>JACBWW010000009.1:22121847-22336857 GCA_020086605.1 Lanius collurio | reverse complement strand
CAAGCTACACATCCCAAGAGTTAAAGTATGGGCCAAAGAAGACTAAAATTTCCCTTCTGGTGAAGTGGAAAAAAGGACCCACAAAGGAGGGGAATACCTGTATTGCTTTCAAGAACTTTAATTAATGCCCATCTGAACTTACCCAGCTGGTCTCACCCTTTGTGGCTGTAGGAGGCTGAGTCAAATGGATGACTAAGAAGAAGGGGATGGAACTCTGGCCAGGAATAAGACATACCATGGGTGAACAATTTCAACAGCAGTTGAGAAAAACAAAGAAGCTGCTCACTGAGAAGGTGCCATTCACAAATATCAGCTAAAGTTATACAACTTGTTTCCTAAAAGCACTCAACAGAGAAGAGCTCTGGCTCAACCCAGGCTGTGCCCTGAGAGAGTGGAAACAAAACAGACAAGCCAAACAAAGTATGGAGAAAAGGCAAACCCAGTGCCAAGAAGGTATTTGAGGTGATGAATGGTAGGCTTAATGTTAATTCCATACTTCGTGTCTGTAGGTTTAATGTGAATTATGAAGGATGGAAAAAGAGGAGATGGTGAAATAAATGCATTAAGAGCAACCAGCTAAGACCAAAGAAAATAACTAAGAGATCTCAGCCACTGAAAAATGAAACTGATGAGAAATAAGGGGGCAAGGTTTGGAGTGTACACATTATAAGCTAAATGGTACCAGCCTGTTTGGACTCTGCACCAAGAAGACAATCACACTTTCCAAAGGTAATATACAAGTTCAAAAGCAAAACTATACTCTCAAAAAAGAACAAACGGAAGAAACACTACACAAGGCCACCTCCTTAGGTATCAAATTGTTCCTGTCATTTCTGAGAACATTTCGGGAAAGATTAAATGTAACAGACTTTACCAGAAGCTCATATTTACACATAAGAAAGCATCAAATTAAAGTTCAGACACTCACTGGTTAAAGAACTTGCAAATGGAAACTAAATTCATGAAAATTAGCAAATAAAGTAAGCCTTGTCTTTGGTAGAAGCTCTCTACCTAGGTTCCTAATCACCACAACACTACTCTCCATTTTTTCCCCCGTTTAAATCAATCCTAATATAAGATCAGAACTCATTTTGAATTAGCCAGGTTTATTTTATGGCCTGACTGATCCATAACTATATAGAGAATATCTGACTTCCTAATGTAATAAATGCTCTTCCTGGTGACCTTTTACCACATGCATTTTTAAAATCTGTAGTCAGCTTCTCTGGGCCACATGTGCCAGGCCCTCCCCACCCCCAAAGTAAAGAATTTCTCACTAACATCTAATCTCAACCTACTCTCCATTTAAGGCTGTTAGCTGATCTAAAATGCTCGCCTGGTATCTCTATTTCGACTCAAAAGCATTCATTTGCAAAACCCAATTTTGGATACAAGTTAAACACACAAAAATAATGGCATACCTGGTTCCCCAGATTCTCAGCCTGGACCTAAGGACACTGGGTTCAAGAAACCTCCCCTCATGTATTGAGACTTAAACAAATCTAGGTCGATCAGTTTGAGTTGGAAAATATGTGAATACCTTTAATGTTTGAGGAAAATATTTAAAATCCTGCCCGACAGATATAATTTTTCAGGTTTTTACTTTGGAATTTATTTGAAAAGGATTTTGAAAAATTTTTTTGAAACTCAAGCAACAATAAAAAGTAAAAAAGGTGCTCTTACAAACTGATGTCATTATGCTTCACACACTTCCAGATCTGATATTAAGAGCCTCTTACAAGTGTCTATGACCCATGAAAGGATTTGGTCTGCATATTTAATTTCTTCTTTTTACCAAGAAGCTTTTGGATGGAATTGTGCACATTCAATAATGATTTTTCAAGGGAGAGGTTTTAATGGAAAGCCTGAAGCTTCAGTCTGATAGCTTTACAACTTCAGGAAATGGGAGAAGCGCAGATTTCTGCTTCAGTTATGATAAAAAATTATTTCTATTCTATCCTTTGATTTACAAAATGTTTGTAAGATGCATTCCAGACAGGCATTAGCCACATTTTAGAAGCCAAAACTGCTCACAAGAAACTTAATCCTGCTCATACATATCAATGTTATCTGCCTATATGTACCCTAAGAAACCACCTGACCAAAACTGGGACAAAGTGAAAATTCCTACAGAGGAAAAGGGAATGATCTGATTGTTTTAAACACAAGCACAGAAGCTACTTTCTGATCATTCAGAAGACTGAGAGTTATGTACTCAAATGCTATGGACACAACTGAGGCACCAAAGCAGATGCTAAGCCTTAAAATAACTTACTTGGATGCTCAGCAGAAGTGCACCCCTTTTGTTTCTTAATCATAGGGCAGACATACTAATCCTCCCATACCCCTCCACTAGATAAATGTGTTAGACATGAAAAGCTCTTCTTCCATTTGACCAGTTTGAAATGGTCATGAGTCTCAGAAAAAGGCAACCAGAAGTTATGAATTACACTCTGTATTCAATTGTAATTAAAAAAGCAAACCTTTTCAGACTTGTAGCCTTTGTTCAATGCTAATATAATCAAGCCACTTTCATATTTAGAATACATAAAGAGTGATGTAAAATACCAAAATTTTCAAAGATTGTAAATATAAATATGTCAAGAAGCTGAAAGAATTCCATATCACCACCAAATCATTAAAAGGAAGCGTATTTCTCTCTCACCTATTGCAAATATGCTTTTTGTCATGCCATTGCCTTAAATGAATGCTGTTTGAGTGAGACAGACAGGTAATAGGCAGCCTTTACCCTAAAATTCCAGTCTCACATTAAGGTCCTTATTTTAAAACTGCAGATCCTGATTATTGAAAAAAAAAAAAATACCAAACCAAAAAACAAAAGAAACAAACCAAAACCCTCCAAAAATTAAACAAGCAAACAAAGAAATAAAACCCTAACCCAACAACTCCCAACAGCCTTGCTGTTTTGTAAAAAAAAGAACCTTGAAGAAATGTTGCAGTAGATTCTCAAGCTGGATTGCAGATGTACTAGAGGTAGTTCCAAATGGATGAATTCCTCAAAAGAACAGAAATACAGCCTTTGGTTGCATCTCCTTTCAGTTCCAGTACTCCTGGATGCCTCCAGTGAACAAAAGCACAGACCACCTTAGTTTAGTTTATTTTCAGACCAGGCTTACCTTAGTCCTATTTCCCTTCCTCTGGTTATCCCATTTGTTTCTCATTCTGATCTCCCTAAGTTTCTGTGACTTCTGTGTAGTTTAAATTGCTCAGAAGAACATCCATAAAAATATTTGTGTGTTTGGGTTTTTTTTTAAATTGATATTTGATGTGCAATATCTATCAGACAATCATGTATCAAACACAGACAAAAACTTACTTCTCATTCCAGTCAGCCAGGAAAAAGAGGGATCTTTTAATTGGAGTATTTTTGCAAATCTTCACTTGACATATTGTCTTCCCAGCATAAGATAGTGAACAGGAAAAAGAAAAAACTTTGTAGCTACAAAGGAGAAAAAAAAAATAAATTAAATATACCGTGTCCAGAACAGCATATTTGGAGTTAACCCCCCAAATTTAGGAAGAACCATCCTTACATGAAAAAAGAAATTATAATAATTAATGTCATATTAATGTGTGCATGGAGGGGTGTTTAAGTTTGCTGTTTTTTTGCCTTAAAGTTCACAGTTCAAGAGAAGTCGTAAAGGCACCTGGTTCTGTTCCATGTTTTCATCATTTACTTTTTCTTTTCATTATGGCAGCGAATGAAAATTTGGACATAAGATGTGAAGTGTTGCTACTTGCTCATCATACAGTCAACAAGAAATCTCCCACCTGGAGAACTGCATCCCCCTCTGGGGCCCCCAATGTATGAAGGACATGGAATTGTCAGAGCAGGTCCAGAGGGGGACATGAAGATGCTCAGAGGGCTGCAGCATTTCTCCTGTGAAGACTGAGAGAACGAGGGTTGTTCAGCCTGGAGAAGAAAAGGCTCCAGGGAGACATTAGAGAACCTTCCAGCAGCTGAAGGGGGCCTACAAGAGAGTTGGGGAGGGACATCTTACAAGAGAATGTAGTGATAGGACAAGGGAAGGCTTTAAACTGAAGTAAGTTAGGTTTAGATTGGATGCTAGGAAGGAATTGTTTACTGTGAGGGTGGGGAGGCCCTGGCACAGGGTGCCCAGAGCAGCTGTGGCTGCCCCATCCCTGGAAGTGCTCAAGGCCAGGCTGGATGAGGCTTGGAGCAACCTGGGATAGTGGAAGGTGTCCCTGACCATGGCAGGGGGATGGAATGAGATGGTCTTTAAGGTTCCTTTCAACTCAGGATATTCTGTGATTCTATTTATATCTTCTTTTACCAATATTTGAAAAACAGATTAGTACTTAAAGGAATCTTTACATTTTTTTGCAGCAGAAGCATTAAAACCCTCTGTATTGGCCTTCAGAGAGTGAACTAAGCAGCTTCAGAGTGAAATTCAGGTCTGGAAATATCTCTTGTTTCACATTCCTCTTACTGAAATCTTTTAAACTATTAGTCAAAATAGATTATAAATAACTAATGTTATTAATTAGTCTTGTAACTTCCAGATCTTCCTGCCAGGCTCAGCTTTAGATGTCATTCTGGAAAAGAATGATGAACATGGGAAACAGTCAAATGTGAATGGGAAATCTGAGCCATTTGTAGTTTGAAGGTGCCTGTCCTTGCCATATATATAAGACTGATGGTATATCTCTTCCAGAACATTATAACATCTTTTATAATACTTGTTTTTTATTTTCTCTCTCTCTCTCTTTTTTTTTTTTAATTAAAATAAACTGATCTGTAGTCTGCAGTATCTATCAGGTGTCAGTGCAGAGAAGGAAAAAAATTCCCCATAGGACTAGGAAATACTTCCCCTAGAGTCTAAACTTTACAAACAGTTGCGAGATAGTTCATAAAATAATAGGTTTTAAGAAAATCAAATGATAAAGTTTTGCTATTTAAACAGCAGTACTGATACATAATACAATGTATATTATCATATGTATACTTTCTTCTATAATACATTTTATACATTATATGTATTCAGGAATAACAACACATTAAAACACGTGTTAAAACAGCTGCAAGATCATTACGTGACCTTTAGAAAAGCAACATGAGATGCATGACACTTCTAGCATGAGTTCATGCAGTGCAGAAAAATAAGGATGGGGAACATGCATGTGAATGATATTAATAAAAGTACTTAAGGAAACCAAGTGTTAGAGCAGTAGTTCATGTTAAGAAGTCCATGCCGTGCTAGCTATGAATATTGGAAAGACTGGAAAGGGCGATTAAGGATTAAGAAAGATTCTCATTTTTATGTGCTTGAACATAGCATTGAAGTCCTAAGTGGTCTTTAGGCTATGAGTAATATCACATTTTCCTGGTAAAACACAGAATGCGGTGGGAAGGATATAACCATCTGAAACCAGGATAGTGATTATAGTTCTGTATTTATTACCTTAACTAATGCAAAGTCTCTCAGATTTTTATTAAACTGCTAATTCCAGGCAATGCTGTATAGTGCAGTCTCTTGCTCACAGTCTAATTCAAATGATCCCACAGTCATTTGGGATTGAAGGTAAAGAGGCAACAAAGGGAAAATTAGCAGAAACTTTGAGAACAACTTTTTGACTTACAAAAATAATGCTACCAGACTGTGGCCACCTTTCCCCCTTTCATCACACTGGAGTGGTAAGAGAAGAACAACAGATTTGCTCAGAGTAGGAAAAGCAGCCACTTGAAGAGACAACTAGCCATACCAAATTTGAGCAATGCAGAAGATAATACTTCTATTAGCTTTTTATTAAAGTTGTTGCTTTATTTTTCTATTAAAGTTGTCTTCATTTTTTTTAATTTAAGTTGTCTCCATTTTTTCCCCTGTGCTGTGCTAACACTAGGTATACTTAGATCCATAAACTTATTTTAATCCCATCTATAAAGAGCATCACCAATTCAGGTGCTTAGCCACATGACATGGTTAGAACACACCAAGAGCAGAAATTGTTGAACAACCTCACAGAGATTGGGTTCAAGCACCCTCTGTTTAACTTAGCTGGCCTCCAACCCTTCAAGTTTCTTGTCCTGCAGAGACCACACCAAGTCCCAGTCCAAACACCCTCTGTGTGCAGCACACACCATTTCCTGCCTCCTGCCGAGCAAGCCAGCCATGGAAACATTTGTACACATACCCAACAAGGCCAGGGATCTAATGTCCTTTCTCTGACCTACCATCCTTCCACACCAGTCAAGGACAAGCAGCTCCTTGATTTTCCACCTATCTGTGAGGCTTGGAAGTCTCCTAGTCAGTCAAGCTTAAGAAAATACACTTTATGCTGGAAAAACCAGTAGAGATACACCCACTCACTCAGTCTCTAACATTAGTTTAGGACCACCACCAAAGGAGCAGAGGTGAGCTGGATCTGTGAAAAATTAGTGTTGTCAAAGAGACAACACATCTTCTTATGAACATTTGCTGGACCTCCTCCTACCTGGTGACCCAGGCTTCTGGGATATTATGGGCAGCACAAACAGTGAAGCTCAGCTGGGAATTCAGGCTGATGTCTGTGCATAAAGGGCTTTTAGGTTTGCTGGCAAGCTGGAAATTTGTATCAAAGCTGCTGCTGTAGACATAGATGAGGTGAGAGATGGCCGTGGAGAGCTCAGTCACAGCAGCCTCTGTTAACACTGAGAGGAGAGAGAGGAATAAATAAAGGTTAGCAATAGGTCATTTATGAAGAACTATATTTGTCTTAAACTATCAGTTTTGGCTTTGAAATACTTCCTAATAAAATTTAATTAAAATGACATAACCTACAACTGAAGCCAATTAGCCATCTGTGCTTCTGAAACTGGCCTCAGCTCATTTCTGGTGTATCATTAACAGACCTTCATTACAGCGCTTTCAAATTAAGGCATTTTCAAAGTAAGCATTTTCAACTACTGCAAGCTACTGTGTACCTTAGATATGCCATTTTAGTCTTTGAATTTTTGTGCTGGAAGGATTTTTATTAAGTAGGTATTTTGTCATTTCAGCAGCTAAGTAGCTACTTACTTCAAGGGAACTGGCAAGGCAGCAGTAGAAGGGAGAAAAGGCACTGGTTAAATTTTGAGACTATCAAGCTGTTGCAACCGTAGGTAAACAATTAATAAAACATAAAACAACAGCCACAATCAGAAAAAGTCAGCATTCAGGTGGTCATGGGTTGGTGATAATGTTACACAAAAATGGACACTGAAATACATATCTATACAAACATATATGAAATGCAGGAAAATGCAGGGCAGGCTGTACCTTACCTTATACCAGTCCTTTTTTTTTTTTTTTTTTCAATTACTGGCTTTCATACATTTCCCCTCTCTATTTTTGGAGCAGTTTGGGATGCCTGATTTCAGTGTAAATTAAAATCCCCAGTCCTGGCAGCCTCCATCAAGCGAAGAGAGCTGTTAAGAGCACTCATTTCTCAAGCATGAGCTAGGTTGAGAGAGAAAGTGTCAGAGTATATTGCACTGTTCCAAGATCAGGCTGATTTGTCTTCCAAGAGGAGAACCCAAAATTCTCCTTTGTTCACCCTTCTAACCCATGTTTTCCTACATGATCAAGAACATACTCTCACCATCCATTACAGCTCTTGACATATTCCCTGGACTTGTCTGGCCGCTGAAGTCAGCAGCCATCTATCAGCTAATAGCATTTATTGAAAGAAAAAAAGAGAAGAAAAAGAATAAACAACCTGGGAATAGGAAGCCTGAGACTCCTGTTAGCTTTCTGTACTTGGGAGAGGTGCAGGATTACTACCCAGCAACAGATACTGATAATACCACTCACTTGACTGAGCTATCTCAGTTTCCTGATAGAAATATGTCCTAAAAACCCCTATCCTCACTCAGGAATTTCATCCTCCTTCTTTGCTACGTTTTGCCTTTAAACCAGCAAACACCCAGAACTACTGAGTCACAAAATACATTGCAAACAGTGCAAAGAAACTATTTATCTTCATTTTATAATAGACAAATGTTAATTATTCTATTAACAATAGAAATACGCATAAGATTGAAATAGTTTGATATATATTGAAGTTTGCTTCTGAAAATACTGAAAGGAAATTACTGCATGTATGAAGGACTGGCTAGAGTACTACACCTTGTTGTAATCATCTTCTGCATATGAAAACTGAATAATTTTAGAGATAAAGAGGTTAAAAAAACTTGGATCTTCTACTCTCTATGTCTACCACTTGGTTTTAATTGCCTTTTTATTTATCCTATTTAGTATTTTCACAATTTATCACCCTTCACGATAACAGCTTTGAAAAAGTCTTTGGCTCTAGCAATTTTTTTCCCTAGAGTACAATTTTATCCTCATTCCCAATCCTCTTGGATGTGTAATCACTTAGTACCTCCAAATTAAATGCTTGATTTGCACTGAATTTTACATTCCAAGAACTTACCCATAGTCATACACATGGAGCCTTCTTAAGAGGTCCAGAAGAGGACATCAGTTGACTATTATTTGAACCAGTACTTTATCTGAAAAGTACCACACTATTTTCATTAAGGACCTACAGCTCCTTGGGAGATTCCTTGTTTCCAATCTGTTCATAGTGACTGACAGGCAAATGCAATGTAATAGCAAAACCCTTATTTATGAAAATTGGCCTATTGAAGTCAATGATTTCTGAATGGAACCTTCTCAGCATTTTCTCCAAAAGAGGGTAAAATGTAGTTCAGAATCTGTGAACATGAACAGTTGTAACACAATCTATATTATAGCTGTAAAGCAACATTTCAGATTTTGTCTCCAGAACAAGAGGAAATGTATTCTGTCTCAGCTAAGCCACAGCTAAAGAAGGGAATACTCTGTGAGCAAAGGAATCCCAAACAATAAAGTCAGGAGAAACACACATAATGGAGTATTTTCCATAGCTGGAAATTTACACATGGCAGACAAGGAAGTGATTAAGATGCAAGATGCCTATCACTATATCCAAGCTACTCTGCCCATTGACCATGTTTGCAGAAAACTATTTTCATGGTTTACCTGAGTCACAAAACTGATATCAGACATGTAAAAACCAGACAAGCAAACAAACCCCCTCAACTTGCTATAACTGCATGTGAGGGGAGAAGGCAGCAATGGAACAACTGGGGGCAATTGTTTCAGCTACCAGCCAAAGGAGACAAATGGCTTTCAGCATTATTTATCTAATTATTAGGATGTACAGAACAAAGATATTTTCAGGAACAGAGTTCCTCAGGTTTAAGCAAATATGACCTGGTCTGCAGGTCCAGGATTTTTTTCAACATTCATTTTCTTACTTTTGCTAGCTCTCAGTTGCAAAACAGTCTACTGTTTCTGTGCCAGAATCAACCTTTTCCCAATCCCCATTCTTCAGTCATTAGGACCAGTAGCAATTAACTGAATTAGAGGGAAGCATCTTGGGTAGTCTGTAAACATCCATTACTCACAAAACTTGGTCAGCATTTTTTCACTGTGTTTTAATGAGCTGCTGAATAGGATATGGTAGGCTGAAATTATATCGCCCATTCATGAAGTTTACTGCTTTTTATGCCTTTTATGACTAATAAATCTCAGATGAGAAAGGACTGTACTGTTTCACTGACTTACATAGCACGTGGACTTCCTACAGCAGATTCATACTTTTTGTTATGTCAAAACCTGTTTTCTAGAAAGGTGTCCCAGGAATACCCAGTATGTAAGACACCATGAATGGACCACGTTGCAAAGTGAACTGTGACCAAGATTAATAATCTCACCACTCAAACCTTGTGATTTATTTCTGGAGTGAAATTATTTGCCATCACCTTCTCACTGAAGGTGAGGAGAAACCTGACTTGCAGAAGTGAGATGAGATCGAGGGAAGTGAATTTTAACCACAGCTGCCAGATACCCTTATTTCTGACACATACCTGTTCCTTGCACAGGGACTCTGAAGGAATAAATTCTACCCCTAGTGAAAAACAGAAGAATGCTCACAATCCTGAAAGTGTTAATGAATACAACTGCAGGTGCCTTCAAGATTTAGTAAAGAATAGCTTATTCCTTACAGAAGTCAACGTTTTTTCTTCTCAGTCCAGTATTACAATTCACATATTATTTTAGTGCCAGATATTCCAACAGAGCAGAGACTTTCTTGTCATTGCACCAGCAGATTATGTCAGTTCAATACATGTTAAACACTCTCCCTGACCTGTACACGTTTTCTCTGGGTAAAACATGACAAAAATCTGGTTGAACAAAATTTGGAAGGAAGCTTTATGACCCTTTTGACAGATTAAAAATAATTTTGAGAAATGGAGCTTGATTTTTTGTTTCCAGCTTATTTTCAGAGACAAAAAGGAAGAGCAAGATCCTGAATACAGTTTGGGACACACACAAACAAAACCCCAAAACCAAAACTACAGAAAAAAACCGACTTGACCTTTAGGTAAATGCTAAGCAGCATTAATTAGATCACTACTGTAATAAGAAAGAGGAAAAATATGAAAAGGCCGTAATGCATATGATGATTGGATGCATTTTCCAAGCACAAGTATTTACGGGACTGTTTCATCCTACTAGCTGAAGAATCCTGTGGATTATGCCTTGAAAGTAACTTAAAAATCTCCTGTTGTCTTGGTATCAAAAATACCTCTGCTTCTATATGCTTTATAATGCCTTTTTTTTACTTTATGTGAAGAACTGTGGGGTTGCAGCTATTTAAAAAAATGTTCTTGATTAAAAAGGCTCTGGCTGCAGGGACGACAGAGCAGGATGCAACACACCAACAGAAGTGAAGAGCCATGCTCTGGTTTGGAAACAATGTAGGAGACATGTAGAGAGATGAAATGAAATTAAATCAATAAAAATCCCTTAAGATTTTTCCATATTATGAAACAAAATGTGTTTCCCCCCCGACCCCCCAAAAAAACAATGGGTTTGTGCTAGGAAAAGAAGAAAGTGAATCTTTCTACTCCAAAGGAAACCCTAACAAAAACCGTTTCATTTTTCCCCTTTCCTCCCTTTTTTTTAAAGAAAGACTTTCTGTTGGGAATGCTTTTATTATCAGGTCGAGAAGCAACTCTCAAATCCCAAACACTGTTAGAGAACCTTTACTCTCTTAAATGTAATGACGACTGCATTACATGGACTATAAGCATTACACTTCTGCATTTGCTGGCAAAGATAACAACTCCAGCAATTCAGACAGAAAAGACCAGTGATTCAATACCATCAGTTCCTGGTGCATACCAGACTTTCTGGATGGGTCCCAGAGAACTACTGATCAAATTCTGAAAGCTGCTTATTATGTCTGATCTGGTGAAATCCCTGCCCAAAGTAGCAGCGCTGTAGACACAGAATAAACACTCATTCATCAGCTTTTGAGAGCGCCACACAGGCTTGGTTCTGTACCAGCCTGCAGCCTTTTCATACTCTGGATTGCAGCAAACTCCAATGCTAAATATCTACTAATGTGAATAACCTTTATTTTCTATGAACATTCAATGCTGCAGAAAGGTACTAATGTCTAGTAATGCCAATAGCTCCTCCCATTTAACAAGAAATAAAGAAAATATTTTGAGCATTAAAACTTTAATTTAATCCTCTAAGGACTTCATAGGGAGGAAAAAGAACACGATCCAGACTTAGGCATAACATGGATAAATACTGCTTTATTCACAGCAGTGGCATAAATTGTTCTTCAGAGATAACACAGTTAATAGAGTCAGTTATTGCAACACTAAATCAAGGCTAGATATTTTGAATATATTCTTTGACTTGCTTAGTCCATGGTGAATGACTAATAATAAACCTCTGAAAATCTGTTATTAAAGAGCAAGGCTAAAGCAGTTTCTAAACAAATTTTTAAGTAAGGCTTTAATTTTAATAGTATCTTTTATCTTTTTTCTCTTTTGTGGTAGAGAGAAGATATAATGGAGAAAAAGACAACTATTATGATACTCAGGGTAATAATCATCTCTTGGGGAAAAAAGGGTAAAGGAAACGGAAATTATTTGTTGGAGTAACTGATTGCTGCTTTTGGTGTTAAAATCTGATCCTGTTTTCTTCAAGATAAACATGAATACATACGAGGGCCAGAAAGGAACAGTACAAATGGGAAATCCAGTCTGTCCCTTCCTGGGCTGTGAATTCTGACTTTGTCTGCAAATGCACTTCTCGAGGAAGCAAAGCACGTGGATTTTAACTTTCCAGAGATCTGGAAAGATTTAACAGCACTGAGCTAAGGCTATGATTTTCCTTTAATTTTGGGTCACAGACTTGCAGATTTTTGCATGCCTGCAATCCTAGACAGCTAAGCAGTATGAAGCAAAAAAAAGGGTGGGAAGCAAACGAGGTGGAAAAGGAAACACAAAGGTGAATTTGGCAGGAACTTACAACCCACCACTTTTCTGGCTTTTAGCTTCAGCAGGTGAAAATATCATCTAGATTCCTCTCAAGGTTAGTGCTGCTAGGTCAGTGGATGGGAGGGCCCATGGTATTATCATCAAGGTGAGCACTAAGACAGGTTCTAAGGAAAACTTGTGATGCCCAAAAGAGAAGATGTAGTACAGCTTTCCCCACTTCTGGGAGTTCAGACCTAAGTTCCTGCAGATCAGTTTTGGTCATTGCACTCACACCTGTTTTTTTCTCAGACGAGGTCTTAACACCAGCTTTGACATGCTAGCTCATTGGTCTAACTTTAAATATTTTGCTGAATTTTACTCTATTTTGTTTATTTATTAGGTGCAGATGTAAGGCATGTAGCATGTTAGAACATACATGAAATGGGTATCACTGCTTGCAAAAGGGCAATTGGAAATTCGGTTACCTTGGACAAATTTGAATGTAGGCTCCTCCACAGAATGACTGATGGCCTGGCAAGTTCTGACTTGCAATCAGTAAATTGCAGTTTCTAATATTACACTACCACAAGGATTCTGCAACTGTTATGAAATTAGGGTGTGCCAAAAACAGAGAAATCTTCACAGTTGAAGACTTCCTGGCATAAATAAATAGGTACAGAGAAGTAGGGAGTAAACACTGATTCCTTCACTGTTACTCAGTACATGAGATTTTCCTTGAGAGAGCTGCTGATTCATGAAGTTCAAATTTGGAAACATCTGTAACCAGAGAACTGTTTTAAATCCATTCCAATTACATTTTCTGAACAGTGTGTGGAGGAAGATGTTGCTAATGTAGATGTTTATTAGTAACTATTGATTGTTTTTAACATGAGCAATTAGCTGCCATTAAGCATGTTAAAAAAATGCAGGGGATAAAGGACTATATCCAAGGAAGAAGATAAACTGCATTTACCACCTTCTCCATTCTGCACCTGCATGTTCTCCCCCTACTCTCCCGGCCCTACAGCTGCTTAACTTCTCCTGGCAGCTTACAAATTTAATTGCTGTTTCCTTTCTCTGCTGTTCATGAAGTTGAATAATGCTGAAACAAGTCTGGCATTTGGAAACCTACATTTGAACCACCTGTGTGTTTGAAAAGCTGCTGAAATCACTGCATTTGATTCACCTTTTTTGCCTCTCTGAGCACACTGCAATCGAGAAAAGCAAACAGAGAAAAGAGAGGAAAAGAGCATCTCAGAGGCCAATTTCTTCCTCAAAGAAAATGCAGAAAGACAATCCTTCCACAGCCCACCCTAGTGCTCAGCTGGAGGTCCCTTTGATGGTATCCATGCAGCTGCATTTTGGGCAGCCAGAGGGGTGGAGCAGCACCTGATGTGGCAGGAGCTCTGATGTTCCCTCCTGGAATCCAACCCATGAAAGAGCAGACTCCTGCTCATGCCTTGGTCTGAGCAGAGCTTCACAGTCATGCTGACATGGGCATCTCTGAGCCAGGGAGAATTTAAAAAGGCAGGGTCAATAATTTTGTTCGTTGCTGCTAATTGACCTACTCTTCTTATGACAGTCTATCATTAGACATGTATAAACATGTATAAAAAAAAGCATCACAAAGAGCTAAAGCTTATGGAGTGAGGAACGGAAGTTATTGGAGTCAGGTGGAAAAATCATACAGAAAAATAGTTTTTCAGGCTTCCATGAAGCTGCTCATTATTTTCCCTTTTCTCCACATGGAAAGTTGTGATTAAAGAAAACTACCATGACCACTTCCACCCGCACTCAGTTCTTTCACTCTACTATTCATTCTCCATATTTGAGTCTCCAGATTATTTTGCAGAAATGCTGTTTTATTTACACTTTTAGATCACTTCAATTTTAGCTTATCATAATTACCTTATAATACACCTAAACATGTAAACATCTACAACATGCCCACTCTAACAGTTTAGTAAAACAAACAAATAGCAAAACGTGTGGTTTCTTGAATTAAAATATTTGAAAAATAACACTCTACCTTTGCCTGGTGTTTCCACACTTTGAAGAGAATTCTATAAAGACAAAACCAGAGAGGAAAAAAAAGTAATCAGTCACTTCAGAAAAGACTAGGTAGCAGTTATAATGTTTTCAATAGCAGCACTCATGGAAAATACAGTGAAAAGGGGGAAGGATTTATCTTAACATTACGATTTCACAAGACAAGATTGGGATTCAGAGCACCAGGACCTGCTACCTCTATCCCCTCAGACAAGCTACTTAAGACCTGATTTCTGACAGTATTTGGGCATGTCAAGATGCAAAGAAGCACTTATCAACATTAGAGGTGCACACACGTTCTCAGCCTCCGCAGTGGTACAAGAGAGATAAGGATTCCCTCTCCATCCCTTTGCAAGCCTTACACAATCAGATGTGAAGCCCACGAGGGCAGAGTCTCGGCGTCCTTTGAAAGGTGAGGAGCAGCAAGTCTCCACTCAAGTGCCCTTCATTTCACCTATGCTCCTGAGCCAAGTCAGTGAAAATAGCTGTGCTCTTCGAGGGCCTGTGAGCAGGCAGCTGACCAGAGGTGGTCAACGGGAAATATTAAGTGAGGAGAGACCAAAAAGTGCTCTCCAGCTTCCTCATGAGAGGAGGTGACAGGCATTGATGTCTTCTCTCTGGAGATCAGTGACAGGACCCAGGGGAATGACATGAAATTGAGTATGGGGAGGTTTAGGTTAGATATGAGGAAAAGCTTTTTCACCCAGAGGGTGGTTGGGCACTGGAACAGGTTCTCCAGGGAAATGGTCACAGCCCCACACCTGACAGAGTTCTGGAAGCATTAGGATTACACTTTCAGGCACATGGTATGATTCTTGGAGTGTCCTGTGCAGGGCCAGAAGTTGGCCTTCAATGATCCTTGTAGAGCTCTTCCAACTCAGCATATTCTATGATTATACGAATCTATGATCAGAATTACATCTACCAAAGTGACACAAAAATAAGTAGCAAATCTTGACAAGAGAGACTGGAAAGTTAATTCTGTGTTTCAGTATTGCCTGTGGCTTGCACTGCTTGCACCCACGTCCCTGAAAGGTTTTCTGCCCTTTACAGTCATTAATCCCTCTACAGTGGGCTGAGAATGCTTCATGTAAGTACATAAGTATTCAGCATGATGCTTAAAAATTACAATGCATGCAGAGGTGGCAGAAGAAATACAATGCTGGATGTACATTCTCCCTCTGGCGCCCAGCTTGGAGCTGCCAGGATTTGTCTGGTGAAGATGAACAGAAGTAGTCAAATGCTTACTTGAGGGGAGAAAAGCAACATCCAGACAGAGAATTATGTTTTCAGTATCTTCATAATGCAGTGAGACAAATGGGAACAGAGACCTTTGTTCAGTTCACTCAAATTTTGGAAAGTAAACAACCTTTTGGCACAGTATTTATAATTTCAACATAGTATAGCATGCTTAAGATATAGTGGATTAGTGCCTGTTCTGGCAGGATTTGATCTCCTAGGACTTTTTGTGAACTGCTGTAAGAAAGGAATGGGGAAAAAAAAAAAAAGAGGTGAAAAACATTAATTGTACATCAGGCCCAGAGCCTCCCTTGAATGGATTTTAAAATCCCAGGGTTAGGTTGGTTAGAGACTAAAATAATCACATACAAAGAGATGCAATCGTTTAAGAAGAAACTAGCATTGGTTCCAGTTGCTTTCATAATCTCTTAACCACAGCACAGGAATGCAAAGTACTGGCAGTGAGGAGGCAGTAAGGAGGTAATAAGTACAATTTAATTAAAGGCAGAAGATTGAAAGTTAGTTGCTTTTTTTTTTTTTTTTTTTTTTTTAACCAGAATTAAATAGAAGCACATTTAAGGTTTTTTTTTTCCCAAGTAGGCAAGCACATGTGTACAGATAGGTATAAACAAACATATACTGGCAACCCATGTAATTTACATTGGAAGAAGCAAGCAGTGGTTTCCTTGAGGCTCTATGTGCATGTGTGCCATATGGACATGTTAAAAAATATTCCACACAAAACCACACCATATCTTATACTAAAGCATCAGGGAACCATGTGAAAAAGTAGTTAGAACTTTTTTCTGGCACTTCTTCCTTACCCAATACATAATGCTGCAGCACCTGAGATGTAACAGGTAGCCTCAAAAATGTCACTTAATTTGTGTGGCAGTTTACCTGCTTATCTGAACACATGCTCTCTTCTACCTAACAAAATATTTTGGTACTACGCTGATGAACATAATAGAAATAATTCAAGAAATATGGCAAAATCATATTGCAGCATTTAATAATTTTTCAGTACCCAAAATTCACATCAAAAATGATCCTACAATTCAATATGAGTTCAAATCAAAAAGAGGTTTGGGGGAGTTGGTACTCCATCAAACAGCTGGCTGCTGAGTACTAATTTTAAATACATATATTGCTACAGACAGGAAAGCTTGTCAGTTGTATAAATATTGATAAATAGAGATACAATCTGATTTGTTATATTTATATACTATTCTATATTTGAGATATTTCCATATAATGTCTAATAACTCTTTTCATAAAATCAGACAGTGCTCAAATTACAAAACGTGCAGGAATATATTTTACTGCTTTTATGACATTTATAGTTCATCTGCTGAGAGACATGAAGCTCTTTATGGAATCAAAGCCAATGCTTTTCTAGATTGCTGAGGTCTATCGACTGTCCTAGCAGCTATTTCTCAAAGGAGTAAAAAGCCAGCAACAGCAATTGCTGTTGCAGGAATAGTTGGGCTTCTTTTTCTTTCCTCCACTTGTTTGAAGTCAGTTGTTAGTCAGGTCTGCTTCAGCACAGAGGGAGTCAGAGGGACAGGGGTGTCAGTCAAGGTCACAGGCAGCTTTTACAGGAAGGCTTCAAGGGACAGACAACCAGCTCAGCTAACCAAGCCTGAAAGGCAGCATTAACAGAACAAAACCTCCATAACTTAAAAACTTTAACAGGAGTGACAATCTAGTCAGTAGTTTTCAAGAGATCTGTGAAGTAGTTTCTTGCAGAACATTAGGACAGAAAAATATTTAAGGCTATTCAATCAGGACATAACCTTTTTAACATTCAGAAGAGGCTACTCAGGAACAGTATGATTTTGCTCATTACAAACGAGCAAAGGGTATCATTATCATCACCACTTATCATTTGTAGCCCCTGGAGAGCACAGCCAGGACCAGCACTCTGCTGTGCTGGAGACTGTACACACAGATAAGGAGAGGTGTTGCTTGCTCTGAAGGGCTTATAATCTAAATAGGTACAAGGGAAAAAGGGAAGTGTATTAGTCTCTCCATGTGAGGAAGAAAGTGGAAGTTGTTTTAGGAGAACCTGTATATACTGGAGACAGTCCATACAGTGGAGTTGGAAATTTGACATGCTGGAGAATGAGCAAGGGCAAACAAGGAACATTTGGAGCAGTGGTTTTTTGTTTGTTTCTTTCTATAACAAGATAGATAAGCTCATCATTTGATTATTTACCTATTAATAGCCACTTCATCTTGAAAATAAGATCAATATTTGCATGACACTGACTGAAGGCAAGCAGAAGCAAACATGAGTATCAACAAAAAACTTAAGACTTGAAAAAGATGGCCTGTACTATTTTGTTTTTATCCCATTATGTAACTCTGTATGGCATGTGGGGTTTCTGACTTGGGAGGAACTACACTAATAGGAACTGATTTGTCTCTTTGACCCCTACACCTACTTCTCTACTCAAATTCAGAGATGGGGCTGCAAATAGACCAAGGGATACTCAGGATATATATGCCAGTAAGAGGAGGCAGTTTACACATTGGGTTCACAGGGCTGACCTGAACACTAAAAGAAAAAAAATATACTAAATTTTTCTTCCCTAAAAAAAGAAAAAACCAACCAACCAAACAAACAAACACAAAAACAAAACAAAAAAACCCCCAACCAACCAAACAAAAAAACCCCAAAACCCCCCAAACAAAACCCATTAGTCCCAGTACATTTCTTCTGCTCTAATTTGTTTCTAAAGGAAAGTTCTGCTACTGTCCTCTGTATATTTTACCTGGACCCAGCTCTTTGTCTACCTCTTAAGAAAGACTCTGGATTAACAAAATATTTTCTGAAGGACAAGACACTGATCATTCTGGTGCCTCTTGAAAGAGTCTGCTGTTTAACTGAAAAGCAAATCACATGAATCCCTTGTTACTTCCTTCATCTCTTTCTCTATGGTATTTGCCCTCTAATATCCAAGAATAGCTTTCCTTAAGCAGAGATATTTTAATTTCCATTTGATCCCATATCATGCCAGATAAAATTTGAGCCAACACAGACTCATTTATGCAGGAATTTACCCCCAACAGTGACTTCTAATAATTGATGCCAAAGCAGGCATTAAAAGATTTAGGATAATATAGAAGCAAGATTAGCAGTGAATCATGAACTAGAAGGCAAGCAAGAGAAGCCACTTAAGTGAGTCAGCTGGTCAGGTCTGAGCAACAAACCACAAACCCTAGAGCTGCCTTGGTTCCTCTTAGTGTTCTTATGCATATCACAAGCCATGGGAAAAACAAAATCAAAAGCAACAGTAAAAAGAAAGGATAAAAATCTTGCAAGCAGGTGATGGTCTGAATGCAAGTATCCCATCCAGTTTTGCATATTTTTCTAAACAGTATTTGCTGTGAGAAAGAATGACCAGATACCATGCAAGGAAAGAAGAGAATTCCTTACTAAATTTTTTTAAGAAAAGTGTGAGGAGGAGATTTCCTTAGGGTATGAAAAAATTGTCACCACTTACACCAGACTGAATCCAAGTGATTAATGGCTTGATTTTCAAATTTGCTAAGCACCTGTATCTCCAAGATGCTGACTTCAAAAGAATCTTTGGGTGCTCAGGACATCTATAAATCAGGTCAGAGTGACTTGTCTAAGGTCATACCAAAGCAGCTGATGAACAAACTGAGAATGGATACTGCCCTCCAAAGCCCCAGTTCATGATGAAACAGAAATCCCTGGAAAAGCCATTTCAGTGCTCTAAGAGTATTTCAGCTAAAATCAGGATTGTAGGATGCTGGTACTTTTTTGCATAAATAGCAGGGACATTTCAATCTGAAAAAATAATTATTTAAATGACATTTATGTAAGATTTTTTAAATTACTGACAACCTATACTGAGTATCTGAAAATCTAATACTTTGAAATCACATGATTTGGTAAACAGGCGATGTGACAAAGCAGAGATTTGAACATTGAGTAGGAACAAGAGAGAACTGGAGAAGAATATCAGTTCCAGTTAAACACCTGACAACTCTTCTGTCGCTCCTCTGTCACATCACACACAGTCAACATTCGTTTCCTTCAGTGCCTTTACCCAACACTTGTCAAAGGGAAAACAATTAGCCAGACAGTAAAATGGACTTGATCAATCAAAAAAATCAGTGATACCCATTCGAATTCCAGTTTTAAAGAGAAGAATAGGACATGAATATGCAACTTTTACCTGTGCTTTCACCAGTGCACGGAATTTCCTGACTGCATCAGTAATGTCTCTGGTTTCCACAAAGCAGAGGACACTGCAGATGGCTTTAGCTGCTTCAATCACGTTATCAACTTTATTCTGCTGATAAGAAAGAAAGGAGGGGGAAAAAAGGAAACAGTGGACACAGAGCATTTACCAGAAATACCTTACCACAAAGTTCTTGCCAGTGAGGGTGTAGAACATCGTAATCACTCAAGCAAAATTCAAACACCATGCTTTTGTCTGGCTACACTGAAATCAGCACAGGCCAATAGTTTCCTAAGGATAGCAACATTTTTGTGGAGTCCAGTTATCTTCCACAAAATGCACCCTGTTAAAAACTGCAACAAATTTAGCATCAAAGACTGATTTTAAGGCAAAACATTGGTTCTTCTGAACTCCAGGAGTGTAGACGCACTGTAAAGAAACTTCTGAGGGAACCTGAAGCCAAGTGATTCAGGAGCGTTCTGAGTTTTTGTGATTCTGTGCATTTGTCCTCACTATTGTTTCCTAACCATCTCTGTGAGAGCTGGAAAACAGCCATGTTCCTCCTAAAAATAGAGACTGTGTGGGAGGCTGCATAATCTGACACCTGTGGACCGAGTACTTCTGCAACTAGTTTTCTGCAAAATTATATATTTAGTGAAAACTATGGAATCTTATTGATGGTAAATTTAGATCTTTAAATATTGCCATATAAAAAAAAAGAGTTTCTAGTCTTTAAATATCAAGTACTCTATGTTCAGGAAAATAAAAAAAAAATAAAAATAAAAATAAACAAACAAATAAATAAAAATTCATGGCTTTTCTGCATAGTTATATCACTTCATTAAACCTTAAAATAGATTCTCTGAACAAGCAGATGCTCTCCTATAAATATTCTCCATGTTTCTCTACCGATAAATGCTCCTTTTAGTGCACTATAGCATGTCTATGTACCCATAAAACCATTTCTCTCACTCATGCATTTCTTGCCTGAAAAACAAAAATTGTACCAAGATGAACTGTCTGTTTTCAGGCCTAACATCTATGAACGGATTGTACTGAGAAGGTTAATGCCTGTCAGTATTACAAGCAAATATAAAAATATATAGAGCTTACTAGTTCCACATTACCTACCTCAAGCAGAACTAAAGCAGGAATGAATTACATGAAACATCCACAAACATTTGGTAGTTCAGATTCTTTTAAATGTAAGTTGTTGGGGTATTTTTTCAAAGTTAAGGACAGCAACACCTTTTCATACTGCAGGTTCTAGGGAGGAAAGGCTGACTGTGATCTCTTGAGAACTGTAGATCCTTCTTTGGGCTGAAGCTGGTTGACTGCTCAATGGTATGGCTTATGTGTAACGCTAACAAAGCCAAAGCACTATAAATGCTGCTTTACTCTGATTTCTTGAAGAAAGAAGAGAGTATATGTGTGTATGTATATATATATTACTATATACAGTTTGTAATTAATACTAAATATAATTCCCATTTTGCATTTGTTTTAAATAAATTTTAATTTAGCATTTTTCTTCCTCACAAATGGAGATGTATTATTAGAAGAAGGAATTTTGTCTATAGATACAGTTATGCAGGGTAATTTCTGAGCAATACATAAGCAATATACACACACAAAAGTAACCCCTGAGTAGAGAAACAGCTCTCTGGATGGAGAAAAAAAAAAAACAAAACCAAAACTCAAACCCACCAACAATTTCTATATTTTGTACATACATACATACATACATATAAATGCTATTCCATAAAGAGAATTGGTATCTTGAGGAAAGGATCAATTTCTGTTTAATATGTCTGTTTCTAGATAAACTATCAAAGTACGTAATATTTATAGAAGCTACTTTACCATACACAGGTTGAGCCTGTTTTGTTTTCTCCTAATTCTTATGTCACAGAGGTAAAATAAGTAAGTAAGAGATGATCTGAACCAAACCACTATACATGAGTAGATGTACGACATTGATTTTTGTCACAAAGAAGGGAAGACAAAGACAAATTTCTTACAGAAATTTTACATATTCTGAAATTCCAAAAGAACTACAGTCAACAACTTCTAATTTTATTCCCCCTCTACATATTTAAATACAGCAGAACCTTAAAAGGAAATTTTGGTGTTTCAATAATTTATCCGATAAAAAAATGTTATTTCATTCTAGAACTTCTACATTCTGCATAAAAAATTTACAAATTCTTCTCTACAGTAACAGTACATTTGGAATGGATTTCAAAATGAAGTGCATATAAGGGGGTTATCAGGGCAATCAAAATTGGCTGCTTATTTAACTGCACATATGGTCTGAGAATTAAATTTCAAAACCTACATTTCAACCCAAACAGCCCCAATCCTGTCTTTGTGCCAGTCATCTTAATTCCTTTTTTTTTATTATATTTGTTTTATAGAGCCATTATCCATCTCAAAATTAATTTTCCATTTATTTACCATTATTATTAATTAGATTAATAATGATAGTGGACTTGTCCCATAGTACTAGTCCCAAAAGTACCGGTATCCTCACTTCTATGAACAAGTACATTTGGAAATAGGTAGAAAACTGTGCAAAATATTAATTTTATTTTGTTGGTTTTTAAACTGAGAATCTCAAGGTGTGTCTGGTTAAAAATGAGTGCTTAAGGAACTTCCAGCTGAGTACAGAAGTGAGTGTGCAATTAATTTACATTATGTGAGTAGCTCCCAGTGTCTTGAACTCCAGAGTGTGCTGAAGGTGGATTGTGGTGAATCAGAGAAGAGTAACAAAATTCCCAGTAACGTGAACGAGAATGGCTTGGAAAATTGACAAAAGTAGTCCTGTACAGAACTGGGATAAAGGGCATTTATGATAACCCCAACTTTAGACCTTCTCAAGCAATCTAATCAGAAGTTAGAGAAAATAAGTAAACAAGGATTCAAAGACCAAATAAAAGGTCCTCATTTTTTGCCTTCTTTACTACATATTTATGACTATAGCTTATTACATTAGAGCTCCATAATTTTTTGGGCCACTAATTAGAGCAAATCATTATTCCAGATTTGAAAAGCTCCATACACTCTGAATGAAAACATCCATGATATGACTGTCACCGTTAACTTGCAATCTTGCTTTTAAGCAATTCATATGAACTTTATTGAGTGTCCCTGAGTAGAAAAGACCTTATTAAAATAAATAAACTACAGAGAAATTTAGGTCTAGATGCACACATATTTGTTGGATGGTATAAATATTTGAAAAATGTACCTCCTTCCCTTTATAAAAAGTTAATGATTTCAAGAAATTGCTTACTCAATGGAAAAATCTTTAGCAAAAAACAAATTTTGGAATGCTTCATTATAGGTCTGAGGAATAACTGCACAGTGTCAGTTGCAGAGGGTGGATTGCAAAGTCTCATTAATGTTGAAGTTATGGCTTTTTTTGAATTTAGAATCTTCTTCAGGCCCTAAAATTTCAAGTGAATGCAAATAACGACCCTGGTGGGTCTACTTCAGTAAAGAAATATACATGTGCATTTGAGCTTGGGGACTTAACTTTTCCAAATCGTTATGACTGCATCACATTTTATTCACTAAACACTTTCCTTTGAGATGTTGCTTATAAAGGGAAATTCAGTGAATACCTGCACAGTACCAGACTCAGAGCTTTACTTTGTGCCCAGGGCAGTTCAACACCTTCTAAATTTGTGATTTGCATTTTGAAAGAGCATCAAAGATTTACACAAAATGTGAAATGTTTACGTATATCTATATCAGTTTATATCTTTATATACATCATATATTATTGATATATTTTTATGTATTCGTGTGTGTGTCTATATGTTTATATGAATTTCTATATATGTGTGTATATGTGTAAACATGTGTGTGTAAATATATTTTTTATGGCTATTCAAAATAAAAATACTCATGGATCAAGAATATCCAGAGAGATTAAAATCTGAACTTAAATGTAGGTGACAGAGTTCTGAAGCAAAATACTCATTTTATGTTGTAACATATATTTCAAAGAAATCCATTATTTTGCATAACAAGTTATAACTGGAAGGGATGCACTGGAATATCTGCATGCTACATCAGTATTCTTTCATTTTACTAAATCTTTTGTTTTCTTTCCAGTTTTAAACCCTAGAAAATCAGTTATCATGCCAACTTGAAAGTCAGATCAAATCAGTTATCATGCCAAGCTTGAAGTCAGATCAAATAAACATGTGGTTTCTTCCAAGGTATGACTCAATTTGTTCTTTAGACATTTGTCCTTAAAACACTGGATAGCAAAGAAGAGTTCCTAAAAGATATTTCGTTCAAGCATGTAGCATTCAATTGGCAGCCCACAAGGCTTTAAAATAAAGCTCTTGGGAGTTGTGCTGCCTAAACCTAATCTTTCAAACTACCATATGCTTGCATATATATCTTAAATATGTAAACATTAGGCTTGGGGGTTTGCAAAATCAGGGACAAATTTTGCAGATACATATATTCATTACACCTCTACCAATTCCAAGTATTATATTGCCAACCCAAAAAAGCCTGGTTTTATTTACAAGTTCCTTGACACTTAGAAACAGTCATCTTTGATATTTTAAATTTGTAGCACTTTCTTCCTAATCTCAAACCAAGTTTTATTAAGAGAATTTATATCCTTTCAAAGTCAGATTAAGAAGTCATAATTAAAAGTCTTCCTTTATTGCATCTAAGACAGATTAATAATTCCATGTAGAACTCAATGCTTTTCTGGTATAACAAACTGAGAACAAATACCTCATTTTGCAGCAGATATTCCACTTGACCTCTGTAGTTCATAATTACAGAGACAAGATTCTGCCTGGAAATCAGAAAAAAAAAGGAAACAATGTCAAGTTAATAAGAATTAGATAAAGAGAACAAGTTTAGGTTTTTTGGTTGGTTTTAGTTGTTTTGTTTTTTTTTTTTTCTTTTTCACATTCTCGACATTTGAAACTATTTGACAGTGATTCCATGTTAGTATAAAATAAAGACAAATGTGTATGTAGACATCATGCAATTGAGCCTGGATGTCCCTGGTTTTTTGGTAGTCCTTTGCCACAAAGAATAGATGCAACAATCTACTTATATATGAGAATACAAGTTTTCCAAGTTAAAGAATTCCAAGAAGTGATTTGCTATTTCAGTGTGTACTGAAATTCACTTCCCATTTATTTACTCTTTATAGTTAAGTAAGTGCTTAAATATTACTTTCAAGAAGGATGGAGTCAAATACATGCTACATCCTTACACTATACTTGAGGATCTTAAAGGTCTTTTCCAACCTATATGATTTTATGATTCAATGCCTTCTTTCTCAATCACTTCACAGGCTTAAATTGCTGAGAATTGGATAAAACATCTGTACAAGATCTAGAAAATCTCTGTGCTTCAGAAGTACAGGCTAAGTCACAAGTACAAAAGTGTGTTATAGAACAGCACAGCATTGCTACATAATCCATGAAACTTAATTTGCATGCAGTTCTCAAGTTTACGTGCTCAAACTGTTTCAGCAACTGCCTTTTCTATAGCACTACCTAGGCTGGGAATTTGTTTTACTTCTGTAGATGGACATACACCACTCTGTGGTTCCATGCCTTTGTCATGTTACAGAAGTTGCCACAAAATTTGTACAGGCAGATTGCCGAGTCTTACCCAAGCTTCACTAAATTAATTAGGACTATGAAGAGGAGCATACACCTCTCTACACTAAACTCCTCAACTGATGCTTCAGCTGTCACTCTCACGCTTTTGGAACCACAGGCTCCAAGTATGATCCCCAACAGATAAGCAGAATCAGATTTTTGCTTTTAAGGAACATTTCTGGAATTTTCTATGTTTCAAGCACTGAGAAATCTTTGCTGTTGTTTATTTGTCAGCTGGAACAGAACAAAAAAGGTTCCCGTGAGACTGTTGTTAAGGTATATTCCTGTGTCAACCTCTGTAGAGTCAAATCATCAGGAAAGGATATAGAAACCCTAATTCCCAGTTTTACACTTTGCCAAGCCAATTTGCCACTGATTAGTATAAGGGACACATTATTACCTCGATTGCCATCAGAGGTAGTTGGGGTTTGCACATGTTTCTATGAAAAAGTGGAAATTGCAATTTATATTCTTTCTTCATTGTTTGTTTTACTCTATCACTTGATCCTTGATTGGTTTTTTTTTTTCCTCTTATATGCCTCTTTTCTCCTCTTATCCACAGATCTTTAAGATTCTCTCTCTTGAGAAAGCTTAGAAGTAATTCCTTCCCACTCTTCCATCTCCATTGCAGTCTGGTAGCTGAAAGTCCTGAAAGTATTTTGATTTTTTTCAGAGCTTCAAAGCAAATGAACTATTTACAGAGAAACTATGTGTGTGTCCTCATGTATTTCAGTTGGGCTAACTGAGCAATCAGAATTAGAGTTGCAACTACAGCCCAAAGTACAGGTTTCATGGTACATAATCAGACTTTCATTATCTACATTGCATGGCAAGAAAAGGAGAGAGAGTCATTGCACTGAAACAACAGAAATACACAGAACAGAAAAATGTGAGGAGGCCTTCCCTGTGGTAATACCACAGTGCATTTCCCTGGAGATGCCAATTACTCACCTCCTCCTAAAGGTAGTTTTGCCTTTACAGCTTTTTATTTCCAATCTGTGCTAGCTTTATCTAGCCAGGCAGTTTGTATGTGGAGCAGCTGCCTGGAAATTCCTCCTGTAATCCTGTTAAATCACAGCTAATACAAGTTGTTGCTCTGCTTTGACCGCATCTTCAGGCGTAACTTCTTTTTCATAGCCTTACCCAGCTCGAAAATATTTCTGAACATAGGAGCTTGCCTTGTTGTCTTTTTCCATAGAGGTGAACATGCTTATTTAGTGTGGTTGGTCTAAAAGCAGGTTCCGGAATAATTTCCTAAATTACAATACTAGTTCAAAAAATTAGCATATTTTCCATCAGTTTATTGTACCCCAAAGAATTTTGGGTATAAAGTAGCCATAATTTTCCATAATTAATGGGAAACAAATCCAGCAAGTTGTAACAATGATCAAGATACCTCTACTAATGCTATCCTGAGTCTTTGTCTGCTAGATAACTAAAAATACCCATATCTTATCACACAGACATACCCCATCCTTATGTATCTTTATGGCTGTGTATAAATATGGGAAGCCTAACCAGCCCATGAACACTTCATACATCTTTGATGTTAAGGACATTTTTTTAGCTTTTAGCAAGTCAATTGGGTGCAAGAGTTTTGAGAAGGAAATAAGAAAAGCACAAACAAGTTAAGGGAGTTAGGCTTTACTCCCAGCTGGTCTATATGGGAGGAGGATGACAAGTACATAGCATGTACTTACAGCTCTCGCTTTTCAGCAGCTCCTGGCAGCAGCGCCCATTATGGAGAAATGCTGGGTTCCCCTTCTAAAATGTTGTTAATCACCATTCTGCCTCACTAAACAGTGCCCAAATGCATGCCTGGGCCCCAGAGAGTTGTGGTGAATGGAATTGATGGGAGCTGGTCCCACGTGACTGTGCTCAGGCCTCAGAATTGGACCCCTCACTACAAGAAAGACATTGAGGTGTTGGAGTGTATCCAGAGAAGGGAGCAGAGCTGGGGAGGGGTCTGGAGCATAATTCCAGTGAAGAGAGACTGATGGAGATGGAATTGTTTAGCTTGGAGAAAAGAGACCTCCAGTAAGCGATCCTGTTCCGCAGACATTCTCTGTGCCCCTAAATTTCATACACTTGTCATCTATAAAATACCCATCTTCTAGTGATCTCTTTATAAGGAGGATCAGAATGGAAATTTGGGCCATACTCCTAGGAAACCAGATGAGTCATCAGTAAGCATCAGATACCTACCTCAAACGAGCCACTTCCTCTCTGTTTTCCTCCATCTGCTAAATGACAGGTGTGTCATTTAAGTTAAATATTGTTGGCAAAGTACTTTATAATACAGTGATGAAAAACATCACAAAAAGTGTCAACAGCTTCTTTATCTAAAACTGGAATTTATCTAAATGGAATATAATCAAAGGTGAATGAGGAATCTATCTCATTTAGTGTTTGTCCATCACAGACTGGCTTTACAATCAGCTTCACTTTGACTGCCAAGTTAAAAGCTCATCATGGTTAGCCTCCATTTAAAAAAAAAAAAGGTTTAAAAGTCACTGAATAGTGAAAATATAGTTGAAATGAAGTGTAAACCTACTATTTTTACAGTACTTAATCTGAAAAATTCTCTAACAGCAATGTACGCATGAAAATTATGACACCTTCAATCACAGGTATCTTTGGGAAATATAAAACCTCTAATAAAAACTTCAGAGATGTGAAAAGGAAAGAATTGGGAAAAATTACACAGATCCAAAAAACATTGATTTTTGCAAAGCAATAACTAATGAAAATAAAAAGCCTGGAATATCAAACCAATTGTTTTTCTGTTTGGTAACATTCCTGTTCCCAGTAGTTCTCAGAACTTTCATTTGCAGCAAGGAGGCTCCCTACAAATAGAAACAATTACAAACATAAATACTGCTAAATACCAGCTTACCGAGTCAGTCTCCAGGCACAAGTGTCTTCTAACAGCTCATTCACACAGAACCTTCTTTGGTCATCCCCACACTGTGGGAGAGAGATGTAAAATGACATCTATTATTCTGGTAAGAATGTATATTGGAGAGATTTACATGGTATTTTCCAAAGTCAGCATGTTCTCAGTCACGTTCAGGATGTTTTGAGCTGAAATTTTATTTGGTGAATATTTTATGTTACACTGGGTGGTATTATATAGGTACCAGTGGGGGCAAGAGTGTTCAGAAAAACAAACTAGCTGGACTGAGAAGCAGAACTGTAAATTAGATTCAGTAGGGGAAGAGGATGTGCTTGGATCCAGGCAAGGAGAGTGGAGGCAGCAGCATATTCCAGTGCCCCGTCTGCATGGGAGACATGAAGAAGGCAGACAACATGGCCAAGGGCATACATCAGTTCTACTTTGGTTTCGTGCTGAGGTGGGACAGAGGGAGATATGATGCACATTTAGAGGCGAGTTGTGAGGGGAAACATCACCCTGGGCAGCTGAGAGGCTTTGCCTCTTGAGGCATCTGGGTATTTCTTCCACCAGCTTTTGTTGGGCCAGAAAACGAGGTAATTTATTATGGCAGTAGCAAGTGGGTGTCCAATGAAAACATTGAATCTGTACTTGATGAAGATGGGCCCCTGGAAAATAGGTGCAAAGAAAAAGCAGAGGCATTCAGTGCTTGCTTTGCCTCAGTATTTAATAAAATTTGGGCTCTCCATTCCTCTGAGATGGAGGAGCAGAGCTACAGCAACAGTGACCCCTTTGTGGACATTGGAATTGTATGGGGTCAGCTGTAGCAGCTGAATGTTCTTAAGTCCACAGAGCATTGGTGGGATTCATCCTGGAGGACTAAAGGAAGGGAAAGAAGAAGAGAAGAAGATGAGAAAAGAACACAGTTTATTTGCCAGGGATCTAGAGCAATCATCTAGTGCAACTGCTGGATTATGACGTCACCAATTATGGATCCAATCTGATGATGGATTCATCTAGCAACAGGTTATAATGTCACAGATGACCCAGCTGGATCAGCCCAGGATTCTTCCCAGCCCTAGCATATTTAGGCAGTGTGAGCACCCAGGAGGCGCACTCTCAGCAACAGAGGGGGACTGAGAGGGGAAGCTTCCCCCTGGGCAGCTGGGAAGCTTTCCTTCTCAGAGGACCTGGGCATTTCCACCACTCCCTCCCAGGGCAGCCTCTGTTCCTTTGCCTATGTGACAGCTGGTGCTGCAGCACTGGTGAGAGGGAAGGGCTCAACGTCCTGAGCAAACCCCTCCTGCCAGACAAGCTCCAGCACTCTGCACATCTCTCTTGGCAGGACATGGCGTCCACTGCCAAAGAAGACACAGGGCAGAGCAGCTCAGCTGCAAGTGATGGCAGCCTGAGCCAGCCCCCCCAGACAGGACTGCTGGAAGCAGCAGACGACTGGCAGTGCCCCATCTGCCTGGGACCCATGAAGAGGCCGGCCTACGTGATGTACTGCCTGCACAAGTTCTGCCTCAGGTGCATCCGGCAGTGGGCCAGGGCCAGAGCCAACTGCCCCGTGTGCAGGCGGCCCATGGAGCAGCTGCTGTACCCCGTGCGAGGGGACGGCTACTACAAGGAGCACGCCATCAGCCCGTCCGCCCGCCTGCAGAGGAGGGTGGCCACCGAGAGGGGCTTGCAGCCGGCCACCGCAATGATGCTACAGATGATGCAGGCAGTGCACGACCACCTGCGCTTGGCTGGCAGAAGCAGGCCCGCGGTCACTGAGAATGCCCAGATGCAGGAAGCTGCTCCAGGGCCTTCCAACGCCCCTTCCCAGCAGGGTCCCACAGCCTCACACGAGATGACCCCACTGAGAGAAGGTGAGCGCCCGGCTGGTCCTGCTGCTCCTCTGGAACCACAAAATGGCACCGAGTGACTTCGGCTTCTCAGCATCCCCTCTTCTACTGCATCCAATAAACTGCATGGTGCTTTTCAGGAGGTGTGTTTCATGACCAAAGAGTGTTTCTAAGTCCACAAGGTCTCAGTGGGATTCATTCCAGAGCACTAAAGGAGCAAGTGGATCTTATGGATGGATCCCCTCAGTCCTCTACGAAAGGTCTTGGCAGTCTGAGGAGGTCCCAGCTGACTGGAAGATAGTCAGTGTCATCCCAATTTATAAGAAGGGCACAAGAAAATGGAAAGGAATGCAATTAAATGGAATGGGATGGAACACAACACAATGCAACAGAATGCAATGCAATGCAACGCAATGCAACACAATGCAATGCAACACAATGCAACACAATGCAATGCAACAGAATGCAATGCAATGCAATGCAACAGAATGCAATGCAATGCAACAGAATGCAATGCAACGCAACGCAATGCAATGCAACAGAGGGGAGAGAGTTTAGTTTAGCTGATGGGGACCTACAATTTTCATATAGTCCAACTACCTCACCTTGTGAGGGCTGACCATGAATGAAAAGCCCTTTATGATGGACACTGTTTGAATGCCTCTTCCTAAGAGACTGACGGACATGAGGCATCAGCAACCTTTCTGGGAACCCATTCCTGGTGTTTGACCACCCAGCCTGTAAAGATCACATATGTGTGATTGATAGGATCCAAAGGGGATTTAATGGACTACAGCAACAGGTGGGTGTACGTGAATTATTTAGTATCTGATTACATATGGTTGATTATTATATACAAGATCTGTCGAGATATAAATGTTTCTATGACATTAGTTAAACTAAAAACTTAATGGAGATTTCTATAATGAAACATATTTCATATTTCAAAATTTCAAAGGGTCATTTAGACCAGAGGTGAAATTCTCTCCAAGAGCACATTACTTCACAGAAATAAACAGTAGCTGTATATGTGCATAAGTCTGAGATAGTAGAAGAATCTTAAAAGTCTCAAAGTTTCTGCCTATTTTGGTTTTTCAAAGCATAATTTTTGCACTTTTTATACGAATTCTGAATGAAGGAAATTTTTTTCCATATCCTGACTCTAACTCTGCGACTTTCCAATGCATTTTACAGCACCAAAATTTAACTGTGAGATCACTGAAAATACATCAGCTCCTTGAATCCCACGTGACTTAAGCAGGTTTCAGTACATCTAAAGAGATACACAGAACTAGGTCCAGAGTGAAAGAAGCACTGCAGCTGTCAAGGCACTGTATCTGTCTCCTCTGTTAGGTATTTTCTGGTCTTGATAGACTTGCTGGCACTCCTGCCTGCAAGCACAACCTCTCCTTCCTGTTCCAGTGCCTTGTCACAAGCATGCCCTGGAGCTGGGGGAAAACTCTGTGTCTGTGACTTATTCCACCTTGAGGGTTGCTCCTGCTCTTTGCTATTATTAGTAAAATGAAGTAACTTCATGGCCTGCAGCTTTCAGAGCCATGTCTGTCACTGTAAAAGGGTGATCAATAATTCACTTGAGGAGACCTTAAAATGTCACCCTTCCTGCTTAAACCTTATTGTAGGGTCCACAAATTCTTTGAGATGCTGAATGTTTTCTAATGGCCTAAACACTGCTAATTTGTCTTCCAAACTTGTTAGTCACCTGCCTGGAAGCCATTATGTTTATTTGTAATCGTGCTAGTTGGTAATTATAGCCATTTCCAAAACCTGAAGCATCAGGGATGTTTTGTGACTGCTCCTGGCCTCCACAGTGCACTGGAGGATGTTAAACCTTGTTCAAACAGAGTTGAAAGAGACTTTGAACATATTAATAGAAATACAGCATTTTACAGTAGCAAAATGCCAAGGAATACTTAAATCCAGGAAAAGGGTCCCTTCAATTTGAAGAACTACACAATCCCTCTAGAATGTCACAAATATTTTAATAATGGCAAAGTCTCCACCTTCTCATCATGATGGGCCTCTGACTTCTCTTGTCTGTGATGATGCTCACAATGTTAACACTTAACTCATTATGTCTGGCAAAATATTAACACTAATATATGTGAAAATAAAAAAAGTTTCTGAATTCTCAGGAAATATCACTTCCTGTCTGCTTTAGTTCAAAAATCCTTTTCTGGAAGCAAGTGAGCCTCTTGTTAGAAACCTGTAAGTATTCTTTGCTGCCTCTCCACTACAAAGATTAATATTTTCCTGAGATGATCAGAATGTGGGAACACCTGAAACTTTGGAAAAAATGGATTTCTTGGATAGGCAGAGCATTCCCTGGTATTTCAAAGACGTTAAGACTGATAAATCTCATGTCTCAAAAAACCAAAATCTAATTAAAGGTCACCCACTAGCTGAAAGAACTGATTCCATGTAAAGCATGTGGCCAAATTTCTTGCTTGTAACTGCTCAGCTGAAGAAAATTTCCTGCTCTGAATACTTCATAATAGAATGCTAGCTTCCCACAAAATTAAAGAAAGCAAGTATTCACCCAAATTTTATTTTCTTTTACAAATGAATTGTGAATATTTAGTTATTGGCCAAAGTTCAAAAGGTGTCTGGTAGAAAAAAAAAAAAAAAAAAAAAGTTGCTCATTACTTGTAAATATCCACTTATATTGGTTATTAAACATAAATTTGCATGTACAACCAGACATTTTTAACTATGAAACCTGAATTCAGCAGTGCTATGTAAGGTAAGCAAAAGTCATGAAAGCAGCCTCCAGATGCCCTTGGTGTACAGTTGGGCTTCCTTGGCATAGAAACCAGCTCTGAAGGTTCCTAAGAGACTCCTAAACATGTCATAGTTTTGAAGATCTGTAGTAGTAGATGCTGACTTAGAGAAGGTAAATTACTTTTTTAATCTATAAACTGGTTATAAAATGTTAAATGGCTATATCTGTCTATCTATATCTAAATATTTTATATTTATTTGTTTGTTTGTTTATTTAACCTCACTGTAGTCCTTTTTTAATGGTCCAGGTAAGATGCTGCATATAACTTGATGTTTCATTTGTGTTTCCTTCTGACAAAACAGATAAAGAAAGAAAGCCCCTACCCTCTTTTGCAAGATATCTGTCATCTGACCCATACATTGGCAGACTCGGGCAATTATCAGAAAGCAGGTAATTGGTACTGTCTGTGAAAAGAGACAATACACTGCCAGTGAACACTGCCCAGAGCAGAGCTTCTGCTGGACTGCAAATTCTGGGCTGGAAGTAAATCAAAAGTAGGAATTCTCTGACAACTTGAAATAAACAGGATTAAATTCTGACAAAACTGATTTTTTTTTCTGAAGGAGTAACCCTTGAACTTTTTCAGTAGTTTGTTCTCTTCAGTTACTTACCAGATATAAGTACAGGAGCAAAGCACAAATGCTCCCCAGGACATTTCAGCTGCAGCACAGCAATAATGTATGCATCCTCAGGAAAGCAAATAATCTCTCTTTGATTATTACTGCAGGTTGCTATGTAAAAGGATTGGTGGAATTTCTTCCCTTCAGGGATGCTGAAGGAAAGAGGAAGAAAAAAAGGCTACTTACTGTTCGAGCCAAACCTTGCTTCAAATTCCGAGTGCGGTGCAGTCGAAGCTGAATGCAGGTGGTTGTCTTGCGAAGAATTTCATGGCTTCCCAAAGTACAATTGCTGCAGTTTGGGGGAAAAAAACCAAATAAATGGTTATCTCTGCTTGCCACTTCCTTCTTTTTTCCTTGCTGCCTCTCCTAAAAGCCCCAGTAGGCTCAATTCTAAGTGCAAAGAAGACTAAATAATACAAAACCAGCTCTTGGCACCTACTTCTGTGGAAACTGATGGGGTTGGTTCTGGCATGTTTTCCAGTAAAACAAATCATAATTGCTCAGTTGTGTTATTGACCATTAAGTTCTGAAACAGAACAACAAGGACACAGAGAAAGAATATCCTTAACCAACTGCATGTGCTCCCAAATCTTGAGATTATTTAGGCACATTCTTCAACCTCAAACTAGTGCCATATCCTAGCTATGAATGCACCAGTGCAGAATGACTTGTAGTGTCTGATACCCAACTCAAAAATTAAAAATTAGCTGTAGGTCTGAAAATCACACACATCAGGACAGGTGACCTTTGATTCTCAAAGAAGTCAAAGTTCCCTGTGCAGCTCACACAGGCGTGGTAAAAGCAGAGTTCATCTTTTTCTTTCTCAAATATTATGCCAGCTAAGATCAGACTCAGCTAGAGTGGTTCCTACAAATTAAGCTGCTGGTAAAGGATGATCCAACAGCCCATGACAGGGGAATTCCTTAATTTTATTTCCTTTTTTTCATATACCACTCTAGGAAAATTTTTCTAAGTCATTACACAGCCTTGGTTTGTCACTCTTAAAATTACTTGGAACAAAAATAATTTCATTTTTCCCTCCTTCACATCTTGTTTTAAACAGGTGAAATAATTCAAAAATATTTCAGAGTTGAGGCAAACATCTTTTTACATTTGAAAAAGTCCTTTGAGATTAATGGATAGGAAAAACAACCACCATTTTTACAAAGGTAAATTCATCACCAAAATAGGTTAGTATGCATCATCAGTTACAACTTTGGTCTGTGTTCAATTAGATTCAGGAGGCTTTGTTGAGCCTTCAGCCACAGAAGCACAAAAAGGGATATTCCATATTTATACAGTTTTACAGCACGGCAAGTTCTTTCAGAACTCCCTGGGCCATGAAGGAAAGATGGTTTTTTTGGCTTGTCGAGGGTCATGGAAAAACTCAGAATTTAAATGCAAACTGTATTTCTACTTAAAAGGGTTTTTGATGGAATGTCTGAATAAAAATGGATGGATTTAGCTAAAAAAACCCCAACAAACAAACCAAAACAAAACCAAAATGCTCACCTATGAATAAATCATGGAAAGTGGGACTTAAGTGAGACTCATCTCACATGGCAGCAGAAGTCTTCAGCATAAATGAATGGATAATCTTAAATGTAACTGCCATTCAGCACAATTACAGGGAATCTATACATCTTGTAAATGTTCTGCACTCACACTAGTTGTAGTTAAGTAAAATACAACCTCTCCACTGAGGTTACAAAAGCTGTAAATGTATATTCTTTTTTTTTAAATAAACATATTAAACATTACAAGGGACAAACGCATTTCCATCTGACAAAAATATCTAAAGCAAGGATCACCTCTGATTGCACCTCCATACATTTGCAAAACTTCTTGATTTCAAGAGCCTAAAGTACAGAGGTAAGAGTGGGAGAAGTGAACACCAACACATTGAAACACCTGTACTGGTAAAAAGCATATCACTATTACAGCTAAACCCTTCTCAAACCCCTTTTCAAACCAAAAGCCCGAGTGACCAATTCTCAGTTCCTGGGACTGTATCAATGCAGCTCTCCTGTTGCTCCTCAGCTCATCTCCGTGTTCTGCCTGCCCATGGATTTCTGAAAGTTCTTCCCCTCCTCATTTCACCTAACCATGTCTGCCTCATGACTGTAATGATGAACTGCACCATGATCTCTCTATCCTTAGGCTGAGGAACACATTTAGTGCAGTGCAAGCTGCAGATGGTGCTCCGGGTGGAGGAAAAGGGCAGCAGTCCAGGCAAGAGGCCATGAACTGGCACAGACTCTTTTCACAACAAAGGGAGTGCGACTGCCAGAGAGCCCCTAACTGGTCAGACTGGGAAGTTTCCTTAACATTTTAGAACTGCCTCAACATATGTGGGGTTTTTTATGCCTCTCCATCTTTCCTGCTCTTTGCATTCTGCCTCTGGACAGGCATAGTGACGAATATTACAGACACATCCGTGAGTCCTGAGTCACCTTTTCCTGATTCCTTCAGGATACAGATTCCTACTGCAATGCCAGTGACTGGAATTGGTACAGCTAGATCAGTACCAGTACAGAGCAGCTATATCCTCCTATGAGGTAACAGTCTTGTGCCATGGATATATAAAACCTGTCTTTTCCAAGTGTAGTTTTTCCATGTCACCATGCTTCCAGGCAAAACAAGCTACACCAAGAGAAGCCTAATTCTGTTATTATAACTGCTTTACTTTTTGTGTTAGCTTCTGCTGTGCCAAGCAGATACTATCCATCAGCAAAGCCTTTATTGGCACAGCAGTGCTGCCTGAAATATTGCAAGCACAAGTGGCCATGCCTTCATGAATGAATTTAACTTGCACAAATACGAAAAGTTTTGATAGCTATTGTTACACAAGAGACTAGACAAAATGGACTAATGCCTCAACAAAATAACGTGGAAACCTGGTCTAGATAAAAAGTGAGCTACAAGAAATAGAAGTGTCGCTTTGCCACAGATTGACAAACTACCTTTTAGCTCTACCCCAGGCAGATTTGCTTCCGTACCAAGACTACTAAGACAAAAGTAATATATCCCCTTTGGAGAATAACATGATTATTAGTAACTGGTTTACAGCACTCTGAGTCCTGTAAAGGAAACACAAATGTAAGTCTTACAGCCTTGTTAACAGTTTTCTCCTTATTTTTTTTCTGAAATTATATGGAGATTACAGCACTGATGAGAGTGCCATGAAGAGAAATGCAGGCTTTGTCTTTAGGAGACATGGTAATGACTGGTCCAAGTGACTTGCCTGTGGTCTCACAAAATATTTAAATATAAGAAAGGGAAAATCCCTATCTCTTGAGACTCCCTCACTGCTTGCTTCCCCACAGCAAGGTTCTCTGATGTGCCATAAGCTCCAAATCCTAATATAGTTCAATCAGACTATTTAAGTAACTCAGCTAAGCAGCATCTCTGAATGAGAAACTTAATCTGGAGTGACAAGAGAAAATTAAGTTTATTTTTCACAAAGAACATATTCATCCAAAGGTACTTGCTTCTTACGATTTCAATCTGCATGATTATGTCTCTGTCAGTCTGTAATTAATAGCTTAAACTTCACTTTGAGTGAAAACCAATTTTTATTTGGGTTTCAATTCCCAGAGAACAGAATTAGTAAGGCAAAAAAAAAAAAAAGTCATCAATAAGGTCACAGGCAAGCATGTTAGAAGAAAAGATAAGAATTTAGATTTTTCAATTCCATTCCCCTGCTCACTGTGGTGGCTGAACTGCAAAGCAATAGGGAATCTGTCTAAATTATACCATGTGAGAGTGGGGATGGAACTTTAAGTACTCAGATGCCTTAGAATAAAATAGAAAATAGTTCAGAAATAAAGCTTATAAGTATTCTTGTACTATATGGTTTTGCTGAGCTACATTACTGCAACCTATTGCTAGCACACACACCAATAAAATAATATTTTTTTTTTTAAGTCCATTTCTTATATACACTCGTGTTTTGTTTTATTAGGCATTTCAGAATGCCCTGAGATTGTGGCCTGTTTTTCTAAGAATGGAGGATTGATTCATTCCTGACGCATGAGAAGGGCTGGTTTTGGCTGGCTGCTGGCATTAAGAGCCAGGAGTTATTTGATCCAAGCTGTTTAAGGACAATTTAATTTACTTTCATATAATATTTTTCATGAAAGGCATCATAAAATCGTATTTAGGGGTGCCCACTTTAAATCTAAGGAAAGATCAGAAAGTGTGAGAGCAAGATTTAAAGGTGGTTCTAGAAGGTTTGTACGATGGGATGGAAAAGAAAGCCTGCAGGTTGCAGCAAGGCTGGGTTTCCCATAGCACACACAGTGAACTTAAAGACCAGGAACCAAATGAGATTCCAAATCAGAATTCCGCAGATGGCTCTATTAATTCCAGACTGACCTGCAGTCTATATGCTATCTTCTGATATCTTTAAAATTTGCGTATTTGAAACCTGATATCCTACTTATGAGTCAGGCAGGGTGTGAGCCTAAGGATTTCTGTGTAGGCAGGGAATAATGGACAAGGAAATCTGCTGTTGCTGAGTCTAATGGTCATTAGCACAGAGGCATTTTTTCCCCAGTCTCATTCAAAGCCAAATGGATTCTAGAAATCATCAAGTCTTTCAGGTGCTTCTGCAGGAGGTAGGTTGAAGCTCTCATTAATACAATCCAATTCAACAGTAAATGAAGGCTTTTGGCAAATCTTGACAAAGCTGTCTGCTTCACTAAACCACTCTGGTCTGAGAGCAACTCGTCAGATCGCCACTTGGGCTTCACTTTAGCTTTTTTCTGGATTTCAGTACAGCAGGAGCAGCAGAATATTTATTCCCTTTGCTGTCTCAGAACTTGGGGAACTTCTACTGGAATTCATCCGTGAACAGACTCCAAATACTTTTCCAGGGAAGAACTGTGCACCAGTGCATCAAATCACTGTGTTAGCAACATTGGGAGGAAACCAATTTGCACTTAAAGACAGCCCACACATAGGAAAAATTTCACCCTGAGGCAACTCCTCAGGCCATGTTAAACTACCCAAGGGGTCCTTAGGGTCTGGGGTTTCAAATTTCAGGGCTCTGTTGAAGAGGCAGAAGAAAGGGAGCTGACTTTAACAGCACAATATAGAATTACAAGCTGCTGAAGTTAGAAGTGCAGCTCAATGCCTTCTGTATGACAGTGAAGGAGCAAAGTAAGAAAGCTGGGAACATTATTGACCTCTTTTCACTGCTAATGAGACGTGCAGATATTCTGCCAGTGCAGGAATTTTAAGAGTCTGCTATTGATGCATTCTCCCCACAAATGAAAACAAAACTCTTTAGTGCATACTGCACTGAACTCACCCTCAATACAATGGTTCATTATCTCCTTTTTCTAGCAATTCCGTAGAAATCAGAAGAGCATCTTAAAAAAAAGAAATCATTAAAAAAAGCCCTGTCCTTCTTGCATAACTAACAGACCTGGTTCTCTGCTTGGTGCTTCTGGTGTTCTAATGATTAACACAGCACTCTGCTGTTCCAGCTCCTGCTTTACCGAGACTGGAACCAGAGAAGAGTGGGCTTAGAAATGTTGAAGAGGCAATCTTGGCATCTTCTGTTGCCAAATGTAATTCACTATAAACATCTGAACATTTGACCTGTGTGCCTGTGTAAGGCTAGAAGTGCTCAAGCTAGACACAGAACAAAGCTACTTCACACAGCATGACACCTCCTCTCACAGCTACGTTAATTTCATTAATCAAACTGGCTTGCTCTAGGCTACTTCAGGTAAGTTTTACGCTCTACTGTAAATATGACTGCTTCTAAAGTCTCCCCTTTCAATTATAGTCATATATTATTTTATCTAACACCTTTTGCACCTCTTAGAGATGAGCTGTAGTTCGTGCAGTGCCAGCCCAGTCTGGTACCACAGAACACTGCCAACTCTCCCCCTTCTGCTAAAAGCCTGTGTCCACACAGCCTGGCTGGCAAGTGCCTGCACTTTAGCTGCTTCAACACAGAATCTGCTCACTTTTGCTGACACTTGAATTTAAGCTGCCAGAGGGCAAAAACCAACTAGTTGAGTCCAGCAGTGCTTTCAACCACCATAAGACTTTACCTGGATTAATGTGAATTCAGAGCATTTACTTCACTACTTGTAAACTACATGCATTCAGAAAGACCTGCTTGTACACATAATGTGTATTTCTTTAACTTGCATTCAGCACTCCAGTGCTGACTTCATTTGCTTTGCTACTACTACAACTGGATATGAAGAAAAATCACCTGCTGTACAGCTGCACTGTACTATTTCTCCTCTCTTTGGTGATTTCCCCCTTTGAAGATTTGCTTATAACACCCCTATGAGATAGTGGAGGTAGCAGCAGCCCTGCATTACAGATGAGAAAGACCAGAAGGACAACTGAGCCAAACAAACAATTAAAGGCTGCACAAAGCATCCATAAAGAGCCAGGACTTGAATCCTCGCTCTGGAGTACATCATCCTCTCCCCAGAACACGAGCATCATGTGTTTTAGGAGTTTCGGAAGGTACACATGAAGTGTTTGGAACCTGATACCCTACTGCTCCCCGTGGCTCTGTTTACGTGGCTCGTGGCTTAGCGAGGTACTTACTTTTGTAAGAATTCATCAGACCCATAAACACTCAGAAGGAATTCCTCCTGGGCTGGGTATTGATTTGTGCGACGGAGGATCTCCACAATTAAGTCGTGAGTGATACAGCCAGCTGTAAATAAAGATAGCAAGGAAAATTAATAGTAGCTTGCTAGAGAATTCCAGGCTACATACTTGGGCAAAGAACATAAGGGGTATTTTTCTGTAATTCCTACCAACTGCTGCAGACTAGCTCCATCAAGAGGAATTAGGTAAATACACACTTGATTTTACTATTTTTTAAATAATTTTGCTTCAAATGTCCTACATGACATGGAATCTATGTCCATTTAGAGGAAATTAGCAATTTGTTGGGCAGCTGGAATGAAGAAGAGATGAGCAATATTCCCAGGAGGAAAGGAGCAGACAAATGGCAATTCTTTTTCTTTTTCATTTTCCTGATGAACATTTTGGTACACTTCCAAGGATGCAAAAGTTGACTCTGTAGCCACTCATGACACAAAAAGGCTCTAGAATATTACTTGATATTGTCTCTGCTGTATATACCCTTTTAGCCACAACACAGAAGTAAATTAATACACTAATGCATTTTATATATGCAATATATTATATTATTCAAAACTTATGTAGCCACATAATAGTATAAAAATATATATAATCCCTTTCAACTAGGAAGTTCTATGTCAGTTTGCACAACCTGATGTTCAGAAACATGTCAGCATTTTGAAAATTTTCTTCAGGTCTAGTTCAGCCTTTTAAGCCATTTTCCAACACCTGCCAATGAGTTTCCTCTCTGTCTATTTTAGAAGAATTGATCGAAAATGGAAGAGTTGCATGATCTAGAAACACATCTGATAAATCTGGTCTTAGGTTTAAGGGGATGGGAAGACTCCAGAGAATAGCTGGCATTTCTAGGGGAGGGGGTTATGACAGAAACAAAGCTGAAATGCAAGAGTAGGTTACCATAGATTGTTTCTTGCTGTGGTTAGGTTTTCCCCAGGGAAAAACAAATGCAGGAATGGATTCAAAAGGTCCTTCTGAAAATGCTCATTTTCTCTGCAAAACTGTTAGGCTTTGTGCTTTCTTGTTTTTGTTTTTATTTTTTTTCCTCAAAAAGATACTTCTAAACACTACACATTTTTCCACTGTTTTTACCAGTTTTAAACATTTAACCTTCTGAGAACTTGCCATTTTAAGCAACTCATCTGGTTTGACATGTAACCTCTGGTGCTTGTTTGCTAAATTTATACAGTCCAGAAAATGAAAGAGGCACAGAATCTTGAATTAAAATTGTAACATACACTTTTTTCAGGTCACTCATTGGAAAAATCCCAAACTTGATAGTATTACTCACTTGCACTCTGTAGAACCATTTTCCCTTCCTTACTCTGGCAAATGTTCTTGCCTAACTGCACAATACTTTTTATTAGATGCTCAAAAGAGTGCTCCCTTGCCCTATTTTAACCTTGCTGCTTACCTCATGAAATCAAGTTCAGGATAACTAATACTCAGCCTGCTATAGTCAAATAATTCCTTGAAAACTGATGAAATCATTCTTAAAAAAAAGAGAAAAAGACAAAAAAGACTATCACGTAGTGAAGCAGCACAGGAAGAGAGGGAGAAATAAGATTTAATTTATTTTATTATTTCATATGTTGCAGAAATAAAAATAACTAGGGTTGGAATTAAAGATTGGTCAATTAATCACAGATACAGGATGCACAGGAGTAGTGGCAGATTCTCATAATCTTTAATGACAGAATAATTTAGGCTGGGAAGAACCTCTTTCCCTGCAAAGCCGGGTGCACACTGAATTCAGACCTCCTTGTTCAGGGTTTTGTCTTGTAAGACCTTAAAAATCTCCAGTCCTGGAGACTACACAAACTTCATGGGTGAACTCTTCCGATTTTTCATTATTCTCCTTTATTATTTCCACCTACTTGGAATTCCTCCTTTCATTTGGTGACTTACGTGCTTCCCCAGGCCTGTATATAACCTCAATCACTTACCATGCTGTGCAAGAAGCAGAGGATGTGGTGAAAAATCTGTCCAAACACTGATCCTGAATTGTGTTCCACCAAGGACATGCTCTGGGAACCTTGTTGCGATAGTCCAGATTTTCCCGGTATTGGTCTTCAAATCAGAAGCAGGATAGGAATTTCTGATTCTGAAAAGAACACGTGGAGGAACTATGTCTAAATAAGTGCGCATTTTTGGCCTCTTCGAAGAGCCAAAATTCTATGAGATACATATGATAATACACAGAGAGCTGTTAGGAATAAAGTTTTGTGGAGAAAAATGGCATCAACTCAAACTCTGTTTTCATACATTAGTGAGGTAACTACATATCAGCACACATAACTACATCTTTTCCTTCTAGGGAAACCATCAGCAAAATCTTCATGAACTTGACAGAATCCCTGCTGAGCTTGACCTCAGTGAAACCAAAAAGAGTTTAAACAGAAACTTTGGTGTACACTGAGCTCAGCAGAAATAATATTGCTCAAATATGTACCTAAAAACCAGAGTTTTAACGCAGAACTAACCAAGAGCACACGTACACACAGCTGCAGCTAGGACATCTGGTCAAAATGAGCACAGGAACATGCTTCTTATGCAAAACCTTGAGGAGTGTCTATTTCCACAACTCTCTCAAATCCAATCTGAATTCCTCATTACTAAACCCTGGGTATTTATGTAAAAGTCTGTAGAGTGCAGTAACAGTTACAGTCATTGAGTCGCTCTGATACACCATTAACTAGAAAATATACAGCCCCTCCTCCTTCCAATTACCATAGACTTGCAGAAACTAATTCCTCCTGAGGTCCCATTTTCTGATGAACACTGGTCACAGGTATTATGTCTGACATCTGGGACTAAAATTGCTTTTTAAGCAAATACACTCTGCAGCTGCAGGTAAGGGAACACAGTGTACCAGATGAAGCTTTACATTTCACTAATTGGCCTGAAAATTTAGCAGCTAAACCCAAACATCCTGTACTAAGCATCCTGCCTTCTCTTTTGTTTGTTAGTTCACACAGCATTTTGTAGCTCCTTAGGTGGGAGTGCTTTACAATGTCTCTGGGAAGTGCATTTTGAACCCCAGCTTGCTCACATAAAAGTCTTCCCTTCTGTGTTACCTCCAGCCTCAGAACTGCTGCCCAAGTCTCTTAAACAGCCATGTGAGATACTCTTTTGTGCCATGCATTTCTACAGCAGGAGAAGGGATAGAAAAAAAGCCTAGGCTTGCTAAATTAATAATCCAGTGAAGCAGCCCATTTCTTGAAAAGCCAGGGGGCCTGATTCTTCAGTGGGGTAGGGGGAAATGAGGCTTGACAAGAGTACCACCAGTACAAGGCAGATTTATACTCGTGGAGAGAAACCTTTATACTACAGAGGCTGTTTGGGTGACCTATGTAGTTGGTGTCAGTCTATTTTCTTTGTGCACAAGGTACAGCTTTCCCTCTGTAACATATTCCTGCAAAAAAGCCAAGGGCTGAATAAAACTGGAAACTTCACTACCAGCATCAAATTACTGGGCTATGTACACAGACAGGGCATGAATCACCTCCTCAACTTGCTGGCAGTCATTTCAAACCTAAGCAAACCTCATCTCCTTCCCTACCCACACATTGCTTATATTTTAGCAAAATATGGGGACACAAATTTGCTTTTCATGCTTTTCAGATAAAAAACCCATTCAGTTTCCAAAAGTGTTGCTCATTTATTGCCATCTACTGTTTTTTACATGATTAAAGTGCTTCTGGCCTGAGCAGGTGGGCAAAACATTGCAAAACTTTGAAAGCCTGGGTCTTCCAAAGCATAACTGAAGTACTGTACAAACATTACACAAAGAAAATCTTGTGCTACTTGCTTTCTGTGCTGCAAAAACTCAGCGTGTTTGGAAAGTACTGACATTTATAGGGATTTGCTGTTTCGCAGCATTTCACAACATGATGTGTTTCTCTGCAGTGAAAAGCACATCCTTGAAGAGAGTGTGAGTTGGAGGAACTCTGCATTTTGCAGCACTGAACCTTGAGACTGTCAGCTTGGCATCTTCTGGTCTGAAACTCTCTTTAGGATGTGTTCATAATTGTAGAAGTAACCTGAAAAAGGGCTTTTGGAGACTGATTTACAGTCATGCACAACCAAATGTCTCAATTATGGACTGCTACCTGTGCAAGTATTACCTAGAGGAAAACATGATGGGTTTCTAGTTGAGCTACGAGCTGGAGTTGCAAGAATGAATGATACAGAGTCTGAATTATACATCCTGCCTCTGACATATGAAACTGCTAGCAATTGAGATTCACTGGGGACTGGGAGGATGCTCATTTGACAAGACTGAATATGTAAGTTATTTGAAAATTTATGACATTTTTTGGTCTTTTTGTTGCTGTGAAATTTTGTCCTAAAAATTTTTCTCTACTTATTTAATAGAAGAAAAGCAAAAGCTGTTCTTATTTTGTTTTTAAGAGTATTTGCTCATGACACGCACAAAACAAGTTCCTCCAAAACAAGAAATGCTTATTAGTATTTACCTTTTTAGCCCTGTAAATAAACCCATCTATTCAAAAATCAATATAAAGCTTTTCCTATAATTAGAACATTTAGACATTAAAAAAATCTGAATAGCTGGGAGGAAAGCAGTCATGTGGAATGTGCCTTCATGCATCTCATGGTAGAAGAATTGGGTTGGGGTTCAGCCTGATGAACTGTGGAAAAAGAAACTTAGACATGTGACTGAGTATGTTTTGAAGCTGACCATCCACCCCATTTGAATATATAATATACTCATTCTTACTTTCAGTGCAACATCAAACTGCATTTTTTGGTTGGCTGGTTTGTTGGGTGTTTTTTTTGGGGTTTGTTTTTTTATTTTTTTTTTTTTTTATTTTTTTTTTTATTTCAAGAGAAGCAGCCTTGGCTGACCTTGAATAAAATCAATTCATTAAAGTCTAATAACAAAATCAGGAGTCCATTTTCCAGCTACTTTTCTGGGGAGAAAAGCATACATTTGTGCTAACAACCTGACAGTGTGATCAGTGCATATCTACAAAAGAAAAATCAATCTGCACAGATGGTCTAAATACCTGTAATTTTTTAGTGTTCTTGGATTTCTACACAATTTATTTTTTGTCAGAAGATTAAGAAAGTAAAAAAATGTTCTATCCCATTAAGTCAGGCTATTAAGTGTAATGGTGAAATATAATTAAAGTGGGTTTTTTTACTTGCTAAGGCTCACTTTTCATCATGACAGTATGTGGCAAGTCTGTTCTTCAGTCAGTTCCTCCAACCCTTGTTTTCCTGCTCAGAGTTACACAGGCACTAATATTGTCAAAGACAATGACAGAAAAAGGGCAGGAAGCTTCACACACTATAAGCCATCAACAGTAAAAAGTTAAATGTACTTATTACTAATAAAGCAGAGAGTGAAAAGAAAATACTCTTTGAATTAATGTTCCTTTGTGGTTTTTAATATTTAAACCAAAATTAGAAGCGTTTGCTTATCTAAGTGGATACTGGAATTACAGCATTGTTCAGGACTGCAGAGTGTGGTTGTACTACCTCAGGTGGATGCCAGGTGCCCATCAAGCTGCTCCGCCACTCCCTTCCACATCAATACTAGGGAAGAGGGACAAAAGATGGGGAAAAAACCCTACTGGGACAAGATAAAGGCAGCTCCACAAAAGCAAAGCAAAGGCAGTGGCTGCACATGCAATTAAGGGAAGACAAAATATTCTCAACTTCCAACCAGCAGGGAAGGTCCAGCCTCTTTCCAAGAAGAAGGCCTTCAGACAAATGTCATAATAATGAATACTGCTCAGCCAACTGGTGCCTTATCCACACCTTTCTAGCTGCCAATACACAGCCCAGCCCTATGAGGGGACAATTAACTCCATCCACTCAGCCTCAACACACAGGGATAACCAATCCAATTATTGTAAGTAAGTGAAACGTGATAGTTGGCTGAAAAAATCTTTTTCATTACTTACTTCTCCACAGCGTTGCAAAAACCAACTGTATTCTCATTACTTCCTTGATTTGCTTCAATCAGCTGGATAGGCCAATGTGCAGCCTAAAAATACCAAAAAGACCCCAGAAGAAACAGAACTGAGTTATTTAGATATCAGAAGCAGAAGGACCATAAGGCTAACCTCAAATTTTGTTCCATGAGAGCTTATCATCCCTTCCCTGACTTGATGGAGTTTCAAATAAACAAATGGTCCCATTCAGACTGCACCCAAAATGCTTTCAGAAGTCACAAAGCATCAGCTACCCTGGATAACAACTGTTTTGCCCCTCCACACAGAACATCAGGAATTTCAGGCAAAGCTTTCTTAATTCACCCGGTATCAATGCACAGATAACTGCAAATGCAGATATTTAGTTTACAAAAGAGAGAAGGACAAAGTGAAGCTTTATGCTTCAGTGGGTTTTAATCCTTATTTTCTCTTTTTCTGCCCTGGCAGGAAGCTCAGCATCCCCTCAAACCCCATAAACCTGTCAGGTATGTCCCTGAGGCAGATAAGAGGGAGACAGTGGACTCTACTGAAGATGAAAAATCCCCACATACTTTCTGTGAACTTGGAGAGCAGAGGTCTGAGCCACTACTTTGGGTCAAGCATCCCTTTGTCTGTTTGCCTCACATACTCTTCAGGCAGAACATTACCTCCAGGAAAGAACTTAATACTCTTACACCTGCAAGCCCTTTCTATTCTTGTAGGTGGAGACATTACAAGGCTTAACTGCATAAAAGCTTTTAAACTCCTTCAGCAAAAGAAGTGACATGTCACAGAAGAGGAAACAGATGTGGCAAAACATTTATTTGAATAATTTGAATAATTTATACAAAAGTATGGAAATTTATGAAAAATAACTAATAAGCAGAACTTAAGAGTCTTTTTGGCTAGACAAGAAAGTGCAATATGCATGAGAAGAGGCAGGGTGGGAAATTTTAGTTATAGTTTAGAAGATGGGATGTTTATAAAAGTTGATAGATCTGCTGGGAGCTGGCTGGTGGGAAAATCTCAATGGCAGAACTGAAAGCTCAAAAGTCAGAAACCTTATGTCAATACAGTGAGGCCCAAAACTGATGGTATTTAGTATTTTCATTACCCACAATGCCACATAAAGCATTAGATGTTTATGAAATTTAAAGATACTAAGGGAGAATCATCAGTAGAGGGGAAAATTGAAATTGCCTGGTAGAAAGAACAGTGGATAATCCTGAGGGTGTAAATAAGAGAGTAAGGTTAAATTTAGCAATTTAAATCAGTGGTCCATCATTCCCTGGTTCTAAGAACTGCTGAAAAAGGTCCTTCAAAATCCAGTGAAAATATAACACCTCCACTGGTTCCTTGTTTCCATTTTGGTTAGGCACCTACCTTACAATTCACCTCATCAGACAGTAATAAGAACCTCTGGAGGATGTTCACTATTTAGAAATTATGAGTGATTTTGTAACAGCAACAGCCTCCCAAAATTACCTATTCATTAAAAAAAACCCACAAAACCAAACAAAGGCTCCTTTTCCACCTGCAGCTCTGTCCTTGCAGAGCAGATACAGTGCCCTGGAAAAAGTACATGGAAAAAGAGCAATAGCCAATAAATGAAAAGCTGAGAAAATTAGTCTGCAGGTAAGAAAAGGTGAGGCTGGGACACAGCATTAAATGGGACTGAAGGTATTGAAAGAGCAAAACCTCAACTGCAAACTAAGGAAGGAGAAACAGAAAGGAATTGAGTAAGAAAAAAGGGACAAGATTTGGGATGCATGATTTGCCCCAAGGACATGTGTATGAATCCTCAGATTCTCATGCCTTGAAGAAGAATATGATTAAATAACTATGAAAGGAAAAGAGGAGCCTGACAGCCCAAAGCTGCGACCTGGACCCTCCTCTACAGGACACAGGAGTAACATGGGAGCTCTCTGCTTTTTTGCACCTTTGCTGGCAGCATCTCTGAGTGATTCCTAATGGCAAACAAGAATCCTGCACCTAACAATAGTCTGCACATCTGGAATGTACCACTGCCAAGTCACTCAAATTCATTCTGGCAGCAGGGGTATATAAAGTAGATAAATAGCTCCAGCTCCATTGCTGAGTCATAGGGATGAGACCTTTAGTTTGGTCATGTCTTCTTTTCACATGTCAAAAGACTTTACTTTCTCCTTCTTACATATAAAGGTAAAATATTAATCATATGATCACATTATTTTTCAATAGTACTTGAGGCTCCATGCATTGCAAACATCTCAAAGAGAGCAGTGAATGAGACAGAACTGCATATGGAGAGAAGCAATGACAACAGGGATGAAGCAACTGAATGCATCCCTTGATGACTGGAATCTTTTTTCATCCATAGACTTCGCACATTATGCTAATCAAGTCACTTAACCTATCCTTCCAAATATGAACACTAATAGTGTACTTCTCATTTCTGGAGCACCCAAAACAAAATCATGATGTTTGGTCTGATGATGGGACTTGTTTGAAGATATGAGTCTTGTTAGTTACTCTGAGAACATCAGAATCCAAAAGTAGACTCTAAATATCACAGGGGGAGTAGTTAAATATAATAGATAATTTTTAGGTTGTATTTTCAGTTTATCTTCATTTTTCTTTCTAACATGGAAAAATAACATCTTTCACTGGGATGTTATGATGTTCTTGAACATCTGATCTGTAATAACAAGGCCAGAAAAAATTAATGTTTTCTTTATTACACTGGGCATATTTTGGTTAGCACACATTAAGTAAAGCCTAGGGCCATACAACTGCATCCAAGAGCTAAGGATCAGAATACCAGTGTGATTTCAGCAATGTGCATATTTCATCTTGCCCACCTATGACCCATCTCAGTTCTAATCTCCATGTCTCAGCATCCTTTGTATTTCACTCTGAAGTCTTGGTTCTCATCTCCTACTACTTGGATGCATTATTTACTTGTTTAGAAGCTCACAAATCCAACTTGTGCTCATTCTTTTGCTGCAGTGTTCCACTTTTCCAACCTTTCTGACTGTCTCACTCGGCATCAGGTCTGTCACATCGCAGCATTTCTTGTCTTTTCCAAAACTCCCAGCCCAACAGCAGTGAGTAACTGCTTACAGCCTTTTTTTTGTTCTTCCCTCTCTCGAGTTTCTCTCACTCTTATATTCCCTTATCATCTCAAGGTTCAGCTGCCAACCCCTTGCCTAGGCCCTCTTTCTATCCTGACATGGCTTTTTCTCCCTGAAGGAATTCCTGTGACCACACTGATTTTTATGCTACAAATCAATTCACTACTCTCTCCCATTTCTTCCTCTTCGAGCTAAACAGCTCTAATACTTCCCTGACTTAATCAAATCCTCCCACACATTCAGTTGTAGTTGCCCTTGACTCACTCAGCTCTTCTCTTCCCTCCCCTATAATTCCCTCCTCCTCCGTCATAGAAGCATTTCTGCCTGTTCTTAAATGCTTGCTTCCTCTAGCACCTCTTCTTCCCATCCCATTATTTAATCTCCTCCTGCTCATTTATATCCCACTATTTTCTGCTTTTCTCCTGAGAAGGCTCATTCTTTTCATCATCATGTCAGCTTTAGTTTTCCTATCCTGAGTAAAAAGCAACAACAGCCTTTTGTCTCTCCACCTATTCTTCCCCTCCTCTTCTGTATTCATCACTGAAGTTCTAAAATGAGGTGCACAGGATTAGTCTTAAGAGTTCTTGTCCTCAGATATATTTCCCCCTGCTGCCTTCCCATCTGTCTGGGCCTGCATATGTTTACTTTTATAGTTCTCCTTATTCAGAGACATAGAAACAAGTCAGTCAAGTGTCTCTTCTCCTTTGCTTTATGATACTGTGATCACTGGGAGTTAAAAGCAGAAGGTGAACCTAAACTGTCTTTTAATATTCATGGTGCAGAGGTATCCTGTAGGCTATTTCAGGATTCCTATAATGATTCAGAATGCTAACAAGGACTGGAGGAAAGGGAGGATTTATCATTTTCTTTTCCCTTCTCCATATCAGGATTTTGAAAGAAAGAAAAGGAGGACAGATATAACATCACGGAGAGTCATGGGAGTCCCATAAGACATGGTTATTAAAAATGGCAAAATCATGAATATAGCTATGAACACCTGATGAAGGAGGAAAAAAGATAAAGGATTTGCTTCAGACAGACAGCTAAAAGACAGTGTGTGTGTCGTAGGATCCAGCTTCCACAGTTAGAGTAGATGTGTCTATTTTTAGAAAATAATTCTATATGCACAAGGAAGTGCATGCAGAACATGGAGAAGGCAGGATGGGCTATGTTTCACCTCTCAGGATCAGGATATGTCAGCCAGACAAGACACAGACAATAATCTGGCTCCACAAAACAAAAACAAAACAACAAAAAAACACCCCCGATTTTACATAATGTACTGTTATTTTGAATTTCATGTTTCATATCAGACCATAAAAATTTGTCATCTTATCTTTCAAACACAACTTACTCTACATTTCAGTACTTATCCTTCCGTGGTAGTTTTATGGTTCAGTGAGCCATAAAATGAGTCTACTGGAGCATTCTAGACCATAATCTAGATTCTCTTCTGGTATAAAATGCTTTTGCTTCCCCTGAGGCATGAATGTTTTATTTTTCATAAGATCTTTAAATTAAGTGCTTCTAATCCATGTTGCAACACTGTGAGTGAATACACAAAGTACAAGGACACAAACGAGAACAAAAAACTTTAAGCACTCTTAATATAAGAAAATTTAAATACCTCTCTGTCATGTCCAGAGCCCTGGGACTGGGCAGGTCCTTTGCTGCATCTTCTGGAGATGTTGGTTAAAGAAGGTTCCCCATTTCCACCTTCTTCACTTACTTTTTGTCCAAATGGATAATTGTCCAAGAAAACAGGACTTGGAGCATCCAGATTGTCAAAGCCTATCTGAAACCCCAGATTTGCGTTGCCTCTTTCCACATTTGAAACTGAATTTACACTATTCCTTCCATGGAGTTCTCTCTCGAGACTGTAGGGGTGGGGATCCACCCCAGAGAAGTTTCTGCAATTAGGCAGTAAGGAAGATCTGAAGCCAACCATGGGTGACACTGTGCCTTGCTGCCAGTGAGGAACTGGATTTTCAGGGTAAAGTTCCCCATAAGCAACAAGAGGCTGACAGTAAAGATGCTGTTCAGGCACATTCTGACTGAAAAGGTCTGATGGGAAAAACATTTCATTGTGGTGATGTGGATGGGATGAGCCATAAAAAAAAAATTCATTGCTGACTTCATCAACTATTTGATCAAATCCTAGAGGGATGCCTCCACCAGAGCCAAAATGGTACACTGGGTAAGATGCTTGGTCCCCAGGCTGTCCTTCACAGAATTCGCTGTATGAGAAGGGCACCCTCCCAAAGTGTGCCATGGCTGATTGTTCACTTCAGTCCTTTTTGTCCTCAGGAAAGTCTCAAAATTCCAAGGTCAAGAGAGCAATGTCCAGAACTGGAACTACCTGAAATGAAGCACAGAATGAAAGTTAAACCCCAAAATACCTAATGTAATGAAAGCACTATGCTGCTTTGGTCTCTCTTGCTTTAGAGCTTTCTCCAGACCGTGGAAATATTTTCTTAATGTGGAGTTAGATTATTCTTTTGTCTGATCCTTATTTCCAGATGTACTATTATTATTGCTACAGTTGTAATAATAATACTAATAACAAATTACTATTATTATTATTATCCTCAACTCCTAAATAATAGCAACAAGATGCCTGCAACAACTGATTTAAATAATAAATACTAATTCTGACAAATATAAAAGAAAATCACCATGATTTTCCCCATAATTTCCACACTCACAAAGCACACAATGCAGGAATATAAATCAAGCAGTAAGGAAGGCTTTGTCTTAATGGTTGTCAATTTCATTCACATTTTCCTCTTTTTTGTACTCCAATTCCTTCATATTCTGCCATTTTTTATCTGAGTCCAATCAGGTGAAGAAAGTTAAGTCAAAGAATATAGAAGACATGGACCTCCAATTAATATTCAAAACATTACACCCCAAAAGCTAGGATATGGCATATATAAAGGGGAAAAAAAACATAAATAAGTTCGTTTCAGAGTTTTTTTGTTTCTTTGTTTTGCAAAAGAAATTAAACTTCAAAGCCTGAGGCTGGACTTGTTTTAGCAAATTAACAGGCAAGGGCATGAGCTTCTACAGCTCCATCATTAATAATGTTACTAGTAAACTTCCTGATCTGATTTTGACATGTGCCAAGTACTCCTATGGTTCAGATGGGCAGCCTGCACTGGAAACTGCTGCCAGTAGGCATAAGGATGTGTTTTTAGGAAGGGAGTTTAGTTCTACAACCAAAGTCTTTTCTGGGCCATTTGCCCTCAAGGCCTTGGCCCGTTTCATTTACTGATACAGATGTAGCCTAAAACCCACAAATGACACAGAACAGCAATACTACACACTGCACACAGTTGTGCTGGAGTACTCTACCACCTAAAAGAAATAGAAACATCTGATTTAATAAGACAATAAAAAAAATGTATTCCCAAGCAGAAATGGAAAAAGCTATTGAGATAAAAAGTGTGCTCAGAAATTGCTAAAGCTTAGCTCTACAAATAGATTTTCCATTAAGTCCCCAAGATACTGTATTAGTTTAGACAATAGCATCTTGCAATGAAAATCTGTGTTACAACAGAAGTGTTCATCCCAATTTTATTTATTTTTGTTTTATTTCAAGTCAAACTCTAGGTGACATAAGCTTCTGTCACTCAGCGTGGAATGAGAAGCGAAATGAAAACTTAAACAGGCTGAAATAAAACCTACAACTCAGAGGCTGAACTACTCTTTCAGACACTATACAGTAATTCCATGTGTTGTGTGCTTTGGTTTGCTTTAGTAGGGTTGAAAAAAAACCCCACATTAATGAAACTACACCAGGCCACATAGCCAAAATGATGCATACCACTCCGAATGGTGATCTCAACTGCAATTATGGTTTTGCAGCTTTCTCTCAAAATGAATCCTGAAGTCCACTATGTTTGGAGATAAAGATGACACCATTACAAAAAAAAACAGTAATAAGCACAACAACAGGAGTTTCTTGTATGAAATTGTTCTCATTTACAGCTGTCTCTGTTTTCCATTTCTACAACAGGTAAATAAAAGAAAGAAAACAAGAAAGAAAATGATATAGCCATTAAATCAAGAAGTATAAGGTCTTTTATGCATTTTTCAATTTATCTTAAAAATTGCAATGTTTCCAAAAAAATAGAAGATAAAATAATGAAATCTCCCTCCAATCCCATCTTCCTTAAAAAAGCTTGGCTGTCTGGAAGACTATAAGGCACAGAAAATACAATACCTTTTACACCCATTCAACTGTTTCTAAAATATTTTCCTTGAATTTCAAACAAAATCTGTTTATGATGACACATAACTGTCTAACATAAAACCTTGCTCACTCCACTGTGGCTTTCTGTAACCTCTGCACAGACAAATATTCACACACACAGAGCCCAGCTCCATCTGTCTGTATATCAGTGCTTATCTCCTGCACTCTCCATGCTGTCCAGGAGAAGTATTGCTTTCCTAGTGGAAAAACACACAGTTTAGCTGCAGTGCCAAAGGCTGTTCTGTGCATCCTGCCCCTGCTCTCCTCACTGGGCTGGGAGCCCACCGGGATCAGGGCACAGGGAGGGCCTGGCAGGGAGCAGAGAGTGGGACAACCCAGTTTGCAGCATGGTGCCTCTTTCATTTAGGCTGGTATTTAAAGCTGATCCCTGAGACTGGAAGCTCAGCATGTGTCTTGGTGGTGCAAGTTGTGCTAGTTTGGTCAGAACCACCAGGCTCTGTATTTGGGCCAACTCCTCATCCTTTTCAAAGCAGCATACAAAGTTCAGGGAAGGATCTAGCTCTTTGCCAGGCACTATTTCACCTTCTGAATCTTGTCAAGTGCAGTGATAAAACAATTTTCAAAAATCACTGAAGAGGCAAAATTTATATGAATTTTTTATAAAATACCTAAATAGAATATGATATGATATATTATATGATATGATATAATACATATATTATATTATATCATATCTATCATATCAATCACATCATATTATATTATTATATTAGTTTTATAAATTTTTTAAATAAGCTTTTAGTTTGAGTTTGGGGGTTGGGTTTTTTTTTTTTTTTGGTTTTTTTTTTTTTTTTTTTTTTTTTCTTGCATTGTGGTTGCTCAGTTCACACTGAATTTTGGAGGAATTGGCTTTTTTCTCCTACAGCTGTGAAGCCCTTCTTGTCCTTTTGAATGACAGCTGTATTTTCACATAATCATGTGGTTGTGGGATCAGGGGTTTTAAGGGAGAATCACAACCAAAACTGTAAAATATCCACTACAAACCAAGAGACTTGAGGGTATCACGGCATTGTAAGCACATGAAAATACTTTCCACACCTGGACATGCACATGAATCCTTGTAAAAAAACTTGGCACACTGCGGGCTCGATTTTCCCTTTTACCAGATCCCAGGAGGAGACGATTGGGCCACTTGCTAAGCAGTAAGAATATCTGATGCAACTCCTTACCTGAAGCACAGCTTGTTAGAAGGACGTACAGCCTCCTGTGCCTTGCTGCTCACAGACACTTTCAGGTGCCCTGTGTGCTTTCAGTATCAAGGAGGTGTACCTCCTCCGTCAGGAGCTTTCCTTCCTGTTTAACCGGTTCATGGCGGTGATGATTCCTTTCCCAAGTCACCCCTCAGGGAAAATTCCGGCTGCAGTAACAATAAAAAGGTAACACCTTATCTATTCTCTTTCTCGATTTGGAGACCCAACCATACTTTTTATTTTTTTTTTTTTTTTTTTTTAATATAGTGGTATGTTACCTCTCAAACTTTTAGTGATCATTTCCAACATGCTTAAAATAACAACTTCATTAAAGGGAAAGAATTGCCTCTTAGGAGTATTTTTGCACAAAAATAGGATTCAAAAAATTTTACTCTATCTTCACACAGCTTCCACCTACATGCTCTGAAAGGAGCTCCCAGCTCCAATCAAAGGGGAAGGAAACAATACAAACCTCTGATGGCAGAGTGGCCCTCTGGCTTTGGCTCCTCAGTGTGCAGAGCTGGGGTAGTACAATGGTGGAAGAACCTTCCTTATGCTAGGAGGGGACACAGTGAGGACTTGGCTCTCTGCAAAGGGCCTGAAGAGCTGAAGTAAACACAGCACTGGCCACGTCCATCTTCCGAGACCTCAAAGAGCCCAGGACCCTCCATAAAAGGAAGCAGCAGAGGCTGCTCCAGACACAACACAGAGGGAGTTCCCTCAGGGACCATTTGCCTTCACACTTCATACCATTCCTTAAAAAGTTATAAATTGCTCCACTGAAGTGGCTATTCAGAATTCAAACAAATCCCAAGGTCGTAACAGTCAAGAAAATATCCTCAGAAACAGCAAGGGAGTAAGTGTCAACAAAACAGTATTTCGGTTAGGAAAAGCCACACAGTAAGAATGAACAGATCAGGATAAAGCATATAAAGTTAATAATTAATATCAGATATCTTATATCAGATGAACTGAAGTAATAATTTGATAAAGCCCTACTGGAAAAAAGCCCTGGCCTTTAAAGCATAAAGGCTGTCAATGATGTCACTGTGATTTAAAAGCAGCTAGACAAGGACAAAACTTATTTCAGTTGGTGAAAGGTAATGCCTTTTTTGGCATATACTCATATATTCTCCATATATTCTCAAAATGTGAACTTGCTCCACGAGCTATTTGGTGGCATTTGTGCTGTACTGTACTAATTTCCAGTCATTACTGTGATCCTGAGAAAGAGGAACACACCAATTTTAGGAGCTGTTTTTTCAGAGTTTGTGGCAGTGTGGTGTAGCTTCACCTCACAGTGATTGGACACAGCTAAAGGAGGAGGGTTGAGGAAACAGGAAACTCGCATGGGAAGAGCTCCTATTCCCAAACCCACACAGAAGGCGACACACATAATGCAAACCGAGCTGGGACCCCCTGCCTCTCTCCCCATGGTGATTTCTAGGAGAAGACTATGAAGGTTTTTCTTGGGAAACTGAACATTTTCAGAATTTTCTCAGGCTCTTAGAGTGGCCACTATTTTTCTGTTTCGTGCTTCCCATTAAAGGAACTGCTGAGTCACTTTCTACCCTAATTCCTCCTAGAACTACCAAGAGTTGTCTCCTCCTCTTTTGCTGGCATGTGGGACAAAATCTCCAGAGAGAAAGAAAACTAGACAGTCCCTGGGATGTTTCCTCTATTTCTGTTAGATACTCTCGCTGCTCCACCACCTGGCAGGAGCGACAGCTCACTCAGATTAAGGAAGAATTATGGATTTGATTTAGCTGTGCACGAGCGTGCTCTTTGGAGCCAGGTCTGATACAGAGCTGCAGGGAAAGAGCTGGCAAAATAATCGCTGCACACCCCCCAGAATGGAAAACACACCATCCTCAGCAGGCTTTTACTCACAGTGTTGCTTCACAGGCAGTCTGGAGCTTTCTGAAATAGCACTCTTGCGTTTGAAGCCTTCAGGCTTCGAGTAATAACAGGCTTGCAAAGGGAATGCAGCAAAGTGTTTTAGCAATCCGTGGGGATGGAAAACTGGCTAAACAGCCAGTGAGGAAACTGCTCCATTTCATAAGAGAGCCGTCCTTCTGTGCTACTATTCTCCAGTGCCACCTACTGTCGTTTCCCCAAAACTGTGAGGCAGGGGATGGAGATCACTGTGTCGAGCACAGTGGCAGCTAAGCTTTATGTCTGGCTACAGGGAACATCATCTTATCTGTCAGCATCGCTGACAAATATGGCCCCCCTCAGAAAGCTCTTATTTTTGGGAAAGATGAATGATTGCTGAGGTCCTTCTTGAAGAGGGTGTGATACTTCTCCTGGAGCAGTGTATCAGCAAAACTAAAGATACATCAGGGTTTTTCCATGTGCTGGCAAGAACAAATGCCAAGATGTTGCATTTAAGCAGCAGCTGAATGAGTATACTGATTTAAAAAAAAAAAAAAAAGGCTTTGTTTTGTATTACAGGCCCTTATTTCTTTCTCACAAGTTTCATCAAGCAGGGGTTATGCCTTCCTACCTGTTAAGTAAAACCCAGCAGAGTAGATGCTGCCGGGCAAAGAAAATAAAAGTTGCAACAGACACAGTACAGTGGGTGAGTCATTACAATGATTCATCAGTAAGAGACATTTGTTGTAAAGGGCAAGAAGGACTTTCAATTCTGAAACATTCCTCACCCTCTATTTACTCACATAGAACAAGTAAGGGAAAGGACAGAGAGGAAAGAGGGGGCGGGAAGCAAAATTCCACTTTTCTGAGAAAAACAAATTGAAAAAAAAAAAAGAAATTGTTTAACATAGAAAACATTTTCACAGGCTCTGATGACACCTACATGTAATATACAAAGTTACTCAGTTACCAACACCCTCCTGAGGTTTGAAATAGGCTGTTGTGAAAGATCAACCTCCACAGCCTGCACACACTCACTGCAAAGCTAGCTAGGACTAAATGTAGCCTACAGAATTTAATCTCTCCTTTTATTTGAACATCTTTTGTACTTTGATCCTCTGAAAGGAACAGCGCCCTTCAACAGAGTTGTTCCTGGCAGAAACAATTACTCCAGCTTTAAAAAAAATCAAATCGCTGAAAAAATTAGGTGCTGAAATGGAGAACGGTCTTAATGTACATTAAAATATAGAGTTAAAATAAGACAAGCAGGCAATTTTTTGTGTGTATACATACAGATACACCCACACTCATGTATGAAGGCTTATGTGTGTGGATCTAAACACACTCATATAGGCATACAAGTGTATATATATGCACACATACAGACACCTCTCTATAAAAGCCTAAAATAGGTGCGTACATACAAATGTCTATTAAATGCTAAATGACCCAAGAAGAGAGCTTAAGTGATTCAGAAAAGAAATCAAACCACAAATTTCAGCTGAAAGTCAAAAACCTTGAAGCTGAGGAGTGCTTAAAGCCAAAGCTTTTGCTCATAAGGCTTCATAAATTTCACTTTGTTTCCTTCCATTTCTCTTACCTTCTCTGATTTTTCCACTGTTTTCTTTTGCTGTTCTTTTTGTCTTCCCAGTTCAGTGTGCTGGCTCAGTGGCTTTCTGGGAAATTCACTCCGTCGTTCCAGAGTATTCAACAGCGTTTGTTGACCTTCTAGAAACTGTTCATACCACAGACTGTACAAATAGAAAAACAGCCTTGTGATACTGGCACACTGGTAAGATTAGCTCCTAGCCATGACAGCAGGCTTTCCCTATGGCAAATTGAGTGAGCTGGCTGATCGCTGTTCCCAAGACCCCCTTCCACTGCAGCTTGTGGTGCTCGGGCCTTCTGCAAGGCTGCCAGAGGAGAAGGAGAGCAAAGAGCCCCCCAAAGGACAGAGCTCAACCACTGACTCTGGCAGACCAGGGCTCTACTGTCTTTAACAAAGAAAATCAATTCATAACTCTTTAAGCATAAAAATAAAGGTCAAGGGGGGGTGACTCTCCCTCTGCCCTGCTCTGGTGAGAGCCCACTTGCAGGTCTGCATCCAGCTCTGGGGTCCCAGCACAGGAAGGACATGGAGCTGCTGGAGTGAGTCCAGAGTTGTCAGAGGGATGGAGCACCTCTGCTTTGGGGAAAGGCTGGAAAAATTCACCCTGGATAAGAGAAGGCTGGGGTGACCTTACTGCAGCCTTTCAGTACCTGAAGGGAGCCTACAGGAAGGATGAGGAGAAACTTCTTGCAATGCCATGTAGTGACAGGGTAAAGGGGAATGTCTTCAAACTGAGAGTAGGTTTAGATTGGATATCAAGAAGAAATTCTTTAGTGTGAGAGTGGTGAGGCTCTGGAACAGGCTGCTCAGAGAATGTGGATGCCCATCCCTGGAAGCGTTCAAGCCCCTTGGATGGGGCTCTGAGCAACCTGGGATAGTGGAAAGCCCATGGCAGGGAGGTTGCAACAAGAAAATCTTTAAGGTCCCTTTGAAACCAAACCACTGTATGATAGAGCCCTCTAAAGCCAAGGAATAGCTTACTTAGACAATATAAGCCTTGCCTCTATTTGCAATATTGCACATATTGCAGTATTACAACAGCTTGAATACTACAATATCTCTGAATTTTCCCTGAACTTCTTGCACATGGTCAGTTTCGTATATCCTTCTTCCAACTTTAATTTTACTGTCATAATTGCTCACAGTAAAATTGAAGCTGTTGCTTAAAGAAAAAAAAGGCAAACAAAAAAACCAACCATATGGCTTTTATTAAAAAAAAAAAGTTTGTGGGTGTACATATATTTTTTTTTAAACCAACTGAACAGCATTCCTTATATGCAATTCAGGATATAAAGCATCTGCTTAGATAGCTAATTTGGCTGCATACTTAGGTTGCCTATGCATGTCAGCAAAGCATTCATTACTGTTTTCATTACAACTTTACCTGCAGCATGAGAGCCAACAATAATTTACTTAAGTTTTCACATAAATAATGCAAAGGGATGGCTTACCTGCAATAAAGCATATTTCTGCAAACTCCTGTGTGGAAATTAGGCTCACAGCAGCCCTTTGCCACAATTGGACTGGCCCATGAATGAGCAGCTGGCAAAGAGATCCTTGCAGTGCAGAGAACACAGCTTCATCCATCACCCCAAAGTACCTTCCCCATCAATGGGACATACACACACATTATTCTTAAATAGCAGCTGCTCTCTGCTGTGTCAGGCCCTGTGCTAGGCTGCTGGTGGTTTTGTATGCATGAACCAGGAGGGCAGCAAGGAAGACTGCTCATTGTCTATCTAGAATTAAAGAGGTGAGGTGCCTTCCCTGGGCCTGGACAAGCCACTCCCACTGTGGCACTTGTGCAGTAACAAACATACACCCTGCTCGATGCCAAAGGAACTCATCCTACTGCAGCAGCCATGACTTGGATTTGTGCTCTGTCTTGCACTACTTTGGGCAGCCTGGCCAACCCTTACTGCTCCCACTCTTCTGGCCTCCCCACCCTGCTCTATGTTCCTCTCAAGAGCAAGAATGGGTTGATGCAGGGAGGGAATCAGCAGCACAGTCTTCACATCACATCAGAGGTGAGCTGCTACACCCGTGCCTTTGGAGAGAACAGCAAGGCCCTGGGGGAAGGGCAGGACAAAATCCTGCTGAAGCAGATACCATGGGGAAGATAAAGGAGGAGGAGTTAATATCCATGCATGGTGGTTTCCACAGGTGGCTGGTGTCTTCCAGGGACAGGTTCCCAGTTTACAGTGAGGTCAGATCTGGCAAGCATTGGGTTAGGAAAAGGAGAGAGAAAAGCAGACCTCTACTCATCTCCACCCATTCAACAGCCCATGAAAAACCCTCATTCAAAAAGCTCAATAGTCTGCACAGACAGTAATTTCTGGTACTTTTGGGTGGAGGTAAGTACTATAAGAGAAACAAATAGTAACATCCATCACTGTGGCCTACAAATGGCCAAAATGAGTGGCATTGATGCACGAACACAGATCGGAAGAGACACACTCCTCACCCCAGTTACTGGGATAAGTGAAAAAAACCAGGAAGGTCTGGGTACATTCCCTGAATTCAGTGGTAATGTCTCGTTACCCCTGCCCTACCAGTCTGTGCATAGCTCATTTCACTCTCTGCTGTGGCTCATGCAAAATAAGAAACCTCAGTTTAGAAGAAGCTTGGGGGTGGTGACCCTTTTACGAAGAACTACATCATAAGCAGCACAACCATCTCCCTTGTTTCCCAAGCAAGTGCTGACCTTACCAGATCCACCCAATCCCAAGAACAGGAACACTACACTGCTCCTTCCAGTTCTGGCAGAGACAGTACAGGAGCTGTCCTGATGACCCAGACACCTGACTGCAAACTGCAGCACTCAGGTCAAACATGACCCTGGGCTATGCCTAACAGCAAATGAACACAGAACTCACTGCCATTGCAGGTTTCCTTAAGGGCTGGTTGGGTTTTTTTTGAGGAGGGAGGGACAGAAATTTCAGAATGTAAAACAAGCCATTTGACCCTGTAGGTTGGGAGTTGAAGAAAAAAATGAAAAAAAGCCCAAAACAAAAGAAACACAAGGAAACTTAAATGCACCTGACATTCAGGTGCTGAGGTGTCATCTCAGAAAGCTGTGCTCAGGCCTCCAGGACATGGTCTAGAATAAGGTATCTGTTGTTCCACAGCAACATGCCCTTCCTTTGAGGTGTAGTGTCACAGCAGGTTACAATCACTGAAATTTGAGACTCTAAGCATGATTCATCTTGCTCTTAAAGCAAACCTCATCCAAAGGGCTCCTTGAACACCTGCACTTCCTTCTGACTGGCTCAATTAACTGTGCCATGTCTACATTAAGTCACCAAGTCCAGGAAATGTCCAGACACCCTAGGCTGAGGGTGGAGCCCACTCATAATAGATAACACACTCGTAACACATTGCTTATGTCTGCTGCAGACTAGGAATAGCTCTCTCATTCTTCACTTGGTTGATCTACTTTTATATCCTTGATTCAAATGGAGTTATGCAAACTCCATGTTTGCTATCAGGCTATGAAGAAGCCTATTGTAACCAGGATATGCTTTTCTTAGAAGTAAATGTACATGCAAAATAGAAAGAGCTTTGATACTGAGATTTTTTTCCCCCTGAGGTTCAAGTATTATATCATTTCAATAATATTCCATTTTCCTGTTGCACTCATTTTTAGAACAGCTTTTGTATTAGCTCCGAGTATTATAATTCCTTCAAAATTCCTCTGGAGGGCACTATTACCATAACTATGCAATTAGCTACAGCTGGATGTAATAGAGATAAACACTAAATAGCCTTGTTGGCAGGAGGCAGAGTGTCTTTTAACCAAGACAGCGTCTTTAGTGCTGGCTCGGTTGTTACTCTGCTTTAGAGAGTATGGAAAACCTTAGTTACAAAGAGGAAGAGAATTTAGAAATTATAATTGTAGAGGTTTGTTTTGCAAAAATGTGCTGTGGATTTGTTTGGGTATTTTTCACCTATCACCTTCTTTGTTAGCAAGTACTAGAATTTGGTGTAATCAGAGGCTTTGCAAAAGTGACTTTCCCCAGGCACAGGATGATTTGTGATATTTTGGGCTGGGAAGGGATGCAGGAACTGATTATCTTGTGGACTCTTCCTGCTGTCCTGCTCCTGCGAGACCTGTACTCCAATCTCTTTGAATTCCCCATGGCTGCCCAGTTCCACAGTGCAGAGCAAGTTCATTTATTCCTCCAGGAATTAGAGAAGTCAGCTCAACATGAAGCGAGGGAAGGATCACATTTTGGAGCTAGGAAAGCGATTATGACACACCAGGGTTTCTTAGAAGCTGCATGTTTTTTTCAGAACTGAGAAGGACATCAGAAGTGAGCCTCGCAGCTCACAGGAAAACTTTTCCGAAACAGGAATAAACACCTGAAAGCTTGGAAAGGACAGCTTGAACGCGAACGCGTCTGCCTGATCCGGCCGCCCTCTTGTGATCACGGAGGAGATTGCAGCATCATTTCACCTGAGCGCTCAGAGATTTCTTCAAGTACACCGAGTGGAGTGAACTGCAACCCTCTGCGTTCCGCGTTTGACTCGTTTCGTGGCGGGGAGGCTGTGTGGGATTATTCCCTCCTGCATTTTCTCGGAAGCATCATAATTTTATGCAGAAAAAAGATTTTCTTTATTTTGATTTTACTACTTCGTCTTGTCCTTTTCCTTTTATGACTTGCACAGATAGTTAGCTCATCTATTTTCCAATTAGGCTAGAAATTATTCGAGCAGGTGAAATACTTGTGTGAGAGTTAAAAGGGTCTTGGGATATTATACCATGTAGAAAAATAAATATGCTGATATACCGTGGTTTTAATTAGGCCCTCAAGTAAAGAAAAGAAGGAAGGGTATATTTCAGTTGTGGCAGGAATTATGTGTAACAATCTAATGTTATTGAGAAAGAATCAGCAGAATAAAAAAAAAAAAACAAAAAACAGAATAAAAACAAATAGAGGTTTTGAATTAACTTGTTGGGAAATTAAATTTGGATCTTCATTGATATTTTCAATTTGTAAAAATTATCCTTGCTAATTTTCATTGATTCCTTTCACTTTTCAAACTGAAATTCTCATTTACTAATGATCACCTAATTCAAAGACAGTCCCTGTACCTGTGTTTTATTTCAGGATCTTTCTTTCTTCACAGTATCTGCATTGCCACATTGAACACTCACAGCTTCTCTTAATCACTACCCTCCAACAGCAATTGAAGCATTGTGGTTTAGATTAAAAGATTTTTAAAAGCATAAAAAAAAAAAAAGACATGAACTTTACAAATAGATGTAAGAGAGAGAAAAGAAAAAAAAAAGAGGTCAGATTTTGGGTAGACCAACCTTGACACTGTCCTTTTAAAGCACTCCCCAGGCAGCTTTAACTTTTGCAACCAGCACTCAAGCAGCCTCTCACCCTAGGGCCCAGTCATCCTGGCAGGATGACAGAGGTCAGCATCTCACATGAATGAACAATTTCTCCGATATGTAAGGCAAGCATTCAGCTCCTGCTCTCTTTTTTCACCTGTCCTTTAAAGTTTAAACTGGGACTATCACAGGTACTGTGCCCAATGCAACAAAAATTCCTCTTACTATTAACCCTTTGAACCCTTCGGACGGGAGCGACACCTCAGAGTTTGAAACTGAGGGACAGTAGGCACAGAAGGGCTCCTCTTTCTGCCCCCTCATACCAGCTGTTTTTTCCCCTCTATGTAATTTCCCATGCAAACAACGCCCCTCCCCCCCCCATTGCCTCTCTAACTCAGCCACCAAAACCTTGCAGAGAATTCCAAGTGTGAGCACACGCAGTGAGGCCGAGGAGGTGCAGCACCCCGATTCACTTTTTGGATAATACAATTTTTCAGCTTCAAATTTGACTGGCACTTCTGATCAAGGCACCAGGCAATACACATAAATTTTCTCAAACTCAGAGGGGCTCAAAGTGGTCACAAATCTACAAGCTGTAATCAAAGATTTAACTCTTTGGTGCTAAAATCTGAGAAACAAGCACCTTACTTGTTATTAGATGAATGATCCAAATGGGTATGGAAGCGCAGTTATCTGCCCAAATTCTCTGGACAGCTCTTAGAATGCACCCTCTGTGACTTTGGTTCAAGCTCAGTGTTGAAGTAGACTGCAAAGGAGAAAGTAGAGAGAATTCTGGATAAGAAAACCTACACTGGCATTGCTGTGCTGTTACATAAGCAGTCAACTTCTGCACTCCCAAAATTCCAAACTCAGGTCACATTTCTCTGGGTTAGGCTAGTTCTGCTTTAAACTGGTGTGCAAATTTTTATGGGGGAAAAAAAAAAAAGCTGTTCAGAAACAAATCTCTGGGCAGCTATTAAACACAAAATAATGATTCAGCCAGATTTGACTGACAGATTAGGAAGGCTAAGAAAATAGTGAAAGAGAAGTTTAGAATTCACTAACTACTTCACAGCATTTAGGATAGCCATGGGATAATTTTGTGGTCCCTGGAGCCACATGCTGATGTGAACCACCTCAAGTTCCTGCACATAGGAAGTGCACACAGCAGACTATCAACTGAGTAGAAACAATTGTGACAGTGAAACAAACCCATCTCTCCTGGGTTCCAAATTTTCCTAAGAGCCATTATGGTCATTGCTTTTGTGCCCAAAGAAAAGCTGTAATCAGATAAAATTGTCAAAGGGCCATGAGACCTAAATTTATGACAAGAAAGGATTAAGAAATTCTGACTTTCTGAGTACCCAACTTGCCCAATCTTTTAGAAGACTGGGTAACTAAAATGCTAAAATGTGCAGGATTAACCACAAACCTGAGATTTCATTGCACAGAGCACCACTTTGCCTTTTTCAGGCAGGAGACTGCAACTGAGTAGACTACAGCCAAGCACTGGATATGCATCTATTTGGACAAATATATCAAAGGAAGAAACATAGAATAGGGCATGGTGCCCCTTTTAGATAACAAGAGAGAAGCTTAAGCCACCCTGATGCTGATAAGTCTATAGAGGCACCAGAAAAAAAACCAAACCCAAACTATGGTGTGTTGAATTTCTTGATTCAAGCATTTCTGTGTTCTTTTCACATTGCTCTTTCCCTCACATCTGAACTGATAAGCTCCATGAACTGCTGAGGTTCAGTTACTATCTTTCTCTGTCCCAGACTGTTGGACCCTTTTGTTGCACCACTGAAACATTTGGGCAAGTTAAGAGACACCCTCTTGCAGTTAGACACAGCTTGTTGAAAATTAACTGGAACATTCTAAACAAGGATCCCTTATAGAAACACTCTTTGTTTTAGATTGTTTTTTTCTCTCTGTGAATGGCACTTTTTAAACTTTCTTTTAAGAAAATTTGCAGGAAGAGCAGCAGGGTTTCAGGGCCCCCTTGTTCTTTTATTTGCCAAAAAGCAAAAGCTTATGATCCATCTACATCTCTGAGGGCTGAACTGCAGATACAATTCCCTGGAGCCTGGCCTGAAGGGGCTGTTGCTTCAGTGAATTCAATTTTTCAGGGTATTAAAAACTGAGAAAGTAAAACAAATGACAGGCACTGAGGCTGGAATTCCATCTCCAAAGGAGTTTAATGGGGCTTTCTGCCACTGTCTTCAGGTAGGCCAGAATTTCACCCCTGCTTCAGGGAGCAGAAAAATGCTGTACAGAATTTAATCCCTTATTTTGTAAGGCTGAGTGTGGAAGTAAAATTCAAATTATGATACTGACTTTTCCTGAAAACTCTTCAAAAGCACTGGACAACAGCGTGGTATTATGAATGTTCCACTGCAAGACTGAAAGAAATCAAGGCTATTTCCAAAAATTGTTCTATTAAGGCTGTTAAGTCAGAAGAAGTTAGCCCTAAAGCTACATTCTCCCCTCAAATCTATTATAGAGAGGGTAAGTGAGACTTCTGAACAAACTGTGGCTTTTCCTGTACCTTTCAACACCAAAATAGTCCTAATCCTCCACAGTCCCATCTTTCACATCCTGAACGTGTGTCTGCCACAGCAGAGGAAAACCAGTTTCGTACAATACAATGGTGAATGGTCCTCACTGCAACCTTCCAGAGCCAAACAAAAAAGAAGCCACAGGGGCTGGAGACTGCAGATCTCAGCAGTCTCCCATGGCCTGGGGCTCTGTGAGATTTGTTGTAGATCCATTTCCATCTCTGGTCTTACTGTTGGCTCACCTTCCTCCCTCCCTAGGAAAAATTTTAGTTAGTTTTTGTCTCTAAAAATAGAAGTCAGTGTGAACTTGTCACCTGCTACTCTTTTGACCACTATAAATACACTTTTGACATACAAGAAGGTTTTGATGATCTGTCTTATCCTCAGAGAAGAAAATGAGGAGAAATGTAGAGTTTAATTTCAACTCAAATATAATTTCATTTTTCTGAACATTTTACCTTGATCTCAGGGGTATGATTATCACATTAAGATATAGGCTGTCGTAATACTGCCAAATGTAGGGAAGAAGGGAAATTAAGAAAGAAGGGCAACAAATAAACCAGGCAAAGCTGTGTGGCAATGCATCAAAAAATCCAAAGCAAAGAACAGCAAACAGGGATGGGAGAAAAAGAGAAAGTCATCAAAGAGGGCAGTAGAGGATGGAAAAAGAAGTAAGCAGAGGAAGGAAGGCATTATCTAAAGCAGAAGTGCAATGGGGGCAAAAAAATTACTGAAACAGCTGAGAGACTTCACAGAAATCACAAACAAAGTTGTGGAGAGCAAACAGATAAATAACGAAAATGGCATACAGACAAGAATAAGGCAAGCAAAGGAGCTGAAGCAGGGAAAAAGAGCAAAAAGACACCATTTCACCTCTGGCAATACATTTAATTGCGATCAGGAGGTGACTCGGGGCCTACACTTAGTGGACTAAATTCCGAGGGAATTAAGGAAGAAACCACCCCACTTCTCCAGTCCCACAGACTACCACAGGTCCTGAGGCAGCATTACAAGCTTCCCTTCAATGCTCTTGCTTTTCTCTGGGCTAGCAGGATTTCTCTCTTCTTCTCTTTTCTTTTTCTCCAACATTTTTGCCAACCTCACTTTACCTCCTTAGCTGTCTCCTGCATGTTTCTCCCTTTGCACCTCTTTTTTGCTTGGTATTTTGCACCTTGATTTAAAAGGACAACTATAATGAGTGCTTGTTCCTAACCAGCAGCAACTGAATGAAAGGTGACAGCATATCCACAAAAAACTACAGAACAATTCTAATGGGAGGAAAATACATCAAGAAGAAAAAAGGAGCCAAAAAAGGTCAATGCAATTCAATATCTTGAAAGAAGTTCAGCAAGCTGCTTCTGCAAAGCTGGCCCTTAGCCAGAACTCTTCCTGCTCTGCTCTTTGCTGTAAAGAAAGGAGAGCAAACCAGAGTTGGAGTACTAATGAAGCACTTCCAGAATTCATGGTGTGGTGGGCTGTGAATGCAATGCTGTTAAATGTCATTTATTAGAGCTCCTATTTAGCATCCTGCTAAAAACAGGGACAAGATCACGACACTGGTTTAGGATTTTGGGCTGAGCAATGCTCTATCAATTGATGCACTGTACTAATGTAGCTTTAACTTGCACACTGTATTTAGTCCATAACAGGTGGATTTAAGGGGCAGGAGGGGAATTAATTAAGACTTTCCTTCTTGAATAAAACCTTTATTGGGGTGGCTCATGCTGGGGCTCTGCACAACATGGGTAATGCTCCCTGTTTCAGTGACATCTGCTATGCACTGGTACAGCTAAAATTGATGTCTCCCCATGTGAAAGCAGCTCTGTAAATAGGATAAAATCTGTCTCCCTCACTGGGCAGAGCTCTGGATGCACAGGAAGGATCAGCTTGGTTATGAGCATAGCTGAACTTGTACCATTCTCTGTGAACATTCTTGGATGGAGATAACTACTAATTTTTCAGCTCAATCTCTGTTCTCTGGTTACATTCTTAATCTTTCAAACCCAAAACCTTTTGAGAGAATATAGAACCTGCAAGACTACTTATTCCACCACAAAGGTTTCTTAGTTCTGTGTTGGCTTTCCTCTTCAAAAAATCAAACCAAGCAACCAAAAATGTAACAAACAAACAAAAGCCACAAAAACAAACCAAAGGGAAAAAAAAAAAAAAAAGAAATTTCCCAGGTGGTGATTATACTGAGCCAGAGTGTGAATCTGCATTGCACTATTTTATTCTAGGGGACTTTAAAAAAAGCAAACAAGGAAACAAAAACATGTAGGAAAATACTTTAAAGGACAGATCATTGAAGTGAGGATTAAACAGGAGAAAACTCAAGCAAGTGAAAAATTACAAGCATGATCCGTAAAATATTCTGACAGCCGACAAAAAGTAAGCCTCACTGCTCCAAGTCCAAGAAGAGAGTCCAGCTGTGCAACCAGAGCTTTTCAAATTTCCTGGCAGGGATGATGCAGTGACTAGTTTTTCCCACAGAGGAGACAGGGATGCAACATCCACTCACACTCATTTTTCCCTGTGCTGCTGGAGTTGGCCAGCTGACCTACACGTGGCCCCTGAGTTGAACACTTATCACACTGTAAGCTCCAGAAATATTACAATTTTCCAGCTAAAACATTCCAGTGAACCATCAAAGCAACGGACAAAGGGAACTGCTAAGCATGAAAACCAATCATTGCTAAAAACATCGCTTAACTTAGAGCAGAGGAGCAAGGGAAGCTTTAAATCTCAGGGATTACGGATTTTAAATTCAAGTAACAAAGACAGCTCATAGGACATTAATGCCACATCTCTATGGCCCGTGATTTCTACATACAATTAAAAGGACCTCTCCTCAGTCTATGCTGTGTAAACAGAACTTCCTGTAAACTGCTCTCAGCGTTTATCAGGAGAAGCAATGGACATACAGGCACCTGAGCACCAGGCAAGGTTCTCCCTTCTCTGCCAGGTTCATCTGATTGCGAGCAAGTTTCTGCTTGCACATCCACATTTCAAAATTACCACTTCCCAAGGCTGGACAGACATGCAAACCACGCACCAAGATGTGTGCTCTCCAAAGTGAAAGCTGCTGTGTGACTGCAGTTCTTTTCTGCACTAAAGTCTCACTGATATCCAACAACGGTGTTTGCACACTCTGATACTGCATGTAGGTTAGATCTGGCACAGATTTTTAAACTCCTGGTAAAAAGAACCCTTTGGGAATCTGTCAATTCAGTAATAGTTTAAGCTTTTTAAAAAGTTTTCCTGAGAGATGCAAGAGGAAGCAAAATGGTCACAGCCCAGTTCTCCAGCATGAAACAGATGCCAGAAACAGCTTTCTGATGAGGAAATAATCACCAGTCCTTAACAAACAAAGAGGGTATAAGTTCAGCAAAGCACATCAGGGCACTCCATCCCTGCAGTGAACGCTGAGGTCAACAGCTTGGACACTTTCCTAAAAGTATGAATATTCCTCAGCTCTTCTGCTGAATAGGGATGAGCTGGTCCCCCATCCAGCAATCCATTACGGTGACAAAGTGGCTCTTAGTATGCCCAGCAACATGTGTGACAGCAGCAAGTGTTGAGCAGCAGCCAAATTCTGTCTAAGTGAGATAAAATCAGATCCAGGAGGCTAATAAGATAAGGATCAGTGCTCTGTGTACATCTATTCATTCATCAGAGCACCGATTTGAGTGCAGAAAAAAAAGAAAGGTTATAAGGAAAAACAAAAGGGAGGGGGGGATAATCCTCCTTAAATGTTATTTATGTTTCAGAAATTTTGTGAGAACGTCGGGTAGTTATTGTCACTGCCAATGACATTTTTCTGAAGGTGCTGACTGGCATGAGGGAGAAGCTGTGTTACAGCCAAGCTATTCACTTTCACTCAAGCTCCATTCTACAACAGAGTGCTTTCACAAGAGCTGCAAGAGGCAAGTTTATAATTGTAAATAAGACATTCTCTGTCACATATTGTACATATCCCTATTTTTTTACTGTAAATTCCTTGAGGCAGAGACCATTAATAATGCTAAATATATTAAAATTCAAGTCGAATAGCAGAAAGGAAAATAATCAACAAGTTAATTAAACTTGCAACAAACACTTCATTGGAAAAGGTTGCAAATACCCCTAAGGAAAATTTGGAGTACGGAAGAACAAAATGAAATTGATCAAATGGGCACAGAAAAAGTTTGCAACTTGAAAATAATACTTTGTCTTCAATATATAAGCATGAAATCAAGTGTTTAATGGGAAAAAACCCTAACTATTTTCAGGAGACTCAACCTTTTTTTACAAGGACACCCACACATTTAGTGTGGGAATTAGAGTCCTTTGCACATGCTGAAATAACCTAGAAATTCACATTTGTGAGAGGAATACAGATGATTACAAGTGACTGTTTCCACTAAAACACAAACCATACCTTCTTACAATTGGACTTTATTAAATCTCCTGAGAAGAAAAAGTCTGTGTCACCAGGGGAACAGATAAACGAAATAGTCTGTCCTGTGGGTCTGACTCAGAACATTCCTTTAGACCCAGTTTTCATCAGTGGAGTTTCTAAAAGAAATGTGGCCATACCCATGTGTGAGTTGAGTTCTGTACATGCTTCAGGCAGGTTTTGAAAATCTCTCACAACCATGAGGATGCCCACATACCTCCAGCTTCCGGAGAGGAAATCAGTGTACACCCCGTGTTACTGCTGACACAATTAAAAGCAGCAGACAAGCACAGTGATGATCGTAGCATGAAGACTCTCCTGCAAACAGTCAGCATGAAAGCTTTGAAGTTCACTTAACAGGAATCTTCACAGTTGTGGTGCCTAGCTAATTAGTTGTGTCTAATTCATTATATAGAGATAGCAACTTTCTGAAAGAAAAATAACAAATATCACGGATTTCTTTGTTGCTTTCAGTAAAGCTGGAAAAAGATTTCAGGGTTTTCACAGTTCTCAGAGAGTACAAATTGGCCTTGCCCTCAGAAGAAAATAAAGTATAATTTGGGAAGATACCAAGAAGGTTCTTTGAAGTAAATTCCTTTTTATGCTGAATAATGAAAATATGGCACAAAAATCCTTTAAAATGTTTCTTACTTAGCAGACCTTCAGCAGTTATAAAAAAAAAAAAAAGCCACACTAGCAGGCCAAGAGCTGAGAGGTTTTCAGTCCACTGACCAGGCATGGTATGGAAAATATGCATGTATTATTGGCCATCTATCGACACACCCTTAATATTGATAAAAGGAACTCATGGCAGTGCTGAGGAGAATCTCTTTTTTTGAGGCATGAGAGTTATTTCTATCCTCCCAGTCTTTGTCATCTCTCTACTGAGATGCCATTTCCAACACATCCCTAAAATTACCAGATTTCAACAGACCCCATGGAAAGGACTAAGACGACTGACTCATTTTACTTAGACTTCCTGGCAACAAAGGGATATATTCCTTTACTGCCCTTCAGAGAATGGCAAATCACATGAGGGAAAAAGAGTGAAATCCTAAAACCATCTAAGCATTGTCATCCAAGACTAGCACCTGAGAGCATCAGACAGAGCCTCAAGAGATCAGGCCTCAGCTTCTGGTTCTACTCTGATCTTGGGTCACTTTCCCTGTGCTTGAATTCCTCCATTTGTTTATTCCTGGAGAAGGCTCTAACCATCTTCCTCCAAGAAAACATGCAAAGAAAGAGCTTTGTGATTTCTTTTTCGATATCCCCATGAGTACACAAGGAAGAAGCTGAAAGTGAAAGCAAACAATTTAACCATCAAAACCCAAGAACTCCTCTGTATTGGCGAGAAATTATTTTGCTCTTCAGATGCACATTGTGCTTTCCCAGATGAGGACAATATATTATTTTTCATGCAGTATATTCCCTCTGCAATAGTAGTGATTTTCTTGTCCTGTGCTTTTCATTTACATCAGTACTTCTTTATGGCCTTCAGAACAAATAAGAAAGAGTTCCATTAAAGACTTCACCACTGTGAAATATGTTAACAGCAAAAAGAAGTTGAGGAGCCCACTATATCTCTGTGCCTCATCAATAGCACCTAAAAGGCAAAGTTCAGGCAAGTCCTATATCAGGTGCCTACTTTCACATGTATCCAGTTCTTAATTTTCATGCCAAGCAACCTCAAGGTCTTAATTTTAATTTAATTTTCTATCACTTCCATTTTCCCAGAGTATTCTTTCTGATGCTACAGGTAAATGCCTAGCCCTTTCAGCCTTCTTGTTTAGACCACTGTAATTCTGATTCAGAGCTTGCAATTCCTTTCCAAAGGTTGATATTTGATCCTCCAACTTTTCAAGATGTTCCTGCGCCTGATATTTCACATTAATCCCACCTCCTAATTCTCTAATCATCTCAAATGCCACGTGAGATGGAACCTCAGAGGATAAATTCATTGCTAATATTCCTGCTGGCTTGTGAATCATCACAAGTTAGGGACTAAGAAACTGTAGTTGAAAAATGCTTCTCTGCAACTTCCTCCCCTGAAACATTTCACATGATCAACAAATGATGCTCAGGGGATTTCTGTCTTCTCAACATCATTTTACATGCCAGAGATAAAATATTATTGATTCAAAAAGTTCAGGTAAAGCCTAATTTAAAAAAGAGAAGAAAGAACAAGCATATAAATTCCTAGGAAAGCAAACTCACATTTCTCAAGCTATCAGAGTTTAATTCTTATTATTATTGCATCTGTCAATGGCACCTCAATGTCTCACCTGAGATTCAGACCTCATTCTGACCTCATGTGCTGCATGAAAACATGGTGAAAACCAGTCCTTTTCCCTTATGCATTTAAAATCTCTACTAAACCAATACAGTAAAGAGTACTCCAAGTAAAGGCATTTATACATCACATTCCTGTTCTTAGACCTGCTTATTTCTGCAATAGAGTTGAGGTAATTTCAGATGTCTCCCAAGACCACCCCTTTTACCAGGAGTCACAAGTCAGGAAGGAAACCAACGTCAAAAGAAGGTTCAAAGGTTGCACCACAGACACAATTCAGGACCAAGGTGGAGGTTAAAGCAAGGACCAGCAAGGACCTCAGCAGGGCCATAAAAAATACCCCATTGTCCATCTTCCCCATGGATTCTGCTGCTTTGCTCAGGACAAATAAGGTTGATGTTGGCCAGTGCAAAGCTCATTTATTTGGGACTGTAAATGCACTGCTGAGCAGTGGGGTAAAGGTGGAAGAATCTGCCCAGCCTGTGTTGTTACAGAGCTCTTGTTCTGAGCCTTGTCTTTCTCTGTTGTCCTCAGTCCTGATATTCATTCAAACTTTTGATAAAATACCAGCACTGAGACATGAGTGATTTGTCATCTTTATACCTTGTAAATGCAGCATAAAAATAAGTTAGACTGATTGAGATTACACTGTTGAGGCAAAACAAAATAGGGATCAAATCCAAACTGACAGCTACATCAATTTTATTAGTTTAAAAAGAAAAATTTACAAAAAAACTCTAATCCAAAAACCAATAAAGCACTTTGCCAAATATGATGTTATCTGAGACTCGTCATATTAAAAAAAGTTCTATTAAATCTCCCACTTTCAAGTTCAGCATCAAAACCACTCAGTTTAAATGATATTTCTGTCATTTTTTTCTTAACCTTCATGAAAAATTTACCATACCATGCTTAGAATTACTTGAATAATACATATCTTGTTTTAAATTCCAGTTATTACATGCACTTGTAAAATGCTATTTGATTTGATTTTTTTCCTCCCACACCTTAAGCAAAATATGTGACAATTTTGTTTTCTCTTGGGTAGCATGTATACGAGCTAACCCATTCCTGTGGGATTTTCAATTGCCAGCTAATCCAAAACTATTTCTTTTAGAATTGCATCCAATGAAGTTAATGGACTCAAGGGGCTTTTTTTTTTTAAACTCCAGTGTGTGTGCAGGGTTGTTTTTTGCTTTGGGTAGTTTGGGTTTTTTGCATAAAGAGCTGAGTAATGTATTTTCTCTTTTCTAGCCCTCACACAAAAAACCAAAACAAAATGACTACAAGCCCATAGCATTATGGCCAGCAATCTCCACTGCCATAAAGGTTCTGGTCTTGCAAGATGGCCTGTGGTAATAAATCCTTTTTCAGAGTGTCTTTGCTTCTATCATGATTACATGTAAGTCCAAGGATATTTACCATACCTTTCACAGAGAAATTGTTAAATAAAATTGTTAAGTAAAGAAATAAAGAAACAAACAAGCAAAAAAACAATCTCCCAATTCCATATGTTTGCTGTTCCTTTGTTCCTCCCACCCACCTCACTCATATGGACTTGTTCTCAGAAAAAACATTCACCTTATCTTTGTCTTTTTCCAAGACCTTCACATCTAACTTTTCCAAGCCAGAACCTTGAATTGATTCTGGATTTCATATGTGGATTTTTGAGGAATAATGGAGTTTTCATCCCTGTGTTTAGACCTGACATCAGCGATATCCCTGGTTCTAAACAGTAAAGTAAGTTTCATCCTTTTGATTCCCTGAACATCACAAGGTCAAAATGATCTGGGAAACATGGAGGAGAAGTCTCTCATCTCCACTTGCAGCAGTTCTGTTCAATTCCTTAACTCTTAATGAACCCCACAGAAAAATGTGAGCATACAAAAGTGTTCTGACTGATGAAAAAGAGGATATCCCAAGAGGAGCTAATTTAATATTAGATCAAATGAACTGGAGTTGAAATTACCATGTTTTTGTTGACTATTTTAACATATTCAGGGAAGGCACAGGGCTCTTTACATATTTCTGAGTCTCTTTGAGGTATCATTCTTCACACGTTACATGAGTCAGTGTGGAATACATGGATTTGAAAGGATGAGGGGGTGGGGAAAGTTGTGGAGTAGATTACTGATGTACCCAAGAGAAGTTTATTAAAGTGATAAAAGAAAAATCCTATCATAATTCATTTTATGGTTTGTTCTTTTTTCTGGGCTAAACTGCACAAGCCTCTAACAGTAAAGCTCCCCAGAACTCTTGCTGCTTTCGTAAGAATTAGTAGCTCAGCTTAAAATACAATCAAATTGCCAGAGAAGCCACAGTGCTCTTCCCCCTCCTCATTCCCTATGTTGTGATCTCTGATTAAAGCAAAACTTACCCAAGACTTCCAGGAATACTTTCTGGCAAATTTTGTGCCAATGAAGAAATCATTATAAGGAAATGCAACTCTGCTTTTCAGCTTAGCTCTGTTTTCTTCTTTCAGAGCAGTAGCAATGCTTTCTCATGTCAGTTTGGCCCACAGATATTTTACAGCAAGATGGGAGAAATCAGAAACTACTTTACGAAAAACTTGACAGTCAACAGTGCTTTGGGTGTACTTCAATGGTACAAATGGCCTGTGAGCTGAACCACTCCAGTTCATATTCTGAACATCTCATCAATTGTCTGTGGCTTTGGGAACACAATCACAGAATACTTTGGGTTGGAAGGACCTTAAAGATCACCTAGTTCCAACTGCCCTGCCCTGGCAGGGACATAAGCTAGAACTATGTGTTCTCAGTTTAATTCTGTCTGAAACACAGACATTTCACAGCAGCCTACTCTCGTTTGCCCTACATTTCCTGAATTGGTAAAAAAAAAAAAAAAAAGTTCTACATTTAACTAAGAAAAAACCCATCCTAAATCCATGGATTATGGTTCCAGGAGAACAGAAATAGTGATGAACAAAGAGCACAACTATTCTTTTACTCTGAGTGCCATAACAACACCTCAGAATCATCCACGACTAACATAGCAAATAAGTGTTAATGCATGGATGTATTACCAACTGTATTTGAAGGTAAAGGAAATGTTTGGGTTTTTAAATTTCATGTGTTTCAAGCAGCTAAAAGGAGCTTTTCTTCAAGAAGACTGAAAGATGACAGGCTAAAATTCTTTGATACACTGATGGTTCAGAATTCAAGGAAAAGAACAGCTACAAAATAACTGCAGATACCGGACTCATTTCAGTAGGGAACAGTGAGACGTGGAACACAGCCATGAAACTGCTTACAGACTAGTTCTCATCTTTGCCTCACCAGCAAAGATAAGACATTCCTAAAACTCCTTCCCAAAAGCTACACAGGTTTATCCATCAACAGGACAACACAACTTAGCAGTCAGATCAAAAATGGTCAGTCACCTATGTTCTCCCACAAGAGATCAGGAAACTGCAAGTGCTCGCAGAAGACAGTGGAAAGAAGCATTTTCTTTTAAAGTCAAACATTTCCTTTTTAAGTCCAACATTTGCTTTTTAGAGCCAACACACAGAGGAATTGTTGAGGAACTTAATGGACATGTGTCAGTCTTTGCACAGTGTTAGAAGAGAGGACAACTAACCTGAATAGCAAGTGTGATATATTCCTCTCAACTGAAAAAACAGCAAACATAATAAGAAAGCAGGGATCATAGACAGTGATAGAAATACATTTGGAAAAGCAATTGGCACTAAAAGAGAAAATTTCAGGAGCTGATATCAGGCCTACAGCAAATACAGCTCATTTTTGAGAACATAGTGTGAGAGATTACTGTGGTTATCTGACAGACCTACAGTGCTGGAGACCTGATTTGCCTACTGAGATACAGGAAGAATTTAGGAAAATAAATAACACTTTAAAAAAATTATCTATGTAATTATGAGTGGTGCTAAAAAATGTCTGAGGTTTAGAATTCAGAGCACTGAAGCAGTAACAAGTAAACTATTCTAGACAGACCTGTAAGTTATAACACAGCTAAGAGTTTATTGTAGATGGTTGAGGGCAAAATGATCCAAGAAAGAACATGCAGTATTTAACACGACAGGGGAGTCACCCTAAAAAAGTGTCTTCCTTCTAGTGCTGATCCAATTTCATCATATGCTGTCAGGGTGTGGTAATGCAACCTGCAAACACACACTAAATGTGCATTTACCTTGTGTGAGACTGGAGCATTGCTGGCTACTGACTCAAAACAATCTGCTGTAGACATGAGGGAGGAACAGCCAACAAACAAAACTATTATTGGAACAACCACGGCCAAGTTTTGTTTGTTTTTGTTTTGTTTGGTTATAACATGGAACAACATGTCACACTTTTTGTGCCTTCTCCACAGCTCACTCAAACTAGGAGGAGGATTGCCTCTATTTGACTTTGGTGTTCAGCTCTACGTGAGTCTTAAACCATTAATGTTACAGCTAATGGAAAGTGTTACATAAAAGCATCATGTACAGAGATGATTTTTCAGCTCAAGGAAATCTTCTCCAAGAGGAAACAAACAATTCCCAAACCTGGTTTTGGGGCTATTAAATGTACAGATTCTGGAGTTATTTTTCCAAGGGTGGAAAGCAGATTGGACACTGCCAGACTTTCCCAACTGGGCAGTAAAGCATAGGCTGTTCTGCAGAGTACACAGACTCTTCTAGGAGCCTCCTCAGCAAGCTCACAATTTATCTTGGATCTCTGATGTGATGTGACATTGTTTTAAGTCATAAAGCAAAAGAAACAGGTGCAAGTTCACCAACTTACCTCTCAAATACTATTATTATCTTGACTCCAAGTAGTGGAGCGGGATATCACCACACAGAGCTGTGTATGCTTATGTTTGTAGTCAAAGTGCTTTAACTGATACTGCCTAATTCTGGTGTCACTTGCCTTGGGCATCCTCCTCCAGAAACTGTTTTTTGTTTTTTTTTTAAATATCCAAAATAATACAGTGTTAGGTACTGCTGGTTCCTCATGGCCATTTGGGAATGAAGAGCAGCAATTACCTCCAGGGTCTAACATACAACTGGTGCTTATAAATCCCAAATAATATTTAGGCTTTTTTTTTCTTCCCCTTAACAGATTAACACTAATTGGTACAATTTGGAATCTACAACATCCAGATTGTGCTATGACATGGCCAAAAATGCCACATGACCCCCCTTCTTACTCATGTTCTTTATTTTCAAAGCATGCCACTTCAAACTAGTTCTTATCTTCTGGCACAGATAATTTCTCCCGATGATTTCGATATAGAACATTTTGAATTTCTTTCTGACAACACAGTATTTTCACTTATTGTCACCTTTAGATTATCAATGAACTGCCACTATCATTCTCATCTTTAGCAAGACAATCTTAGGAGTTTCATTTTTCCATTTTTCTGGCTTTATAGAAAGCTCTATACAATAATCCTGCGTATGATTTTTCAAATCGTTAAAATCTGCTCACCTTTCCAAATGCCAGTGTGAACCATATTCTAGTTCTCTGTTCAGAATGACAGAAGGGTTTTTTTTTAACCCCCTTTTCCAAACCAGTGGTACAAAGCAAGGAACCAGAGCAGATCTGAAAGAGCTGCTTGCTCTCACGAATTCTTCCATCCCCTCAGGAGGAAAGAAAGATTTTGGGTTGATTATTAGTTATGCACAAGGCTACAGAGGAAAGAATTCAATATGGTAAGCATTGAAGGGAAGGTTGTTCAAAAAGGAAGACAAACACTACATCAAGAACAAGAAAGCAAGAGACAGTCACACAAAATATGAAAACCTGGGGCACGTGAGGCAATTACTGAGTAAATGTCCAAATGATTTCTGGATGGCGGCACAGGCCAGATGGGTTAAAGCAACTATTTAGTAGGACACACGGAATACAGACCATAAAAACAAAGAGTTGTTTACCCTTTCTGCCACCTTCCTATTTGCGTCCAACATTTTTCAGTCAACACCTTGTTGTTAGCTGTCAGTCTGCCAGGGTTAGTAGGCTAGACTACAATCATCAACCAGAATGTAGAGCTGTAAACTCCCTGCATTTGACATGTTAATATGTTTAAACAGTAAAAGGTGAACAGAAATTTTGAAATACAAGAAATCAAGAACATTATTGCTAGCAAAGGGGCACGTAAAGCTTCAAAATTCCCATATGAGAGAATGCAACGGGAAATAATTCAGGATTTTTTTGCTGGGCCCTAATGGAAAACATGAAATGAGTTGCATTCAATGACCATATTGTCCATATCTGAGTAAGTGCCTTGCAGATAAACCAGCTTAACCTGAAAAAGATGAATTAAGCTTAATAAAAAAAAATAAAAATCTCTAAACAAGGGATAATAGTGTGAGACAGACATTGGGAAAAATATGTGATGATTTCCAGACCAGGTGGGTCACTGGGTTATGTACAGATCTACAGAGAATAAATGTGATCTCATTTCCTAAGAAGTACAGGTATAGACCTGATGAATTACTAGAACAGCTATAGAAATCTGAGTTCACAATGGCATTTGAACCAGATGGTAGTGGCGGATATCTTCAAAGAAAATATTTTTCACACTATGAAGGCTCTGAATTGAGAATAATTGTCATTCACTCACACAGGGAAAACAACAGCATCGTTCAGATGAAATACTCATCAACCCACCAAAACCATGCAGCTCAAGGCATGCCTGATACCATGATCTCCAATGACTGATGAGATCTCAAAAATTCTGTAAGTAATAGTAGCAATGCTCCAATAAAAAACAAATCAAACAGGTATGACTGCAAACCTAGACATGAATGTGGCCAGGATTTTGATGGATTAAGACTAGGCTACGACTGGATAAAACTTTTGAGAAATAATGCATAAAGCTTCTGCAGTGATTGATAACAGAGACAGAAAACAGAAACAGTGAATGTATTCCATTTGGCCAGTCACTACAGGCACTGGTGCCCCTATTTAGATATGATAACCATGATAGTCCAACTGACAAAATTTATCAAAAGCATACTAGGAAGATAGAAGAAGAAAAAAGAAGAGCTTGCTAGAAATCTTACAGAATTCACCCAGCCAGGGAAGCACCATGTCCACAAGCAGCGATCAGATAACCATACAGAGCTATTCAATTATCAGCCCATGTGGATAAAGAAGAACCAAGAGTTCCTCGTACTACAGTCTGACTATAGAGCTGAGTAGAGAAGGCTTGGAGAAATGCATCCCTGAATGCAGAAAAAATACCAGGGAGGGGAAAAAAAGTCCAAAGTACTTTCTGCTGTCATCCATTTTAAATCAGTGAGGCATTGTGTCCCTCTTTTTGACTAAATCAAATTATCCTTAATTACAGAGTACAGAGGTGAGTGGCTCAGCCTCTAGTAACTTTCTTTTTCAGTACATCTTCATTATAAAGTAGCACTTTTCAAATTTTCCCAAAACTTCCTTCTGTGGAGTTTGAACCCTCCTTCTCTTTCCTCCTTTTACCGTGGGGGGGAGCTTGATGAATTTAAACCTGTGCAACAGCAGCAAAAGCACAATGCTGCTCTCTACAGAACATAGCAAGTGACCTCATGAATTTGGTCTATAAGAAAATTCTCCTATTTTGTGGGAATAAATAAGTGTACTAATAGGTTAAAAAAAATTAAATGCTGCAAGTATCACGATGGCAGCATTCAGAAAAACAAATCACAGTATTACTATTAAAACATACAATTCTTGTCTTTGGCAGGACTTACAACTTGGGAGTTTTTTCTGGAATTTCAGACTTATAACATGCTAACTTCACTTGTGAAGGTGTAACTCATTGAGGCTTCTCAAAGGGAGATTGAGCATGTTTAGATATTTTGAGTATCAGGGCACACAGGTCACAGCTGAAGCGTGGTTTGTCTTTCATACAAAAAGGCAGGAGCTGAACCCTGTGTGCTCAGCTATCCTGATATATGCAATCTCCCTTGGAAAATAATGGATTCTAGTGGGATGCATACTGTGAAAGTTGTATTCTCCAGCACAACTGCACTAAGGCAAAAGAGTTACATCAGGGATTAATTTGGCATTTACTCTTCTGATGGTTTTTCTGTGCTTGTAGCTATTACTGTTCCTTTGGCACAAACCCAGATTAGCCATTAGTCTGTGGATTGCCATTACTCTGCCAAGCTTTTAGAACATAAACAAAAAATAAAAGCCACTTTGCTAAGATGACAATAAACATTTAAAGCCCAATAATATCTCTGTGCAACTTTGGTAACAGTAAAAATATGGAGCCAGCTTTCATGTACAAACATGGAAAATGGGCTAAAATCATTATGACATTAGAGATGTTACATAATTAAAATTGTCATTTTTATATTTGCTACAATAAAAAAAGCTATTTTACTTAGAGTAATTACCATCAGTGATTGGTGTTATTGTACATGCTGATTAAAATGTTTATTTCTGTGAGGAGAAAATTAATTGAGAAATGGCACACGAAAGCTAAGGATAAGGAGTAGGGTTTTAACAATATTTTACATAGGACACAAAAAGAGGGCCTTAACCTACTCTTAATTTGATTTCCTGAAAAGTGTCTTAATCTAGACTGTGGCCTCCTTACTATTGCTTTGATTTAATTAGCCTAAAAACCCATTCTTTCCATTTTATCTTGCCCTTTACAGAAGAAAAACCCAAATCTTATTGTTGTCTTCATGTGGATCATACGAATGTATTTGATGAAATGAAGAATATTAAGATTTTTTTTAAAAGTTAATTTTCAAGTCTTATCTTTCAAAAGCCAGGAGAGTTTCAGGAATGTGCAAAGGAGGAAAGGGGTAACGTGAAAGCTATTTTAGGAATATGGGATTACTTGGGTTTCTTAAACAAAAACACTCCTCATAGCAGAAAAACAATAACACAATTTGTGATGCACTAGTGGCCTTAATAGATTTGGATATGAATAATACATGAATATTTGTGTGAGGAGAAAAGAACAAAAGTCCCTGTGACTAAACAAGATGGACAGCTTGTTTGCTAGTGACTGGATAGAATCAACCTCCCTTCCTCCCCCATCCCAAACCAAAACCACTTCGTTGGTGCCAGAACTTCTGTATCAGTGGTGTTTCTGATTTTAATCCTCCATTACCAGAACAACCTTTCTCAGATTTCGTTCTACTAGACAGAAAAAAAACAGAGCTGTTCCAATTTCCCTTCTTGGGTAGGTTCTCTAAAAGCCATCCCCTTCCATCCTCTTTGCAGCACTTCTCCTACCCCAGCTTGGGTTTATTCTGCTGGAGGAACAGTGATCAGAGCTGTAGGGTCTGTTACAGGTGTCTTCCACAACGTGGCTCGTGTGAGGGCAACAACTGCCCTGCCTCTGTGGGAAGAATTGTCTCCATTTCACTTTCATTCTGTGTGTTCTTGTCCCACAGACACACCACAGCAGTGGTGGCTCAGAAGGTCTCTGTGTGCCTGCTCCACCCATGTTTTTCAGCTCAGCTTTCTTCTAAATCAGCAGTTGGCACATGAGAATAGAAATGGATGCTTGCAGTCCTTACAAAAGAATAAAATGACATAACAGTTTGTGCTGCTGAACCTCAATTTCTTTTTATTACTTGAAGGTAAATAGATAGAAATAAAACATACTGCATCTCAGCTTTCATTCCTTCTCTCCCTTTTTCTTTCCTGTCTTTTCCTGACAGCCCAACACTCAGCCTAACCATCCTTACAAGTTGTGAGTCGCAGTATTTATTTTGCCATTTTGCCTCTTTATCTTATTTAAACTTACAACCTCCTTTCCTTAGTCTCTTTTTTTTTTTTTTTTTTTTGTGTCTCTACCTGAAAATAACTTTACTCATTTGCCTTGACTTCTTTCACAAAGTCTAAGTCCGCCTGGCTTTTATCAAGTCTTCTCTGCACAGAGCCTGAGCTCCAGCATGCATCTTCCTGTGATGCTCAGTGCTTCTTTGAATCTCCAAAGGTGTTTTCCTCTTGGAGCTTATTTTGGTTATGCTGGATTTGCAACTCTTCTACAGCTGTGCTTTCCCCTGCTTAATATTCTGGTTTCTGATGTTTTTTGTGACTCTGATGAAGAGAAGTGTGAAACTCTTACATATTCAAGGCTCTGAGCTTTTCATGTCAGGTTACTTCTCTAACCAGTTCTTTTTATGTTCTCCTGGGTTTCTCCTTTTGCAGTAACAACTGAAATAAAAAGAGACCTAAAAGTCCAAAGAAATCTCTTCTTTTCTTTTGGTCACCTCACTCAGTTTATTTTTACCAACCAATATGAACCAGAGAGACTTCTCTCAAACTGAAAGAGTTTACAGTTCTTGTATTTGTTTTTTTGGCACTTGTGCAAATACAGCATCTTTTTTTTTTTTTTTTTAAAGTGAAGTCAGCTTTACTTTACAAAGCAAAGTCAAGGAAAGACTCAATGATTTCTCTCAAGATCATTCAGGACACCTTTCTTTAAGTGGGGAAGGGAGGGTTTTGGCTTCCTGTGCTGAAATCGTCTCAATCAAACTTATTCTATTCCTCTGCATTCTGACATAAGCCCCTTATAGGCCACATCCACAAGCAGGCACTTATTTCTACACTTGTTTTTCCAGCTCATTTGAACTTAATTTCACTATCTGAAAAGCATGGTGAGGGGTGCAGGAAGAGCAGGAGTAGGGTAGGGAAGCCACGAGCACTGCAGACTACAAAGATATATATTTACCAATTTTATTTGGTCTTGCTGTGTCAAGGATACATAAACAGGCAAAATCCAAAGAACAGGCAGAGAAGTTCCTGTGACAATGCTACTTAGTGTGATAAGCTTTAAATAGCTGCTCTGATAGTCCCTTTTGAGGACTGTAGAAACAAACACGAGTGGGGTGATCCACCTCAAAAACTCCACAAATAGCAGCACCTCTACCTAGTTTGACAATGCCATTTTAGTACAGCTACAGCTCAACTCTATATCACAGCAGTGGGCTGAAAACCTCTGAGAAAACCATTCTAGTGCAACACAGCACTGTCAAGACATGTCTGGATGGTTTGAGAACCAGAAATGTATCTGAGCCACAGCATCAAAATGATTTAAAACTTAATAACTTTCTGTTTCCAGAAATAAAACAAAGTTGTTATTTAATGGCTGAAATACTGCCATTTTCTCTGAATGCCAGTAATAATTTAAATTCATGACTCCTGTATTATTCATGTGGTCCAATTTAATACGAACAGTATTTCTGGTGCTCAGTGTTTATGAAGAGTGTCTCTTTAGGGCATACCTTACTTTATGTCAAACAGATGCTAGAAATAACTACCTGGTGTTCTGCTGCTGTGAACTGGGGATTAAAAATAGGGCTCATAATTTTCTAACCTGAACAAGGGATCTTTCCTTGACAAGATACTAATATAATTTTTTTCCTTCTTTTTTTTTAATCTCTACGGTTCTCTCTCTCTTCACTCAGAAACACTTTCTACTAAGCATGATTTATAGACTCAAAGAAAACCCCACTTTTAAATTCCATTATTACGCCATCCCCTAGGCCTCAGAAGCTTCAAAGATAAAATACCCAACCATTTTAATGATTGTAAAGAAGTTGAGAAGCAGTGGGACAACTGGACCAAGCCACCAATTTTCCCTTTCTGAGAAAACCCCTACAAATGCTCCTGAAAGTCAGGGTAAGGTAAATACAGAATCTAGCAGGAGCAAAAGTAGTTTGCACAAGAAACCCAATGTAAAATAAATGTTTATTTACTACGTACAATACTAATTCCTTTTTGAAAAACAAAACAACAACAACAACTTTGAGAGATTCCTTCATATGTCTATTGGTTTTGTTTCAACAAAGTATTTTGGAATCATTTTCATACTTGTGTTTTTCCATGGAGTACTATGAAGAAAGAGGAGTAGTTATTTGATTTTCAGTTATCAGCAGAAGTCACTAGCTTGAATAAATACTTCATAAAACAGTGCAGGATAGTCAACAGCAGCTCAGGTACTTCACTTTGCCTCACTGAATGTCTCAACGTCACCCTGAAATAAATAGTGAAAATCCTAATTCAACTTACATCTAGCCAAGAAAATTTACAGGCCAAGTTTAGAAACACTTCTTTACATTATTTATACTCTCAGCCATCCCATAAAGTATTTGTGTCCTTTTCGTGGTGTTAAAATCTGTACATTTATTTGTTCTTCCATGATTTGGTTGCTATCTATAAATGTAACCAGTACTAAGTGTTGTTCTTCTGTTTCCTGCCGATATGGGCTGTAATTCTTCAATTATTTGTCCTTTGGCTAACTGAAATAGAGATCAGTACTAGGATGGGACTCTAGAATGAATCTGAGGAGGATGCAAGGGTAAAACCAGAATAAAACAAAACTGAAGATTGCCTATTATCAATCTTACAATAACAGGATCACTGCCTAGTGCATATTGCTTTTTCCAGATTTCTTTTTTCCTTATTAAAACAAAGTTAATTATATTACTACAGATTATTGAAAACAAATACTGACTACTGAAAACAAATGGAGAGACAGGTTATAAATCTGCCTAGGATCAAAACCAGGACAGATTTCCGTTAGCCTGCTTACTACTATCTCAAAAGATTTAATTTAATCTAGAATTATTATTTTATACAGTGTATGCACATACTAGGAAATACAAAGACCCATAGACAATCCATAAATTGGCATTTGCAAAAAACCCATTATGGATGTTTGGACTCAGCATTATTAAAGATAATCTGTGTATTATCTCTATTATACCCATCAATTTCACAATATTTATAATTCATGCTACCATGTACTGCAAGCTTTTCCCAATCCACTCCCAAATTAGCAGTATGGAGTGATCATTAAATTAAAAAACAACAACAAAGCAAAAAGAAAAAAAAAATGGAGCTAAAACAAAATTAAAAAACAACAACAAAAAAACCCAACCAACCAAAAAAAAAACCACAAAAAAACCCCAAACAAAACCTCAACACACAGACACTCCTCATTTCTATCACTGAAGAGAAATTAGTTTCATTCACTCTAACATAGTGTGAGGTCGATCAAAATTTCTCCCCTGTAGCTGGACTGGAAAGCAGCAAACGTACAGAATTTAAAAAATAAGGTCATAATTACCATGATGATGTATTCAATAACAGCACCAGAAAAGTCCATCCTTATATAAAACATGCTTCCATACGAATAGGCCCACAGATAATTCTGTGGGATAATACGAGCAGCAGGGATATAAAGGGTGACCTACATGATGACACACAGTATCTCTGCATTAATAAGAAAGTTGTGCCCAGAGCTATGAAAATAAATTAAGAATAATGCATTTAGATAGAGTGACAATGTTTTACTTGATATTTTCAATTTATAGTATAGAATGCTTTTGACATTAGTCTTCACATCTTTGAATAAATCATCATTACCTATTGTCTTTTTCTAGATATTACTACACTATCCATGAAATTTTTTCTCAGTTAGCTTTCTGCTTTCTCTGACAAAGAGGCCTTTCTTCTCCAAACCAAAAAAATTTCCATTAAAAAGTCCTTGTCACTCGATTGATCTATTTTTCAAGTAAAATACTTGACAGCTTTTATCAAATCCACATTTTAGTTTACTCCAAAGCAGAAGTTAGCATGTTGAGATTGCAGTGGGTCTGATGGACAAACAAAATAAAAGACATATTAGAAAAGAAACAGGTAACAATATTTCTGGTAGCTATTTTTTCATAGAGAATAGTAATAAGAAAAAACTAGAATTGTGATACTAAAATTATTTATTGCAGAAATGCTGTAGTCTTTATAGGCTTTTCTTTGACCATAATTTCACTGCATTTTTTTTCAGGTTCCACATTCCTGTGGACAAACACAAAAATTTTTCCTTGCAATCTACAGCACAAACTTGTGCATCTATGTTCAAAACTTTGTTTCCTTTCTTGAATTTTTTTTCATTATTAAAAAAAAAAATAAAACAAACAAACAGTCAGCAACATGATAGCCTAAATGAATTTATAATTGCTTCTATGAAATCTGGAGGGGCAGAAACTGATGCCCAGGAAGTTCCAACTGAAAGTGAAGAAGAACTTTCCTGTGCAGTGACTGAGCACTGGAACAGATTACCCAAAGAAGGTGTGGATTTTCCCTTTACAGAGATATTCCAGAACATCCGGACACAATACTGTGCCATGTGCTTGGGGATGACCCCGCCTGAGCAGGAAGGTGGGACCAGATGACCATGCTGGTCCATTCCAACCTGCCCAATTCTGGGATTCTACACTGAAGATGTTACCTTGCCAGGGAAAAGAGGATTGATATTTGACTGTTTTGGGTAGTTGCAAGATTTACTGCACTTGAAACAAAAGCTCAGGAAGGCACTGGGTAAAGGGAAACGTCAAATTTACTGCCACAGATGCAGTGTGACCATGAATGCAGCTACATCTTCACATCAGGTTTCTTTTTTTAAAATGAGCTAGGTTGTTTATTCCAGCAATGATGTTTCATTCATCTATGAAGACACTGCTTTACTTTTTATTTTTTTCAGCTGCAGCTAAGTGAGATTTAGGCGGTAAGAATAGCAGAAGACAAAGAGGAAGGGGGGAACCAAACAAGAAAACCCCACTTTACAGTTCCAGAAGATGAGCTGTTGAGTAAGCAGAATATGTATCTCACACAGGAGGCTCAAATTAAAGCAGTACCTGGAAACAACAAAGCCATAAATTAACAAAAATGACAAAAGTAGCACAAACTGGCCTTAAGTTCATCTGCATACAGAAAATCACTGGTATACCCACAACTTTCACAGAGGCCAACATCTACTCTCTGTGTAATTCAAATTGAGATTTTGCTTCTTTACCTTTAAATAAAGGATAACTTTTTTCAATCCCTCATGATTGAAACCTAGTACAGCACTGAAGTGGAGATAGAAGGACCTGAGTGAATAACACATGTAAGCTCTAACATAGCAAGAAGATCAGACAGTTCTCTGCTTGTCTGCTCATCTTCTCTGTAAAAAAAATCAAAATTAAAAAAAAAAAAATACAGTCAAAACCCCACTGCAGCCTGTTGCCCAGGAGCTGTTTCTGATTACACAATAGGGAAATACAGAAGTGCTTTCCTCAAACTCTGTTCTGAATTACAGCACCTATTCAATCAACAATGGTAGAAGAGAAAAGGTAAGAAAACTGCTACTTATTTACTGAGGATTTTAAAAACCTAGATGAGGGAGCCATCCAAATCCAAATATACCATAAACTTAGAGTATTTATCTACCTTGTTATCTATACATGCTGTAGCTGAATACTCAGCTGAGATTAGAACCTTGTTTGGTTAAACCAATGGAAATAGATTCTGCTATGGACAATCTTCTCCCAATTCGCAAATAATAGAATTCAGCTCCCCTTAAGCTGGCTATAAACAGCAAAAGCTGTAACCAAAACAAACTGCTCTCTAAAACCAACTAAGCATCCCCCCAGGAGCTTGTGCTCTTTAACAACATCAATTTATTTGGACGGTGTCAGTGGCACCTCAGCCTGGGGCGAAAGCACTGAACATTCCCTTCCTGTGTGGAGCCATTTCACAGGCTCCTGTTATTCAGGATAAAGCACATTAGGAAACATCCTGTTTTATTTGGTTTATTACAATGATGAATATTGCTTGATCACTTTTCTTGTTTGACAGTCATTGAAAAATTAATGACCAACACATCAATAATCATTTACTATGATTTGGTGCACTACATGGATTATCTTTTTTTTTTTTTCTGAAAGGTAGGAGTGCAATACAACATAAGCAGTTTTTCAAAAATATTTGGATATTCAAGATGTAACCTGTGTATACTTTGACCACTTACTTTAGAAAACTCAATTCTATCATTACCTCTGTAACACTTTGTTTGTAATTTGTTATCTTCTGTCTAGAGTTATCAGCTTTATATGAAATATATTTTTTAAAGCTAGCTGAAATGGAAAAACTACATAAGTTGTAAAACAACTGCATCATCAACAATTTCCTTATTCTAAAATAGAGTTGAGTCCAAAATTCAAGATCCAATTTTGTAAATGCTTATCTTTGAAATAATTATGCTAGTAGACTCAGATTAGAAAGGAACAACTAAATTTTAGGGTAAAGTGAAACTGAGGTTTTATACCAGGCCATGAAAAATTCCATTTCTAAATTCTCTCCATTCATTGATATTAAAACCAGCTGGAACTTTTTATAATGTAACATTGATTACTATATTTATGCTGAGCTAATCTGTATTTATGAAAAATTAATCCCATACTAAAAAGTAGAAATCATTAACACGGCTCAAGAGAGGAAGATTTCACAGGCTCAGAAGCAAAACTGTTTGTTCTTCACATGTTCAGTCTATGAACAAATACACACTTCACTGGAGGAGAAAAAAACCCCAACATTTTGGAGTATTTTAAAAACCTCCAGCAAGGATAAACAGGAAGTACGCATTTGACCAGGAGACAGCTATTTAGGCTTAATAAAGGACAGGCTCCCACATGACACCAGCAAAGAAGAAGAAAATATTTGAGCTCAGTTTTAAAACATACTGGTAGGCTATGGCATCAGCTAGGACAGGAGTAAACATCTTTTAGGGATCACAGACTTATATTAGTACAATTAAAATTGCTTTCCCCCTTCACATCAAGGATTCTGGGCATGTCTGGAATCCAAGTAAAAGCAGATATATGCTGCTAAAGCTTGTACACAATATTTATTTAATCATTTTTAATGTTTGCTAACCTGCTGGAGTGATGAAGAGGTCAATTAATTATGTCTTTATCTGAAGATGAAAAGTCACCTTCTGGTGCTTAGCAGAACTCTATCACGGTTATCAAAACCACTGTGGCATTATTATCCTCACAGCAAGAGTGAGAATATTTCTTGTAGAACAAGAACACTTTCTTCCCCTTGTAAGTAGTGGAAATTTTTATTTCTTACTTGCTTTATACAATAATATTTTTCCATATTTTGACATGCAGCAAGTAAGGCTGTCGAAGTTGCTGCAAAAACTCGTACAAACTACAAGCTGTCCAGGAGCCTGCAGTGCCCTGGGGGCCAAGAAGGCCAATGGTGTCCTGGGGTGCATTGAGAAGAGCAGTGCCAGCAGGCCAGGGAGGGATCCTGCCCCTCTGCCCAGCCCAAGGGGGGCACATCTGGAACCCTGCTTCCAGTTCTGGGCTCCTCGGGGCACAGAGCTCCTGAAGCACGTCCAGTGGAGCCCTCAAAGATGATGAGGGGACTGGAGCATTTCCCTGAGAAAAGGCTGGGTCAGCCTGGAGACGAGATGAGTGAGTGGGGATTTTATCAATGCATCCACTTAGCTGAAAGGGGCTGACAAGAAGATGGGGCCAGAGTCTCTTCAGCGACAGGACAAGGGGCAATAGGCAAAACAAAAGCACACAGTTCCATCTGACCACAAGGAAAAACTCCTTTTGAGGGAGACAAAGTGCTGAAACAGCTGCCCAGAGAGGCTGTGGAACAAATATCTCCATCTCTGGATATATTCAACACCTTTCTGGACACGGTTCTGTGGATTCTGCTGTGTGTGACCCTACTTAAGCACAGAGGACGGACTAGAGTATCTCCAGAGGTCCCTTCCAACTCCAACCAGTTTGTGAATTCTGCAATATGCTCTCAGTCTAATTCTTTTGACTGTCACAGACAAAATCAAAATGTGTAAATTTAATGTAACTTTTTTTATGAATACTTAAAACATAATCGCATCTTCTTTATGGGTCTTCTGCTAGCTTAGTCTCATTAAAATTCATTCTTCTGAATGTGCAGTGCAGAGAAAAGGCTGCTAACATGTCACAATAAACCAACTGTCTGAAACCCTGAAGAAGAAAAAAAAAAAGATGTAACATTTGCCTTGTACCTTGTAGTTTATGAGAGAAGATATCTAGAGGCAGCTGTAAAATAGTCATAAAATAAAATTGGAATTTATATCAAAATCACTCTTAATACCTTGGGGCTTTTCTATCCCTGCATAGTTTACCCTGAGAGATTTAGTGGTGGAGTTTTATGTTAACGGGCTGAAAGTTATAGTGGAGTTGTCAGTGATACTACCTCTTTTTGGTATGTCTGCCTATATATCAGTCTATTTATTTTTAAATAGCAAGATAGTAACCCCCAGAAGGTGTAATATGAAAATGCTATTGGCAACAGCTGAGCAGTTATAGACCTGTTAACCATCCTTAATGAAAATGCTACTGAATGCAAGCATTTTGAGGTTTTGTTGTTTGTGAGGTTTTGTTTGGTTTTGTTTTTTCTTTTTTTACAATAAGTTGGTTTTGTTTTTTTTTAATGGGGGCCATAACAGGCAGGATGAACTTGCACACCACCCCTCCCAACTTCCTCTGTCAAAAGATATTGCTTTAAAAGAAAATAACAAAAAAAAAGCAGCATGAGAAACTGCAATAAAATTCACATACATTGTGAGTGAATTATGAAGCTTTTCATGAATGATGGTGTCTAGGGCAGTAGTGAAAAGCAGTTTCTATAAAGACATTTGAAAAAGATCATGTTGACCTGAAGACCTCTTCTAAGATAAGGAAGACATGTATGCATATACACATGTGATAAGAAAAGTACAAGGAACAGGTTTATCAAAGTTGAAAGACTCACATAAAAAAAACCCAGAAAATTTATGGTAAATGCAAGCATCTTACTCTAGGTCCTGCCTCATGAGGAATAATAGTTCTAATGTTTCACAGCTGGGGAATAAAAAAAAAAAAAAAATCCACATAAAATGTAAGGTTTGCTTGAAATCAAAACCGTAAGATATTTACTTTCACATTCAGATATGATGCTTCCCAGTGCCTGGTGAAGTTTCACAAGAAAAGTTTGCACAGCTTTACTATCTTGTCAGCTGAGTCTCAGGCCCAGCCTCAATATTTATCAAGCTCAGCTTTTATGTCTTCTCTGTAAGCTTGTAAAAATGTGTCATTACAGAACTCAATTAAGGTTCCTTTTCCCAGATGCTCCAGTATTCCAACCCAGAAATCTGTTAACTTTCAGTTAAGGAGAGTCTCAGGAATAAAATTAATATGAACTGGCACAGCCAAAGTACAATCTGAAATTGTTTTGTATTTGTAAAACAAAACGAAGTGCAAATGTTGAATGTATTTCCATTTCTTTGATTATTACTTTGTATAATGATATATAACACAGATCAGTGGAGAAGACTGAAATGAAATAAGGAACAAAAGAAAATAAAGAACAATTACCCACTGTTGTTTACAGTATGATTACAAAGGGAATTGTCAGGCATCTTCTTTTGATTAGAAAGATAAGATGAAAAGAGTCTTATTTCAGCTTCATGAACAATTCTGCAAGGCATACAAAGAGATAACGAGCTATCAAGTCTCAACAATTGCTCCCTCCATGTGAGCACAGGCCATTCAAGCAGCCAGCACGGGTTAGTCCAGGCCATGGTGACCACTGGGCTGTGGCCAGGGCACTGCTCTGCAAGGCTCAGCTGTGACTCACCCTGATAACACTGCAGATGTCAGCACTGCCTGCTGCTGGCTCCTACACCATAGCTCTTCAGTTTTCTGGACATATTTACTTTCAGGAATGTGGGAAAACTTGGATCTGATACTTCCTCCTTATTTCCAGTCTCCCCTTTAGATCTCTGTGGCCACTTAAGATGCAGTGCAATGGCTCTTCCTACAACAGGCCATGCTAAGGCATGAAGATGCACTTTGTGGGTGGACCAGTTCTACTCAAGAAAATTGCAAGTAATTAAAGAACTCCTGAGCTTTTAAAAATATTTCTTGCTAGGGGAGAGAGAAAGAAGTAGAAAAGGGAACTACAACAGCAGCTGGAAGCAGAGTGCAAATATTTGCTGGCACATCTTTCACCACCACTGAGAATCCTAAAATTATGGAAGGGGCCTTAAAGTTCATCTGCTTTCAGCCCTCAGCCATGGGTAGGGTCACCTCCCAACAGACTGGGTTGCTCCAAGCCCCATCTAAATAGGCCTTGAAAGATGTGAATTACTGTGGTAGCCAACAGAGCTGGGAAAAAAAGCTCACCTTGTGTCATGCATAACCATGAAAGATCTCAGTCTTCTTAGTTTTGATACATCTGAACCAATACCTAGAGCAGTAGGCATTGCTACTGAAGGAAATATTTTAGAAGCCCAAATACAAAGTAATTAGGCTGATATAAAACCTTATCAGAGAGAGCCTCAATCAAATATTTTAATGTATTGGGCCTCGCTTGGGGTCTTCAAACACTGTCTGAAATGATGACAGAGCTACAGGCAGTTTAAGAAATAAAGCGAGAACAAAACCTGCACAGCTTCTCTTGCAAGAGATTAATTTCCACTGGGAGTAGAAAGGCTGGGTTTGAGTTATCCTAATCCTCTTGAGCCACTACATGCCTTTAATGAAGTGTGGACAAAGCCAGACAGTGCTTAAGAAGCCATAGAAAAGACTTTGTAAAACAGTTTCAAGCCCACAGAGGATGGCACTTTTCCTGTTAGAGCAAATAGGTTTAAAAACACTGAAAAATTAATCAAATCTAAATGTGATTTATATTTGCCATGAGCAAAAATCTAATGACTTTGGCTTGGTTACATAGTGACCAGGGCTAACCTTAACCATAATTTGATGAAGCCTAATAACCCAGGATTTGCAACTATTTGATTGTCTTGGGCCCAAAGCCAGCTAAGTAATATATTCCTAGGGAAGTGTGGGTGTATTTGGCACCAGCTGACTGTTGCCACCTATGTATGACACCATCTGGAAGCAGGTTGACAGCTTTAAAAAAATAATATAAAAACCCAATCTTCAATAAAAGGAAGAAAAACTGTTAAGAAAAGCTGGTCTCAGTATGTGCACTAAACAGTACAAAAATTTTGTTTAAAAACCTCCTGTTTGCTTTATTGTAAGTTATGAAAATATGTTGGGAGTTGGGGCAAAAAAGAGTAACTTTTTACAGTAAGAGATTTTTGTTTGTTTCACAACAAGCAGACTGCATATGGTAAAAACATAATCATGATGGAGAGAAGCTGGATGCCACCAGTCTTATTTTAGGGCTAAATCAGCAAGGAAAATATAGGCCTCATTCTCCAGTGCCTAAATAGTTGAGGTACCCTGATACCTGCAAAATCCTGAGCCGGGATCAGTGCCTGGCATCTCAAAGACATGGAGAATGTCAAGGAACTCACAACAGGATTTACATAAGTATGTGGGCCAGGTGGAGGCCCCACACAAACTTTTAGACCTTGTAAGTAGTTAGACATCGAAGCCCACACTAATAGAGAAACATGTATTTCCTCTCCAGGACCAAGATGCTTTTCCCACTGCTCCCACTCCATCAGAGGAAGTCATGTTCAAGCTGAGTTGTACCTCATTCCTCAAGAAATCAGTGAGACCACTCAAAGACCACAGCGCTACTAAATGTTAGAAAGCATGACAGACTCTCCATAAATCTGAAAACCTCCTTTAAATACGTTGATAAAAACCAAGTTCCTCTGCAAGTGATTTAATTTAGTTATTTGCAAACAGCGTAGAAGTGCTCTGCACAGCGTCAGGTGTCTGAGGCCTATCACAAAAGTAATCAGATCACTCAGGAGACCAGCTGTGCATCAAGTAGATTGCTTTTATCTAAGTGATAAAAACCTTGTAGACTGTGAACAATACTGGGCATAAAACGTAACATTTTTAATGAGCAACATAAAAGATGAATAGAATGAGCACAAGAAACGGCAATTTAATCGGAAGATGGGGAAAAGGAGCCTCTAGAACATGACATTTTATAGCAGGTGGGGTTTGCAGTAAGCAGAATTTAGAGGGTAAAATAGTATTTTTCCCCTCTAATTAATCCAGTTGGGGTACCTTGCAAATCAATCACAGGTGTTAGAGCATCAGCTGACTGAATCTAAAGAACAAGTATCCACGTATTTTGGACCTGCTTCAGATGCAAAATAAGTTGTTGAAACCCCATTAATTTCAATGAAGATGCAAAATTGGCCTTTTTACTGTAATCTTCTACATCAACATGAAAGAAAAAGCATAAACCATTAAGCATTAAACTGCCTTTCTATTTTATTTCTTTTACGAGGCTCCTAGCAGGACGTTAACAGCAGATTACACCTTTTGTGAGCCATCCAGCAGGATATTAACAACGGAAGGGTGCCCAATAAATAAAATGATTGTTATTACTACTATTTATAGTTGGCTTGTCAGTACCAAGCAATAAAACTTTAACATTTGGAAAGTCAGGAGCTACTCCAGCACTCTGCATTTCCAGCCATCCTCTTCAGCAGCGTTCTATTTTTTTCGGCCCAACTTGAACACCACTAAAACTTCATTTCAGCACCTCAATTCCTTTTTTATTTCAGGTGCTAAAGATGCACAGCAGAGATCTGAAGGCTGGAATAACAGCCAGTGCAGGCATAGCCTAGTCCAGAATAGCTACAAGTGGGAAGAAAAGAACCAGGAGTTTCAATACAGTCTGACAGAAGCACAGCCGGATGTAGACTTGGAAACCATGTGCACAAGTATTTCATGCCACTCTCAACACTCTTTTTTCATCTGTAGTACCTTTCTACATTCTGTTGTGCTTTATCATCCACTACCACTCCTCACATACCATTAGATCATTTGAATATGTATTGCTTGAAGGCAATTTCAAGTGTTTTGTCGCTCATTATAAAAAACTCGCCAGCTGTAAATTTATTTTTCTAAAACATCTTATTCAATAGTAGAAGCTCTAGCTATCAAAAAGTCAACAATTTCCAAGAGAGAAGGTTCCATATCTGAGACTGAAGTACAAGTAGATGTGCACTCATCTACACACAGACACACCCTTTTAAGAGTTTCAGCTTACTAGAATCGTTTTACAGGTCTGGTTGTGGGGGGAAAAAAAACAAACAACTTTTAAAAAGTTTTCTCCTTGTCCTCAACTTTCACTTTCTTGTATCTTTAAGGTAAAGAAATACACAAGCTTGGCAATGCTCTACCAGCAGTTACATCTGAGTAACCTTATTGTATTTACAGAGACTACACAGGAACAAAAGATCATTTGGTGGCAGAAACATCAACAATTGTCTTGGTTTCAAAATTCTGAAAAACACATATTAGTCCTGATATACCAGTATTGTGTCCTTAATTTGCTCCTAAAACTTGCTAAACTTCTTTCTAAGGGGAGATAAACTTCTACATTTCTAGTTTGGAAAACCTTTTCATTTAATGCATTTTAAAAGCCCAGAAAGGACTCAAAGTAAAATGTTTAAACAAAACACCACACTTACATGTAATTTCTTGTAAAATACAGATATTAAAAAGCTTAAAAGGTTAATGTTTACTCACAGTCTGCAACTGTATCCTGAGTATTTATTATTACTTAAACTCCCTTTCCTTCTTACTCTCCTTTTTTACTTTATTGTCTTATCTTTCTTAGTCCCTTCCATACCTAGAGTAAACTTTCTATCTAACAAGTAAGTGAAATATTGCAGGACGGACTTCTTCCCACGGCAGTTGTTTTAGTAGGTCCTTAAAAAATCTGGGATTAGTCCTAGTAGTAAACTAACCTCTGAGCTCTTGGAGAGCAAGCCCTACTCACCCATGGTAGAGCAGCAAAGCCAATTTTCCAAGAACTCTTTCAGATCAGTTTTCCCACTGCAGACAAATTCATTTTTGAGAAAATAGCTCAAGTTTCCATGTACAACTGCTTCTTGGCTGCCAAAGACAGAGTATTAAAAAAAAACCCAAAAACCTAAGAATGCTACCAAAGAGCAGAGAGGGAAGAGAACCAGATCTACCACCCAGGAGAGGGCACGCTGCTTTTGGAACCAACTCCTTCCACAAGACAAAAGAGAGCATCTTGTGGTGCCAGTTAACTTCAGCTGAAGGCATCAAGAGATGCAACTCACTGGATCATCACGGAGTTTCCCAGGAACTCTCACAGAGCATCCTGCATGTAGGGCATAGGTCAAAAGGACATCCAAGCCAGCAGATCCTTGTGGGGCAATGCCTCTGACCTGGCAGCAAAAGGGGTGATGTGCCACAGCCAGCGGAATTCACAAAACAACTTGGGGCCACACAGAAATCCAGCTTGTTGGTTTGGTTTTTCGTTTCCATTGCCCTCCCCACATTTTTCTTTCCCCCTCTGTACCTCACAGAAGGGTTGTCCTGCAGTGTACTGGCTTCTATGGATACCTTCCTTTATAAAGAAGCAGAGAGCCAACAGCTCTGACTCGTGGTTTAGAAGAGCAAAAACACTTGGTGACTTTCACTCAGTGTTTACTACAGACATAAGGACATGGAACAACCCTGCCAAATACCTTCTTGTTTTTCCTTCTACCTTAAGGGCTTGTGCTTATATTCTGTCTCTCTCTGTATAAACTGTGTCATAGAAGCCAACAGAAGCAGTTCTTGATTCAAATGACTTCTAAAAGACTTCCAATGGCTTCAACAAACTAAAAAGGTGAAAGAGTCAAATGAAAAGAAGCAAATTTTCTACATATAGTGTCAAAATATGTGCCCTCCCCTCTGGATTAAGTGTGCCAGTGGAGCTAGTCCTGGAGCGTGAAGTCTTTCCAGCAAATTTCCTTCTACTACAGCAAAAGTGTTTTTCTGCACTTGCACTTACAACAAAATGGGAAACTCTGGAATGGGATACACTCCTAGGAACTCTGGCTCTTGTGCACAGAGCAGTGACCCAGGACATATAGGTTCATTGTTGGAGGACATGTTTCCACGGGTTAGTTAGGTCGAGGTGAGAGGCAGCCTGCATCTGCAGGGGACCAAGTTTTCAGGCCATTTTAACTGGATAGTGATTATTGCCACTGATCATCAACAAACACAAGCCTCTGCTATGCTGGAAAGCTGACAGAGAACTTCTGTGCCAGAGCTGATGCAGACAGACTCTGGAAAACACAAAGAAAAAGGCAGGGGGCAAGGGGGCTAAACTTTTGAGGCACACTCATTAATCATCTTGATGCTTGGTTGTGCCTGTGGCTGCAGGAGGGGACATGGGAGGCAGGCACTGGTGTCCCAGAACACACCCATCCCACAAAGCTCTGGCGTCTCTCACCTACTGCTGGGGGCAGGACCCAAATTTGCATGCAGTGTTTGTGAGTGCAGGCCCATCTATGGCCTCTGCACACACTGGATCTAGAACACAGAGCTGTCCAGGATGTTTTGGATGGCAACCAGCCCAGAGACCACTGGAGATACAGCTTCAAGGCCTCCATGAGTCAGTGACTTTGGCAGACCTACCAGCACTCATCTATTAAGCCATAAAGTATTAAGAATCACACATGGAGGGCTTCCAGAATCTGATGCTGTCCAGAAATGTTTGTGCTCCTTCTGCATGTCTTTTCAGGTCGTAGTACAGATCCCATACCCAAAATAGAAAGCCTACAACTAACAGTCCACATCCTGGCTGATTTACTGGTCACAAAGATGCTGCAAATATGTGTCAAAAAAATATCAAATCACAGTGGCATCTGTTTCCTGCTCACCAACTACAGTCTTCAAGTATTAGAAAACAGTTGAAATATAGTTTTTTTTCACAGCAATCTGAGGATTATAGACACAGAGGTAAACACAGGGATGATTTTGCACACGTTTATGGTTTTATAATCCCTTTGTTCTGTTCAGGATGAAGTTTTCCATTGGTTTTCTCTTGTCCTGCAATCCTGACAGCCAAACTATTGCAATATGCTGATGTAGGAGGACAACTATGGACACTGAAAGGAAATAGGTCTCTATCTCTTATCTATGACTTCCACTGCAGGATTGGACCTGGGCCAAGCAACCCAGGGAAAAGCTAGGCCATCTCATAAAATACACTGGCTGAACACAAATAATCACATAATCTAGTGCAGGCTTGTTTATGCACAGTATCTGACACTAGTCTGAGCTACAGATCAGCAGTCACAGCATCAGGGGTCTCGCACCAAAGCTTTTGCTTAAAGCCACAAGTTTGCCTCATGGAGGACCATATAAACACCATAAATATCAACTCCAGCCCACTGCTGAGTCTGACTGGTTTGGGTTTATTTATGCTGTCAAATTACAGAATTCTACCCACAATGTTGCGTCAGATGCTGCCATTTTATGTAGCAGAACAACGTAACCAAAAGATTTATTTTGGGAAGCCTACATCAAATTACTGAGGACAAAGATATAATAAAACTCTCAGCTTTATTTAGAGACCCAGAAGCTGCCCTTGTTTAATTAAAACACTGCTGTGCCAGCTTTGAGAGAAAAAAATGATGGTGAACTTCAGCCATGCCCAAATGGTACCTGTGAAGCTGTTGCCAAGGATGGGCAGTTTCCCCAAAACACAAGGTAATAGTTTGTCCAATTCCTTGTAACATGCTAAGAGACTGTAATTAACTTTGGGTTTTTGTTGAAAAACCAACAAAGTTCTAAATCCATCATTGTCACAGGTAGAACTGCTGAATTCAGGGATGTAATGGTGCAAACTTCTATGCATAGCACTGTCTCACACATCTTGGGAAGACAGTCCACAACAAAAGACACCTTGCAAAATGCGTAACTTAGAAGTGCTCAAAAAGTTACCCAATTCCAAACACTAATTCTGATATTCTTCAAAACAAAACAAACTAAAAATCCCCACCAAACTCAAGGGAACATGATACCTGAGATCTGGTTGTTGTTCAGTTCGGCTCAGAATAAAGATGCTGCAGGCAGCTTCATCATTAGGAAGTATTTCCAAACGTTAAATTTTTGACAACACTGAGCCATTTGACAAGGCTGGGATAGTGAATGAAGCCTGCTGCCTTTCCAATCATTATTGAACAAAACCGAAGCTTTATGCTTTGGGGATTTAAGATTCTGCAGGAACTTGGTGAAAAACATTTGACTTAATTCTCCAGACATTGACATACTATGTCCAGTACACAAACATTTACTGGTTTGGTGGCCAGCAAAAATTTGAATTAGAAAATTAAAAAAAAAATTAAAAAAATGCTGCACTTTGAAAGCAACCCAAATGTAAGGAAATCTTCTGTATCACTGGGGTAGTTAGAAAGAAAAACTGCCTGGCTATTTGCTGCTACTGCCCACAGCATGCAGTGCTGCAGCATGGATAGCCTCTGTAGACAGGAGATTCACATATCCAACATTTCCAAATATCAGTGAGGAGTTTGCATCTTGCACAGATCTGCAAACACACTTCACACCCATAAATCAGGGGCTGTGTACACTGAGGGCTCAGCCTTTGCCAGCTGCCATCTTTATGAAATCTGTTCTGCAAACATGACTCAGGCACTGGATAGCACTTATGGAAAGCAGGAGGTGCAAACAATTCTGAACACCACAGATTCATTGCCAGTTAGATACACCCTTCTAACAAATTAGCATGAATATTTCAAGTGAAAAGTGCTTTTCAAGGTTTCTACAAGCTCCTTCTCCCATTAATATTTTTGATCAGCCTTGCTTATTCCTTTTCCATCATTCTTTAGATCCTATTTGTCACCATTTTTTGCTAGTCCTCACTAGTCAGTGGAAATTAGCTTTCCAAAATAAAATAAGAGCTCTCACAGACCAGATTGCAAACTGAATAGCAGAATGAACCATTTTTGTCTGATAATGTGGCTTCCTCCTAATCATTAAATAAATTTTTCTTTTCAGACTTTATGAATAAGAATTGCTCTCTCTTTTATAGCTTTTATTTGTGGCTAATTTACAAGTAAGTGATTATGTTTATTTGACAGCTAAAATGCAAGATGTGTTTTATTGTTTATTTGTCAGAAAAAATTACCAGGCCACCAATTTTTACTCTGTTTGTGTGTTGCCAGTACACAGACTATGCAAGCAAACCAAAGTTTCATTTCTGGAAGAGCTCTAGATGAAAACATAAATTTTAATTTCCTGTAAACATTTACGCTACTGAAATTTACTCATTTTTCATCATCCAACACTGAGAAGATACAACTAACTAAGACCAAGCTCCCCTTAACACTTAAGACAATTTTTTTTTTTCAGTACCAGTTGATGTGCCCCAACTTAAAATTTACTTCTGTACTAAAAAATTATTGCAAGAAATTCTGGAAGTCCAGAAGATAATACAATCCATTGTTTGGACTAGCAGTGGACCAATTATCTCATACAATTTTTGTAGTTGTTCTCTTCTCTGTGCGCATGTGTTAAGCAAATGGATTTATAAACACATTTTTACAAAAGCTACTTTTCTTTTAAAACACTGGAATGAACAAAAAAAGAGAAAGGTTTAAGGCCTTTCATTTCTCTTTTGGTGTTATTCAATTAATTTCTTCCTCTCTTTTAAGGAAGTCATTTAAAGCCAGTTTCCTGTGAAGAGAGAGGTTGCCAGACTGGCAGTCTCTCTCACTTCATATATTTTCACTCCTAATGATGGTTTCCTTTTTAAAAAAGGCATAGAAAAACTAAGGCAAAACTGCACAGGAAAAGGAACTTCAAGAAAAACATGCCTTAAGGAAAAGAAAACACTGAAAAATTCATCTCTGAATTCTGCACAAGGGCTGGGGAGAAAGTAAACAGAGAAAGTTTAGATATGTGATAGCAAGCAAAGACACATAATCATTCCCTGCCTCTCCCTACACACTTTTGTGGCTAACTCGGCACTTGCAGCCTTCTACAGATTTATGGCAGATCACAGAAGCATGATGCACTCCAGAGGTGGATCTTCTCTTTATGGAAAAAACAAATGAGGAAATGTATGTCACAATTTTATCAAGGTATTGGTACAACAGGCACAAACATACCATAAAGTTGCAGCAAATGTATTATTTAAAAAAAAAAAAAAGGCAACAAAAACCCCCAAAAAACCAACAAAACTCAAACAAACAAAAACCACACACACACACACAGAAACCACCAAAAAAATCCAAGCTCACAAAAAGAAGCCCATAGGATGGTTTAATACAGAAACACCATAGAATGCAAGAGGATGATTAAAAGATTTTTGGGTGTTTTAGAAGAATGATCCATCAGGAAAAGCAGGTGATAAGGGCAGATCATAGGGGGTGCTGAAGATGCATGAAAATTGATGAGGACAGCAGGGACCTGAGAGGTCACTTTACCTCCAGGCACTGCAGGACAGTAGGGTCAACCCACCACACAAGCGAAGACATTTCAATCACACAAGTGGAGACAGAACAACTTTTATAAGATTTTAATTACTTTTTGCTAACTGTCAAGTAGATATCCCGATCATTGTGAGGCCTAAAACTTACCTGCAAATGCCTCAGAACTACCTCAGTACTGTTCACCTTTGCATCTGCTCCTTCTCAAGAGCTGTAGGTGTATTTGAACTCAGCACTTTTTCTTCCCAGCTCTCCTGAGAGATAAAGCTCCTGCACACTCAGCACATTCACCAGACACACAGACTATCAGATCTTGGCAAGGAATGACATATCCTCCACATTTCTTTAAGTGAGATTTGGGGAAATAGGGTGTGCTACAGCATGTGCACAGCAGTCAATAAAGAACACATTGTGAACATGGAAAACTCCAACCAACTTTCTTTTTCGACCTGTGAGAAGAAAACCACCTGTAAATTTTAATAAATACCAAGATTTATTTTATACTAAAGGACCTAGCCTCCAGCCTACTGTTCAAGCTGGGATGCTTTTCATGGAATAATTAAAAAGTCACGGGATCAGAAAAATAAAAAATCTATCCTACTGGTTAGGGTATTTCTCTAAAAGGAGGATTTCTTCCCTTCTGTTGAAAGAAGGTTTAGGTATTTAATACAGCAATTGCTCACTGTGCCTTTTTAAGCCCTTACACGGTGTTAGACTACAAGACTGAGCATTTTTCTGAGAAGGAATACATATGGGCTTGCATCTTCTGGGAAAGGAAAGGCCTTAGCAGGGACTGTGCCATATAATATTGGAGGGGGTGAATATGACCTCCATCTCCATCTGTTTTCCACAAGGGAAAAAGAAAAATAGACAAACCCAAATCTTTCGCAGTTTTTGGAAGAACATGCATTTCTCTCTTTCTTGCCTTTAAAGGTTTGGGGCTTTGTATTATGGTAAGAGATTTCATCAGCCCAGAGTTGATCGTATAGGTTCCTGAAATTAAGATTTACCTGAAATCATCAAGCTTGGTATTTTCTTCTGGCAGCCTGAAACAATCTTATGCTCAGCCTCCTGGCAGAGAATGCCATTGCAAATCTCTCTGTTCCTTTCCCTGTGACTGTGGAAAGCATGAGTAACACATGTCCATCAGATTGGAATCACAATGTGATTCTGGAGGACTTAGAAGTTACAGAGGTCTTCAGTGTTATCTGCTCACCATCAATCTCACAGGAGAGAGATCACAATTATTTTTCAAAACCTTAACACTGAAAAATTTGTAGCAGCCATCTTAAGATAAGTTGGGGACTTCAGGTTGAAAGCAGCCTTAGTCCTTCTACTTTAAGTAACCTGAGCTAAGAATTAATAATTTTTCTATCAAGATGAGCAAACCCACTAATCTCCACGACACCAGTTTTCCAATGTAGACATTGAAATGTCCAGCCATGAATAGTATTTAGGAACTTGACACTGCCTATTCATGTTGGATCACGTTCAATTTAATGCAAAGCGAGAAATACAAAGACTTCATTTATTGTAACAAGTTAATTCTTCTCTTTCTCTAACCTACAGCAAAGGAAGGCTGAGTGTTATAAAAGAATATAATGAATAGTATTCAAGGCTCTTAGAGATGTAAACTAGCATGCAGACCAGGTAAAAGTCTTGGAGCAGTGTGAATTTCATGGTACAGAAAGAGCCACAATCAAGAACCTGGTTACAACTACCACAGCAGTCATCAACTTAGCCACCAGGGACCCTGCCTGGCAAATTTCAAGGAGAAATTCTTCTAATGCAGCTTGAACACAACCTGCCATCACACAGATTTTCTCAACTGGCTTCTGCAGGGTCCTCAGCACACTCACGAGCAGCACAGAGTGTAAGCAGATGCTTTGTCACAGCTTCAAGAAGGGAAGTTAGTCCCACTGGCTCTGTTTTTTGGTTGAACCCATTCACACATTTTTGATTAGTCTGTTAAAGTGCTGTATTTTGAAGGACTAACACCTACATTTAAATCTCCTTCAGGAACTCATATTAGAACTGTCTACATTAGACTCTGTCTGTAGCAACAGGTTTCTTACTTGCAACAGAGAAAGGAGACTGAAGTTAGTGAAGTTGTAGCATTGCCAGTTTGCTTTACTGGAGAAGAGTATTCACTGTGTGGTTTAAAATAACTCATCAAAAAACAAAAATAATTTTTTCCAGTGGGAAGCTCTTCTCCTGTTGAAATTAGGATGATTTCCATTTATATTTTCATGGATTAGACAATTTTAATTCATGTGAACCTTATGTGCGAACTATTTCTCTTGGAATTAAACTAGAAAACTAAAATGTTGATTTTTTTAACATTCCAAGCAATAAGAGAGACTGTTGTACTACATACGTGCCCTTGTGCCCAGCAAAAATTCACATCAGTGCAACAAAAGACAAAAGGTGTACTGCAAGGGAAAAGAAAAAAAAATACTCCTTTCATCTGCCTTCTCAGTGAAGTTTTGAGCAGCGCCCATCTTCTCAGAACTGTGTTATGCCAAATCAAAATAATAATTAATTTACATAGCTATAAGTCTCTTTCATCTGTGGATTTCAGAACATCATTAGTAAGAATTATGGTTGCAATTAATGTCAGCTCCTCTGGGCCCCTAGGGCTGCGTAAGGAGCTAGAGTTGCTCGGCCTTCCAACACTGCAACTTTGCACTTTTAGATCTGCAATCACACCCCCTTTCTTCTTTAATGGAAACACCACTATTTACAGGCTGCACAAAAGCTCCAAGGCAATCCTACACTGAAAACCAGCTTATTGGTAAAGACCAGCCAGAAACACCCAGCCAAAAGAGGGCTGCTCCTCAGTTTTCACATTTCTTCCGAGGAATTCCAGCCAGAGCTCCTCCTAAGCATCCTCCAGTGGCAGAAAGCTCAGCACAGTCCCATCCTACGAGAAGAGGCTCTTCTGAACTTTGTATTTCTTGCTGTAAGCTCAGCTCCCAAAGCCTTGCACTGCAAACAGCTTCTCATCTGCTTATTTAATAAACCCATTCACAGTCACAACACTGGCATTGTCTGCTTAGCTCCTCTGCTTGGAAAAAAATATCAAGGGCAAGGACAGTAGTCCTGTTTTTTGGTGAAATTTAACACCTTTAACTTTGAAGAGATTTAAAAAACAAAACCAAACAAGCAAAACATTGGTGAGCATTCTTAAAATTAATACAAATCTTCGAGGTGCTGGTTTAGTCAAGGAAAGTGGTTTGTTCTCATTTCTGTTGTTCTACCTTTAGTCACTAATCTGAATGAATCCTTATGACAAGCATGGAAAACCATTTTAAGGAAACACTTAAAAGAAAATTGCGATTTTGGAGACGTTGCTTTTGGATATCTCGAGTTAGGCATAAAAAAAGAACTCTGCTGAGCCAGCTTCAGACAACTACATCCTGGTCTGATCTGGTTGTCTAGACTTCCTTCAGTCAAGTGAAAGAAACAGACAGTTTAGGACTGGAATCCTGGCATGCAAATGTAAACACGGTCTTGTGTTCATTGAGCACAGAGAGAATCCAACCTCTGCCTCCACTCCAGGGAAACACAAAGCAGAATGCTAATTCAGGCAAGAGGAATCTCCCAGCTAACACTTGCACAGGATATTTTCCTCCAGTTCACACACATCCACTTGAAATATTCAAGTTTTGTAAAGGCCTTAGAGTACTTCAGTCTAGAAATTACCACAAAATGAAGCACTTAAAAAGATGTAATCAACTGATATTTTTGGAAAGTGTTGGTTTAGCTTTAGAGTGGAATATACAGTGGACCCTTCCTGATTTAGGCACAGACTTTTCCCTCTTGGAGTTCAGGCTACTCGGGTAGATTGATTATTTTACTCATTTTTAACCTTGCTGTAGTCAGCTTGATTCTCACTTGTACTTAGAAGTTCAATTCAGCACTTCTTTGCAACAGCAAGTAGTCAGAAGGAATTTAAAATTTAAAGTTATTGTACATCCAATTAACATCAGAGAAGATGCTCCCAAGACCCAGTCTAGAAAATCTTGAAACAAATTGCACCACCAATATTTTAAAAATTATTTTTAAATATTTTTATTTCCTAGAAAAACTTCTTACAATTTGTTTTGAAGTTTAAATTTGTTCAACACTGCATGCAATGAAGGCTAATTTTCCCTAATTTATTTCTTTAGATGATCAGTTTCATGCTCTCTCATTTTCTTCCATACAGGTCTTGCAATCATTCATATGAAATTTTTAGAGATGAACAAAGAATTTATGCTTTTGATCCTTTCACAGTTCCTAAACTTCCCCTAAGACTGTGTAAAGAACTGAAATCAGACTCTAGAAAAGAATCTCTACTTTGCATAACTGATTCCTGACTTTTGTTTAGTTAATGTTGAGAGGATTTGAGGAGAGTTGGCATTTGTTCCTGACACAAACTTCCTTTTTCAAACTTGTGACACAAACTTCCTTTTTCAAACTTGTGATGATCTCAGTTTCTCAAAATTCCTTGTAAGTTTTCATCAGATAAATTAATACACACAAATATCCTTTAACTAAATAATGTCAACTACCTCCTTTAAAGCATCTGTATCTGCAGAATACGAAAGGTTAAGTATTAAATTCTGTAATAAAACTATTTAGCTCCATGTTGTAGGTATCACACGTAGATTTAACTTGTGGAAGTCACTATGGATATGTTCACTTCACTCTTCAGGAGATGAAGACAGACACACAGTACTCTAAACTGACAGAACAGAAATATTTCCTCTCATTTGATCTTGCTATTCCATCTTCAGAGTGCAAGAGTGCAGTGAAATATATTTAAATAATTTCCAAGAAGTCTCATAAACACCAACATCATCCATCTTCCCCATGGGCCACAAATGTGTCTATGGATAAGAATATTCTCTTTCCATATCATTCACCTCAAACATCCTATATTCTGAAGGTATTAATTTTGCAACCCAAAACCTGCATCAAAAACATTCTCAAGCCAGACAAAGGTTTATTTCCCCCCTCCTCAAGAACAAAAAAGTCATTGAGAAAGTCTGGTGAACACTGAGCCCAGGACCTGAGCCTGAGAAAGGTCAAGTCTGTTCTAAATGTAGAAACAGTGATGTTCCAAAAGAGCTCAAAAATCCACATCCTCTGCTCTCCCACTCCCAATATAAACGCTGAATTATTTAGATAAGCTTTTTGGGACAAAGGTTAATGAGCCTTTAGGTCAAAACCCAGTAGTAATCAGCATCATCAAATTAAATAGCTATTCTTTTTGTTATGCTCCCCACTTCTTCCCCCAGGGGAAAAAAAAAAAAGTTGTTAATCCAAATTGGAAATAAGCAAAACAAAACAACAAAAAATCCTTTCCCAAGAATTCTTCCTAAGCCTGAATGCCATTTCCACACTGGGCAGTCTCTTTATAATCACAAGATATTTAGTCAGATACATTTCTGATTGATTTTTCCAAATTATACTCATGTTAGTTTGTTACACACTTGTGAAAGACACGATCTTTCTGCCCCAAAAAAGAGCTTTGCAAGTAAAAATGAAAAGATAGTGCTTGTAATGGAATAGATACGATTAAAACATGTACAGAAAATAAACTGAGTACTTATAAGACTAAAATTAGTAGCAGAACAACTACAAGAGTTCAGGATTCCAGGCAGTGAGTGTACTAATGACCATCACAATTAACAGACACATTCTTCACTGAACTTAGGTAATTGTTCAGATCTGCTGAGATAGTTTGTTAAGTACCTGCATCACAAACACAACTATTTTCAGTTGTCTCCCACTGCTCTGCAGCATTAAATTATGCTGCAGGGAATGGGACAGCACAAGATTTAATACAAAGGCCTGGGAGTCCCAGGCAGCTGTGGATTTCCCTGCTCAGTTCACAGTGACAAGGAAACATCTCCCAGGAAAAGCGTTTTATGGAACTTCAAGGGCAATAATCCTAGAATGGATCCTGTCAGATGTGACTGTGTCAGCACTATGAATTTGTAACCCAGATTGGATTAGGAAAGTTAGCTACTAGCACAGGGTCACACCTCACACTTCAAGCTAGTCCTGGAGGTAAAAGTCTGAAATCTTCCACTTAGGCTCCTCTAACAAGCAGAAGAGGCAGCACTACTTCCACTGAATATCCCCAGTTACAAAATCCTGTCTTCGGTGCTTATAAAACTTTTCCAGACTATCCATTTTTGTTCATGTTTTCCAGGTATTTGCCTTTTTGATTTTTTCCCTTTCTTATCTTATTATTCAGTTTCAAATAATAAGATAAAAAAGGGGAAAAACAAACAAAGAAACAATCCAAAACAACCAAAAAAACCCAAACCCAAAAGCCCCCCCAAAAAACAACAAAAACCCCCCACCCAAACCAAACATACCCTCCCTCCCACCAAACACCAAGTGAAAATATTTTAATGAGGGCTGTGAAGCTGCCGTACTATCAAAGAGGGATTTAAGTTTTGTTGGAAACAGCAAAGACCTCCACTTCAGAAAGAGTTTTGCTCCTATTCAAATTCTTACAGATCTGAATTATAGTTCCGTCCTCTTCCAAAATGTTTTGAATCTGACCCTGCATGGCTGGTTTGGTGATTGTATATCCAAGAAGGTTTTGTAACTCGTAGCAGTAGATAAGTTGATAGCCAGCCCTGTAGAAGACACTTGTCTACTCTTCTTCCTCTCACCACTGTTCTGTTAAGAGATGTTATTACTTTCCAGTTAACAAATACATTCAGAGATGCATTAACATCTTCAAATAATTTTATAAACTACACCAGACATTGTGGCTGTGTCTTAGACACATTATATTTTCTGCTTCAATCTTTTGCTCTTATTGCCAGGAAAATGTGTACAAATGCTGGTCATGACATATATGTTCAAAAAAAAGCAATGAAATGTTTGGATATTTTGTAAAAAGCTAAAGAAGATAATTCTGATTTCACAGGCTCTACTGTAAGTTAGGAGAAACTCCATTGTTACTTCAACACCAAAAGCTGCATGGAACCAGCATCCAGTCCTAAATGTCTCTAACTCTTCTAAAGGGAAAAGCTGAGGAAATATCAAACTGCTGGAAATGCACAACAGATTTTCTTATGTATTTTAATAGCAACCTTTGGGATTAGAAGCACTGAAGTATCAAACACTGAAATACTTTCTTTGCCTCCTTTGCATCTTCTGATCAACTCTCATCCATGGATTGTAAAGTCTCATGGAGACACTGTAATTAACATGCTTCCTTCCTTTCTGGAACCATGCTGACTTTTTAAAGGGAAGTGAAAGACATTCTTCCACTTACAATCGAATGTAAATTGTATAATTCATTAATTATTTCAGTAGCACTTGATATTTATTTTAATTAATCTTTAAGTCAGACATTAACACTGGGGAGTAACAGCAGGACATCAGAAGCAGCAAAAGGCTCTTTCTTTTGCTTGAGTGCATTTTTGATGAAAAAACAGATAATGTATTTTTTTTTTAAAGTATGAAAAATAAAGTTTGAAATTAGACCACGTACAATGGATGCTTCCAAACAAAAGAAAAAGTTTCTGAACGGGATACTTGTATGAGCAGACCAAGAAATAAAAGCCATCAGCTCCACTTCACCTCAGCCTTCCCTGCAGAGCTGTGCAGGGCCTCCAGGATCAGCAGCCTGAACCTGTGACAGGATTAGGAAGCCTGATAAGACTCTTGCTTCCTCAGGCTGAGGTTGGAGGTTAAAAACTCTCCACAGCTCCCAGCAGAGTTCCTGGGCTCTGTGTCCTGACCCAGGCAAAACTCCTTCCCCTTTGTCTTCTCTATAACCAGGGGATAAACCACACAAATACACCAGAAAAGTTTTGGAGCTGATCCCGAATTGAGCGAGCTCAAGGCTTGTATCAGAGTTCTAAAACACCTCCCTGGCACATGAGAAATCCTGCTGGAGATAAATCAGCAATACTTCCCATGCCCTGTGGGGTTGGTGGGAAGACCAGATGAAGACAGAGGGACCTGCTCTCTCCATCTCATGCAAGCCACAGCAACAAGCTCTTGTCTATCCCAGGAAAGTGCAGCTGAACGACAGACCAACTTTTTCCATGACACAAATAATTTGGGGTGGCAATAGGAATGCACAGTATTTTTTTTTGTTCAGTTTTGGCTTTGTTTTTAAACTATTAAGAATTTTCCCTAGTCAAGCTGGGCTTCAGCAGTGTGACATTCCACTGAATCTTTTATTAAAATAGAAAAATGGGAATTACTTTGGACCCTTAAAACACTGAGTACAAGATGCCTAACTTTTAACTTCAATTTTAGCTAAGCGTTATTCCTTGCTAAACTGCTATGGGATTTACATGAACACAGCCAGTACTAGCTGCTTTATTTGTCTGCATTTGGCCTCTACATATACCAGATATATATCAACACAAATTTAATTTCTGGGAAAACACAGGCCCTCTTTCCTTAAAAAAAAATCATAATCAGATTAAAATAGTAGAAAGACCTCTCTAAAAATAGAGTGGGTTTCAATGTTTTGTTTTTTCTAAGATGATAATAAATCTGCTCAAAACTCTTGGCTGTTCGTGCCCCTAAATAAATCACTTGGTGTGTCATTTTTCTTCATCCATCTAATTGCAGCTGGAATAGGAAGGAAAAGAGAAAAAGAAAAGCCATTTTGGCATGACTTTTGTTTCAGGGTGTGCTGGTTTAGCCAGGGTCATTCAGGAATATGTTTGGTCCATAACATGGACAGGATTAGCTCTCTGCTGGCTTGGAACTCCAGCTCACAGGAAGGGTCCACCATGCTCAGCACGTGAGTTTCTTGTCCTCCTGACACCATTTCCTTCCCTGTGCCCACACACTGTCATGCCCAGCTCTGGAAGCAAGGCAGACACTGAGTTTTAATCCTGCTTTACTTAGAATTGCATCAGGCAACTACCCTCCGGGAAGAAATCTCTTGTACTGTATGCTGCCAAGCTGTAAAAAAAAAACCCCAAAAATAAAGAGCCACAACTCACACCACTGGCAATCTCAAGATTGTTTCCCTTCATAAAAAAAGATTGTCATTCTACCTATTCTAACTGATTCAAATCAGCACTTAACAAGATAGCTGTTGGTTTTTAGGCAGGAATTACTTCTCAGCATTCCACATGGCTTCAGACACTAAGTATTTTCCCGACTCACACAGGTCTACCCTCCAAAAACCCCTCTCCACCAAAGGAGCACATAATCCAAGAATAAATACGTTAACGTGGTGTAAAAAAGATGATAAAATCTCCACGCTGAAGTAATCAGAGACATGTGCCTAAACTCCACAGAGGTTGCTCTGCAAATCCCACCCCTTCTTTTTCTAATTAATGCAGGGAGAAACGCAGTGGGGAAAGCAGCTGCTGCTCACAGGCAGACAGTAAAAGTCCCACTTTCAAGGTCACAGTCCAGATAAGAAGTCATAGAGCAGAAACAACATAACTTTCCTTTTCATAATTGTTTTCTGAATCTGTCTGGTCACTCTGAGTTCATGCCATTATTTCCCTTTTTTATATGCCTTGCTGCTTTGCACATTTCAGTGAATCGTCACACACAATAGCCAGTACAGACAATATAATGGGAATTAAAGCTCTTTGAAAGCCTATGCCACAAATTCAGTTAGCAGTACCAAGAATCCAGTAGTTAGCAGCAAGTCCAAAAAACATAATAGGATTACTTGGGGGTTTAGTGATGAATCAAGTCCTACCCAAATTCCTTCTTTTTTGGTTTTCTCCTCCTCCAGAAGCAAGACTGCTTTTTCTAATAATGTCCAGAATGAAGCTTTTTGTTAGTCTTTGAAAGATCTACTTCACTTCAAAATCCATGAGCATTGTAACAAGCATCATGAACAGCCAGGGAATTTTGTTTCAGTGTCTACAGATTAAAATACACAAAGCTAATCATTATTAACAGAATATAAATTACTTGTATTTGGTGCCACTTCCATTCAGGACACATATTCTATGCAGAAACATGGGGAAAGGGGGGAATAAAATTCAACACTCTGTCACTATACAAAAGCCAGAAAGCATTCCAAGCCAGAAATTATGATTCCCAAACTTAAAAGCAGTCAGTTCCAGGCACAAAACTACAGAGCCACCCACCAAATGGAGCCAGTCCCAGGAGAACTGGTGAGCTACAGTGTGAGAGAAGCAAGTTTTAAATAACTTCTCTGGGAATTAGCTCAAACCAAACCACATCTAGCAGAGGCCTGTTCTGAGCTATGAGAAAGCCCATAGCCAAGCATTTATCTATTACATGAGTAAATTGCCACTACTAGATTTAGAGAAGTCAGCTTTTCCACCTGCTTTTTGCTCTGGCTTCAGCAAAACTGCTTCAGGGCTCTTTATTGCCTACACCACATTAAAAAGTTGGTTATATATGAACTATATCACCAGAGAATGCCCTTACCAGGTCTAGCAATTTCCCAGAGGGGCAGATGGAATGCACACAGCTATTTGGCACAAAGAAAAGTCAGTCATCTTCTGCTAGAAGTCTCTTTGTAACTTTGATGCACTCAAGAAAAGTTCAGCTCTTTGGCTGGAAAGAATTCATAAAGCTCTGCAGCATTAGCACACTAGAAGGGGCAAAAAGCTTTGATGTAATTATTACCAGTAGGTGGTCTGCATTAACTATTATTTTCAAGCCAGCAGGTTATTCAGCAGCTTTAGAAACAATCAAACCCTCAAGACTTAAGGAGAAAAAAATAAAATATTTTTAAAAATCATTAACCAATCTTACACATTCATGATAAATTGCAATTATAAGCACGCATCCATGCTGGGAATAATTAGCAACATACCTCAACATTATTGAATGTCAATGAAGTCAAGAATACTCTTCATGAAAGAACAATACAGAGGAGGTGGCCAAGTTGTATTTAAAAGAGGCAGGAGCAATTTTGTTAATTGCAGGGGAAAATACCAGCTGTAAACAGAATAGGCTCTCAGTTTGTGGCATTTCTTCAAAACCAGGAATCAAATAGACTGAAGGGCAAAAACTTTGCCAAAGTTTAAGAGAGAATAGGGTGCTTGCTGGCCAGGTTTTTTAAAATACTTCTTGGTAATAAGGTATTGTTACTCCAAATTAGATCTCTGGTGTGTATTTTGAGTTCTGTCATCCACAGGAGTCTCCCAAGACTGTGAAGTACATCTAAGGGAATCATTAACTTAACATAAAATGCACTTCTGAGAAGCAGTGACATGAATGCAAAATGTACATCTCAACGCAATATGGGCAGATAAACGAGGGAGCCTGCTCAGTCCAGCAACTCTGCTAGTTTTGGACAGTTGTTCCTTTACTTTCAGTAACACCAAATTCAATTTTCATTTCTTAAGCAGGCATTTGTAAATAAAAGCACTTCTTACCAAAGCTGTCTGTGACAGTGTCTCAGTAATGGTTTAGGCTGGGTTTCTTTTTCTCTCATAACAATATTCTTGTGTCTGTATTTAATGAGAATGGCAGACAAAGTATTCTTTAAACAAGCCTGCAAGAAGTTGAAGCAAACAAAAATCCATACAAATATGTAAACCCCCAGATCTGTAGCACCTTGACTCTAAATTAATTGTCTCAGACTAACCAAGAGCCTGAGTAGGAGCCAGAGATTGCAGACCTCTTAGTAGCAAAGCTTGTGCTGCTATAACTTGGCTGGCAAATGTAGAATTTATGAGAAACTAGAAGAGTTCCTAGCTATATGGAAATTTCTACGTGAAAATATTTTTAATGAAGTAGAGAAGGCAAAAGATTTTTCTGGGATGCTTGGAGAGAAGCAGGATGGTGGCTTAGCATCACAACAAGATGATAAAATACTTTGTGGTCCATTAGTAACTAAGGAATATGTTAACACCTACAAACAATAAACACAATATTAATATTCTTGGATAACTCATAGAGCATACTTGAAATACACTTACAGATTATCTCTCTGGCCTAACCTGTATCCAAATATAATACAATTTATGCCTTTTTGCAACCTTCCAGTACTTAAAGGGGGCTTATAAGAAAGATGAGAACAGATTTTTTTAGCAGGACAAGTGGTGGTTCTAGACTAAAAGAGGAAATTTTTTACAATGAGGGTGCAGAAACATTGGAACAGGTTGCCCAAAGAGGCTGTAGATGACCAATCTCTGGAAATATCCAAGGTCAGATTGGAAAAGGTTCTGAACAATCTGATCTAGTAAAAGGTGTCCCTGCTTATTGCAGGGGGGTTGGACTAGATCTTTAAAGGTCCCTTTCAACCCAAGCAATTCTATCATTTAAACTGAATATTCTTTACTTCCATATTACATTTGAATTTGTACCCCAGGTTATTCTGATCAGTACCCTTTAAAAATAATAGTATGCTTAAATAAAAATATTCTTATTTTTAAAGCTATTTTAAAGACATATAAACTTGGTAGAAGAACTTTGAATAGATAGATTGTGCTCAGAAGAAACACAAACTGAAAAAAAAAACCCACAAAAAACCTCGTTTACTAAAAGACTCGAAGTCTTTTTAGATCCTCATCACGCTACAACACACCATGCAAACACGTCGACAGACAGAAGTTACCGTGGTCTAAGCTGACCTTTCACAAAGGCTTTGTTTACACGAACAGGAGGCGGCACAACCCCATTAGGGAAGGCTCTGCAGGGCGCCTGATGCCCTCCCACGAGAGGGCTGCCGGAGGGGAGGAGGTGAGGGCGGGGATATTTCATCCCTTGCGTGTCCCACTTGCCCAGCCCCAGCTGTGTCTCCGCAGCTGGAGCACATCAGCCACGCTCCCGCAGCCGGGGTGCGGAGGGATCTGCCCGCTACAGGACCCTCTCCGAGCTGCGGGGGATCAGCAAACCTGCTCCAACATACACTCCGGTTCAGCACTGACTTGCTAGTGCAGATGCTCCCAAAATCCTCCCAGGAATCGACCACTGGGAGCTGAAGTCAGTCAGGTTCGGACTGGAGTGAATGCATAATTGTTGCTATTTAACTCTAAAGGAGATTAGTTTATTTGAGCCAGCTAATTACTCAAGTTCTCGAGAGCTCCGTTTCTGGCCAGCTCCAAACCAAGGCAGAAAGCCTTTTTGGGGGGGACAGGAAGAGCTTTGTTTGACTAAGGCTGAGGTTAACAGGAGTCAGGGGAACTACTGGGACAGGTAAGCAGCGTCTCATTGAGGGGACTACGGCACAGATTATAAACTAGATATTGACGAGACTGTGCAAACCAAAGGACCCTTTCTGGTTTTGAATGCCCCAAAACTATGAAAGCTCTCACAGAGCTGATACTGAACAACTGTAAATCCAATTGAATTTGACAGAAATGAAGGCCACTTCAACACCAGAGAGAATATGATGAAAAATATCAATTGACTTTGGGCAAGTTGTGGTTTGTAAATTTTTCTAGTAAGAAAGTGGGACACTTCCTACTGATTTATAAAATGTTTGTTTCTATAACAAGTGTTTGTCCTTAGAGTTATTTTCATACACATCATCTGAAATTCTAGTATATGAATGGTATTTGGAAGTTTGGAAGGTAGACAAGACTCAAAAGAAGGTGTAAAATACAAATTGGATAAACTCATTTGTTTACTGTATAAAAAGAGCATATTACTGTTACAATGCACAAATTGGAAATAAATAAGAACCATTTATGGGCATTTCTGTCTAAAGTGAGCAGCACCACAATTACAAATCCAAGCTCTGTGCCTATATGTATTACAAGAAAAGAAGCAATATGATATTCATGGAAAAGCAAAATAGGACTGACTTCTTAGGTTTAATTCTCTTCCTTAGAAGAAACCTGAGAGTGTCTGTCTTCACTCTGAAAGTATGATGATACTTCAGCTTTACTGAAGTCATGGCCCTGCTCATAAACAAATGATTTTAGCAGGAAGCTAGTGAGACCATCTTGTCCTCACTGTACCTATTCAGAAGAACTTAGAGGCAAGCACAGTTGGATTAACAGCAGACATAAGGGGATGAGTCATTATGAACTGTTAAAACAAGGCCTTTTGCAGAACAACTTCAAACATAAATGCTGTGATTATGTAAAAGAGCATCTCATGCCTTGTGCACTTCTGTCAGAGCATACAGGCCCACATAAATTTTGTACAACACACCTCACAGCTGATGTTTTGGCTTACGACTAACGACACGTTATCTTCCTTTGATAAAGTCTGAGTCAATAAGCACCTTCTGCTTTGAGGCTGCCCCTAAATCACGAGCTTTTTGCTGAAGGATTAGGGAGTTCTTTTGGTGAAAAAGTAACCCTTGGATTTTCTACTACTGCAAGGGTATAGAGGCAGAGCTAAGGTTCATGTCATTAACTTGAGTACTTCCATACATTCCAGTGGGTTGGTTTGTTTGTTTTCCCCAATGGGGGATGGGAGAGGATTTGTTTTCCCTGCTGGATTGTTTTTATTTTGTTTTGTTTTGTTTTTAAGACCTGGACATTTCCAGAAAGTTTTAATTGCTTGTACTAGAAATCTAAAGTATGCAAATGCAACAAAATAGTAATTTTTTTTCAATTATTATTTAATTAATTGATCTCTATGCATACACACTGCAGTTTTACTTTATGTTTCCACTCAGGCTTTTTTACCTAACTGGAAAGTGATCACAGTTCCTGAAGAAGCTACACAACTCAACACAAAAAGGGAGATGCATCCACGTAAACGTTGATCACATCTTACATAATTTGAAAAGTGAGAGCAAATCACTTAACTGATTTAAAAAGTGAGCATTTCTACAGGTACCAAACACTTCCAGTTCTTGACACTTGAAGGTACAAAAAAAAAAAAAAAAGTAAATTAAAAAAAACAACAAAGCAAAAATAAAAGCCTCAAAAAGAGTACTTTTGGATTTGATGGGAGAGGCACTAAATAGATAGGTTTGAAAACCAACTTACACCCCAAGAGCGGTGTTCTTGAAGCTTTTCCATAATAATTTCTCATGCAGAAGTGCTGTCTGGAACAAACCTCTAGATCTTCACAATTTCTACCATCTCCACAACAGTGCAGCAGCTCCTTTGCAGAATTTTGTACTCCTCTTCAGCTTCTAACTCTCCAGCCTTCCACCTGCCTCTCACTTCCTCTACCCCATTCTTTGTCCTTACCAGCACCTTACAAAAGTGTCTCTTACCTATGCATGCTCAGTCATTCTTTGGGGAGGAGCAATCTTCCCCCGCCCTTCAAAGGCTCATCATTGGCCAAGCATGAAGAAAGAGATAAACAAGAAGCTGCTCCCCTATCTGGCCAGACTCTCCTTTAAAAAAAAAAAGTCTCACCTGCAGGAAGTCAACAAATTCACTAAAGAGTTCTGAAACCAACAGAAGAAAAGAACTCTAGAGGTGAAAGCAAACAGCAATATTTTTGTGAACATTCATTGAATTTGAGGAATAAAATACCCCAAACCTAGAGAAAGCATGAGAAAAATCTCCTGCAGTAGAAATCTGACAAGCTTTTTTTGTAGCACCCAAGGAGTTCAATTGAGTTCAAGGAGTGTGGAGTATGCTCACACTTACAGAAGAGTCATTAATACTTGGCTGTCCTCAAAACCAGCTGCAGTTTCAGACTGCAGATTTCCATCAAACATTATCCAACACATTATGTGTGGTATAAAGCATGGCAGAAATCAAAAAGCCACATCAAGATTCTGAGGTCAGGGTCAGATTAAGGCCCAGATATGACAAGCCAGCATCTGCTGAAGGCCCACCTGGAATTATATAACATTAAGACCTCTTAAATAAGAGACTGAATTACCTCTCCAATACATATTCCTAATCTTGGTGAACCCTTGAGAGTAAAAAAGGAATTGCATGATCTGGAATGAGCCATCTCTTTCAGATCTGGCTTCTGAAGTCTTAAACTGACCTTGAAATCCTTACTTTTATCATTAAAAAGTAAGCATTTTTGGAAAACATATTTTGCAATGAAGACAGTCTAGGCTGTAGCCCCAGACTAAAAAAATGTGAAAACATTAAATCCTTATCATGGCAGAAGTTAAGGATTTAAGTGTGGGTGCTACTAGAAGCGAGATATTAAAATGACTCTTTCTTCCCCAATGTATCTCCTCATCTCTGCAAGTCATGTCTGCTGGCTGTCCTAACAAATAAGTTTTTCCTGTTGCAGCTTTCAACCTCCAGAGCTGGGACAGGCATAGGAAGGCAGGCTGGATTCAGCCATGCATCAGTGGCATGGCAACCAACTTCTAAATGCTGAATCTTCTGCAGACTGAAGCAGAAGTAGCAGTTTTGATTTTCCAGACTGTGGCTGACTTTGGAGTTCTGGAAGTCAATAAAAGATGTTTGACTTGTAAACTGAGCAGATTTGGTCTGGATGTCACTGAGAAAAAATAAATGTAGTGCTCTCAGCATGTCAGCTTGACAAGGTCACTTTGCTTTTCTGACCACAATTCTGCTTCAAAACTAACCTTTCAGCAGCTGCTCAGTTCCAGTCATCAATCCTACCACTGTTGAAAAGCAATCACAGAAACACCCATTGACTTCAGCAGGAACAGGATGAAGCTCTTATCTTATAAATGATAGTCTTACGACACACAAAGTGAACATAAAAAATCTCACTATGATTTAGACAGGCAGAAAATATCCCCATTGACCCAGCTCAGATCACTTGAGACCTACATCCATTTGGTTTTAGTTCAACAAACAGAAGGGTTTATGATTTTTTTTAAGGTTATGATAGAAAACAAAACCTACTCTATCTCTGATGGAATCTGCAGATCAGTTTCATAATAGAGTAGAAAATCTCTGACTCTTAACCTATTCAGGAGGTGAGCACAACCCCCTAACTAAGGCTGCATTTTATAAATTGTGATCGGCCCACACTCACAGCACTCGGCTTTCAAAACTCAAGACTTTTACACTGAAAATATTTGAGTCCTTTAAATGGAGCAGCAACATTGTAATGCAAATCATCAAGTTGCAGGACCATTAAAATTCTCCTATTTCATTGCCCTCTGGGCAACAATTGATTCTGAGACACCAGCAGGCCTCCAAAGGGAAATAGAACAAAAAGACAAGCAAAGACACAATCCAGCCCTATGCGAGTTTCAAATCCAAAATTCATTACCTTCGCTGCAGCATTTTTACCATAAAGAGTTGTCCCCAGTAGAACATGCTAAAATGGATGTCTTTTCCTCTGTTTGGTTTGTCTGCTTCTGCAAATCCATTCAGTAACAGTCTCCTTGGTTCCTGGCTTTCAGTGCATCTTTTTCAAACTGTTTAGCTCTATTGGAAACAGATTCTTCCCACCCCACACACTGAGCTGTCATCACTATGTAAGTGTGTTCTGAGCAGTTACAGTTTTCTATACACTAATTAAAGCTTCATATAGAACCTCAGCTAATTAAAAATCCAACGAACTAATTCTGAAATAAACTGTCTGCAACTGGGTATTTACATGAAAATACCTGCTGATGAATGTGTTTCTATTCTTCTTTTCCCTCCTGCTTCTTTCAGCAGCAGTCAACAGCTGTGGGCACACAAAGCATCTAAAACAATTGAAGATTCAGATGTTAAACCCCGAGGTATTTTTACCTCGAATAAATAATCCCCACTAGTGCCTCTACAATATGCTCTGTAGTGTTATATACCTGGGGTTTGTTTCTATTCCTGAATTCCTGAATCCTACAGCTACCTTTGATTATTTTTTTTTCTTTTTACTACTATTATCCTCACTTTGTGCATGACAATAAAATCATTTATAGATTGCTCATAAGACCCTGTGTGCAGGAACTTCTTACAGTCAAAGAAAGTCCAAAGAATGTCAGTAATAAATTTACACATTGCCCTCAAGAAAAAGAAAAGAAAAGAAAACAAAACAAAACAAAAAACCCTAAACAAAACCAACTAAATACAACCCAAACCCAAAAGCTTTCTGTGAACATGCTGTTTTTCTCTTTTTTTTCACAAGCCAGAGAGGTGCAAGATCTCCTATGCTCTAAATAGGCCCTTTCCAGGTACACTTTTAGTATGGTACTATGAACACAAAGTTGAGTCTGAGCAGCTCCTACTAGAGTTCAGACCAAGAAAAATATTCCATGCCTTTTGTTTTACTTCTAATGGCAATGCCTCTAAATTAGTAATTCTACCCCTGAACTGTTTGCATTACCTATGGCACCAAGCAAAATAAAACCCTTACTGAGAACCTGAAAATAACACTGGCCATACTCAACTATAACAATTTCCATTGCCCAAACAGAGAAAAGTTCAGAAAGTACACAAACAGTATAATTATTAGTAGGAATCTGGATTATAACAATCACTTCAGAATCTCAGTTTTCATCTACACACAAAACATAACCAAAATATCTACTTGTTACCATTTTTATCTGCAGTAGAACTCTATGTCTGAACACTTGGACTGTAAGCACATTATTCTTGTGAAACTGCACTTAGTAAACCATTAAGTAGTATTAAAAGAAAATATGATGCATTTGATTAGAAAAACTGACCATAAAATTTTAAGGCAAATCATAGCTTTAGTGTCAAAGGCTTACTAAAAACCTCAGGGCTGTAAGTGCCAGTTTTCCAAGGGCAGTTCTACTCAGAGCCACTGCAGTGTTCTCACTAGAACGACACACTAAAATACACTAATAAATAACTCTAATTATCCTCTACTTGCGAGTTCTCTAGGACTGTTTTAAAAGAGTACAAGCCCATGATAGAATGTAAGCAAAATCACATATTATGAATTGCCTGTTCTGGCTGGTGGATTTTGGAGTGCTCAGCACTTTTTCACATGGATTACATCTTGCAATAGCAGTACCTTAAAGAGCTTCCAAGATATTTTAAAGATTTTTTGTGGCTCCATCATAAATGAAGTGGGTATGGACTTAAAAGGACATTCAGCTAAGTCTACCATCAAATAAGATGCAAGATACCATCAAATACAGCAAGATACGCTGTCCTATTATCCAGGTTCTGACTGAGGATATTAGGTAATGTTGGCCTCATTGATGACTGGGGTACACCAGTGTTATAAATGCATATTGTATTGCTGGCTTTTCACAGGCATTAAGTGTTAGAAATGCTTTTGCTGTGTGGATGTAGTTTTCTTTCTTTTAGCAAGAATTCAGCAAGTAAGTTTCAACTACCTGAAGAGGTAAGATAACCTCCAAGTGGACAGGGAATGGGGCCCAAAGCCACTATCAACACTCTGTGTGAAGAGCAAAAGAGGCCCAAATCTACTATCAACACTGCATAAAGGACGAGGAGGCCCAAAACTGTTATCAACACTATGTGTGAAGAATAAAGAGGCCCAAAGCCATTATCAACCATCACTGACTGGGGAATTAAGAAACCCAAGCCCAGAAATCAAGAGAAATAAAAGCACAAGGCCAGGAAATGCTCATGCTCTAAAAAGGCAGACCCAAGGAGTGGCTATGCAGAACAGCTCCTGGAAAAGTTTGAATATGCATAAAGAATAGACAGTAAAAACTGTATAAAAAGGAGACTACCCCAGGCCTCGGGTGTGCTGTTGACTGAGCGCCGAGGCACCCGGCCGCAACCTCTGTGCTTTATTTCTGTGTATCTGATTGTCTTTCTATTAAACTTTTAAATTCTCACAGGAAAGTGAACCATGTTTTTCACAACCAGTGGCTGGACCTCTTCTGGACTTTGTGACACTGATCACAACCCTTCCAATGGTTCAGTTTTCAATTCAAGTCACTGGCCATTTCCCTAGCCAGTCTATGAGGACGGGCAATCTGTTAGGCTGTCTGATTGTCCTCATTGCAGGTAGGATTCCCCTTATACCCAGTTTGAAACCCTCCCTTTTTAATCTGAGCCTGCTATTTCTTGTTCTCTCACTGTGCACCACTGTCAAGAGTCTGGTTTCAGCTTCTCAATAAGTTCCTCATATGTGCTGGAGGGCTGAAAGGTCCCTCTCCTCACAGAGAAAGTGCTCCAGGCCTCTTGTCTTCTTGGCACTCTTTGCTGCACCTCCTCCAGTCACACAACATTTTTCCAGGGGAGAGGGGTGGCAAAACCAAAAGTAGCTTTCCAGGCATGGTCTAATGAATGTTGAGCAGAGGAGATGATCCCTTCCCATAAGCTACTGTCCCTTCTGTGCTTTTCCTGAGGATGGGTGTAAAAAAACATCTTTTCCCAATCATCAAAGACATCCCAATCTCCCTGATCTTTCAAAGACAGAAAACTCTTTCAGAAACCTGGGATGCAGAAAAGCTGGTCCCAGGGACTTGTTTAGCTAAAATTTGCCCAATTCTTCTAAAGCTGTTGCAACTGCAGGCTGCTTTGGACGGTTGCAGCTGTGTCCTTCATCCTGCTCAATGTTACATTTCCCACATCCTTCTCTATCCCACCATTTGTGATACAGTGTTGAGTTCATTCAGTTAAGTGGTTCAAGATAAAACCAAGTGCAAAAACTTTTTTAAAGTTTATTTTTGTATCATATCAGCAAACTGATCTGTTCAGTCAAGGAGCTACAAGACCATAAGATTGAATTCTACAGAAGTCACAAGAATCCACAGGAAGAAACAGAGGGTAGAGTTGAATATAAACAACTTTTTATCAACTTAAGATGAACGCTAAATCTTTTCTTGAGTGTTTTCCTGGATCTAAACCATGGCAACCACAGAGCTAGAACCAGCTCTGTATTTTCCTGCAATGTTTAGATTCTGATACATTTAGCATATTGCATTTGGAGAGTGAACATCTCCAACAGAGCAACAAGTTATGAATAAATGTTGACTACTCTCCTTTTCTACTTTATTCTTCTAACATGTATTGACCATAACACAACTTCTGCACTCTGAACTTCACTGTACTAATCTAGCAGAAATTTAGAGCTTAGTAATTGATAATTAATGCTGTGATCTACTAAAAACCTAATTTAAAATACACTGGCATGAGATGCCATATAACTCAGACAAACATTTTAGCACACAACACAGGCAAACATTGAAAAATACATTAAATATACACCAAATATAATAATAGTATAGTAATAGTATAGTAATAAATACACTAAATACACTAAGAAAACATAAAATCTTTAAAAAGAAACTCTGTTCCTCCTTCTCACAACCCATAATGATTCAAGCAATGGATTTATAGCAAGATAATCCTTGCTGGGAAAAAAACCCGACATCCTCTGCTTCATATATACTGTTCAAAGACACAGATGTTTCAGAATATATCTACAATCACAAAATGCACAAGATCTGATTTTGAGAGTAAGGAAAATCGACAATGACAAGGAACATGCTCAGCTGGAGTCTCCCTTCATCTCTAGACTGATGGAAGCAACCTCAAGCCTCTCCTAAGTCTCGTAAGAGCTGGCATTAAACTTGAAGGGCCCCAAGCAGAGGGCAAGACATTACAGGTCAACACTCCCAGCTAAAGCAGCGTGCAGAAAGACCTGACTTCCCTTGCAGATCAGCGCTATCTCACATGTTCACGTGAGATAAGAACATATGTGCCAGCATTTCATTGCAGAATGGTTAAAATGCTGCAAATTCAAACCCTGGTTTTATCTCCCTGTAACTCATTTAAGAACTTTCATCAGGACTTTCATCGTGATGCAGACTCAACAAACATCAATGATCACTACAAAGCACTCGCCATCACAGCACAAATAGGTTGGGTGTCTTATACAGCCCTGAACTTTAACAGTGACTGGCTCTTCAACCCATTCCACAGTTCATTGTGGTCTGTTTTTCCTACTTCACAGTCAGGGAAAATTTCTAATCTAATGCTTTGCTTGTATCATCTGTTTCCAGGCCCCTATTCCTGTCATGTATTTTAGGGGAAAGCCATCAGTTGTAGATCCCACAAGTTTTGTATATGGGACACTTGTTTCTAGATTGTAGGAGAAAACATATAAATACAGTTTGTATTCTTTTTCTAATACACTAAATCCTTTTCATATCACAACTCCCTGTATTATTTTCCTAACTAATTTAGAAAATAAAAAAGGCATTAGTTAAATTAAGCACTATCTCTTAGTTTTTTCCTAAAAGAAGTCAAGTCTTAATTGTTTGTAGAATGCAAGTTCATAGGCTTTTTCTCAAGCTGATGGAAATGATATGTTTTTTCTTTATGTGTTTTTGTGAGTGTCAGTTTTCTGACAGCTCAGTAGTTTTTGCCTTTTTTTTTTTTTAATTTCTCTTTTTCACGTGTGAACATCCAAACATCAAACCACTTGAAATGGTCTTTGGTAATAAACGTTTATCAAATAAGAGATGGAAATTTAGGCACAGGGAAAAAAAAAATCAATGTACCAAATAACCTAGGGGCAAAGGTTAATCTCTCTGAAATGTCTTGGCTTCTTGCAGCACTTTTTACCACAACTGTTTTTGGTTTGTGGGGTTTTTTTGGGGGGCATTTGTTTGTTTGTTTTTAATTTCTTGTATAAATAACACAAGTGACAGACAATAAAAACTGGTTTCATCCCTTAAGAGTTTTGCAGGATGTAAGAAAGAGAATTTGAAATTGCTGTTTGATTCAAGTCAGGGACTCAAGACTGGGTTTTTTAAACCTTAAATAAATATTTCTCTATCACAAGACTGTTTAATTACTTTAGGATGATATTCCCTGTCTTATTTTATAACTTTTGCAAAGCATATCTGGAAAGTAAATATTTTCCTTCCAATTCCAAAAGAGGGGGAAAAAAATCTCCAACACTTAAAATTAACTCAATGAGCAATATTTTTTTTCTGGCAAATTCCATTACAGAAACAGATCCATTTAAAAAAAAAAAAAAATCTAGTGAGATTATCAACAACTTCCTCTGCATACTGTGATTCATTTTTAATGTAAATTATGAGAAAAAAAAATAGTACAGAACATAATTAGAGAATACAATAAATTGTGTTCTGTTACAAATAGAGCTCTGAAACTTGAGATAACATTCCTCTAGGCACTAAAAATGTGTCTTCTTTATGTTGGGATTTGGTCTTAAGCACCCTCTGAGAGCATTTAGCCTTGCAACTCACATTTTTCTTAACTTGGATTAGGTTAAGTGTTTAAGGATTTCTGTTTTCTGGGAAAAAAATCTCTTACATGAGACTCAAGCAAAACAGAATTCTGTCTAAAATTAGAATGTACAATAATTATATATAAAGAATATATATACCATTTAAATTCCCTTGCCTCTTGTCATTAACACCTCGATTATTAAGAAGGATTTTTTTAAAGCTTTCATATGGCAGTCCAAGCCATATGACAAGACTGTTTTAATGCTGTAATATTTGCATTACAGTGAAATGTAGAGGTTTTTATTGTGTGCTAGTCTCTTCATGGTTATACATTCAAAAGATAATGTGTCCTAAAGTTTGTGTAGAACAGATGTCAAACAAATGGTTAAGGTATGTACTTAATGTAAGAGACTGAAAATCAACTTGACACTTTACCTCATGCACTAACAGTACTTTATCATTGAGCAAATGTGTAATTTTTTCCTACAAAAACCCCAAACCAAAAACTTTCCCATGGCCAGCAAGATAAAATTTCAATCCCTTAATAAAACAACCTACCTGTAAGAGCAGCTCAGCGATTCAGGAGGAAAATGGCAGTTTTCATCTCTTCCATTGCACCACACAGAGAGAAGTACCTGGGATTGTGGTCTATCATGTTTTCTTTCCGTCGTGAATAAATACCTCTGTGTATTGCACTGAGGAATGTATCCAAGCCTATAGGTGATGAAAACATCAAATTCACCTGAAAATCCCGTTCTTCCAGTTTTATTAGTTTTGCTGTGGTTTCAGACATCTAGTTGGCCAGTTCGTGTGTTCATGTCAGAGCAGCAGATGTAAAATTTAAACCACTCCACCTGAAGATTTAGTGTAAAGTGAGCTTTAAAAGATCTTACCTGGAAGACATTATTCTATAAGCCAAAAGGGGACCAATTCTGCAGGGACATAGACCAAGTTATGGAAATTCTCTGCCAGACACAGAAAACAGCAGGCAACTGCTGCAGCCAGTGGTCTCTAACTAAGCTTTTTGGATTGAAGCATTATGGTTGTTCACAGAGTACAGTTAGCTATATACTCCCAATTCCACCTTCTTTCCACCAGCCAGGCTGCATGAAAAAGGCTAAAATGGAAAGTAAATGTTTTCCTGATATTAATTTTCTCCACAAGCAGTTTTGATTCTCAGAGGTCTTGACATCAAGCCACAGGCATCCCAATCTACAAAACTGGAGATGAAATGTAAAATGACCACATTTGAGCAGTGACTTACAGAATTCTGAAAACTTTTAGGCTAAACAATTTGAAATCAATCCTCTACCATTTTCACTGAAAAAAAAAGTAATTTATTTGGTTAATAATTTATTTTTATTATATCTATTAGAAGCTTACAGTTTTCATAGCAGAGCTTTACATGTGTAAACAAAGTTTACTCACTGGTCACTCGAGCAGCAGAGATTTAACTCATTTTTTACCACCTCACATGTGAAACTCACATGTAATCTGCTCATTAGAGAGATGAACTGTTTTCTGTACATCTCCAACCTTATACAGATATTTACACCCACAGGTAATGAAGGTAAAACCATTCCAGAACAGACAGATTTGGAAATGGAAGGAACAGAAAGTGACAATTGTACAAGTTGCAGGTAAGGACAGTCAACATTCAAAGAAAGCAAGCAGCTAAGGCAATTTAGAGAGGCATTACTGCAACATCTACCACAAACCTTTATATGAAAGGCCAAACCGAGGCAAACAATTAATAAAAACATATGTTCCGTTTGCAGCACTTCTTCTAGCAAGTGATACTTTCCCTCAAGTTTCATGTTAATCAAAACTTTTCCACAAGCTGATAAACAAAAGTGCTCATTGCAACTTGAAGTGTCAAAAATGGTGTTGTTTAGATGGGGAAGCAACTTTTGTTCACAAGTTTTGTGTGGGTATTGATGTAGAAGAAATTTGAGATTTGTCCTCCATGTGTGAAGAAATTAAAAAGTATCTCTCTGTATACCCTTGTAAAATGAAAATACAGCAGTAATAACAGAAAATGGACAGAAAAGTGGATATTCAGTAGTTCCTTCCATTATACATTTTCTCAATTCCACTTCATTCTAGGAAGCGCTGGAGAAAAACATTCTTTCAGAAAAGAAACATTCACGTTGTTTAATCTTCAATTAAACTTAGTTTCTCTAATGCTTTAAGTTATATGCAAAACAAATACCTGCAACAAATCATCTCAGTCTTTTTAATAAACTTTATTGTTTTACTAAAAGGAATAAAAGTCCCAGGCAGTACATTCTTTAATAAGTGCAACACCCTAATTTGGTCATCATATCTGCTGTTTAGGCAAGGGATGTGTTTATATAGTTAAGTTCAAATAACCAGCACAGGAGACCTGGATTCTGTTCTTCCCTTTGCAGAGGGTATAAAATAGGAGTTTGGACAATTCACATCTCAAGTAAAATGTTCAGCACCACAGCATTTGATTTTTAGCAAGCTGCCTCAATATTGATGCTAAGCTTCCTGTAAAGTCTCTCAGGCCTGTTGCAGTGATTTCAATGTATATGAAACAGCAAAATATCAAGTTGTGCCTGTTACACTAATATTAACTCAAGCCTAGTGATCTCAGCACCCTGCTATTCCAAAAGCAAATGTTAAAACAGCCAAAAAAGTCAGACCAAAGTTCTTTTGGACACTTTGATAAATTTAGTCTTGTGAGTAAGCAATAGCAGAACAGGACAAGCAGGAAGGGTCTCAAACTGAAAAATAGTTAGATATTAGGAAAAATTCTTTACTGTCAGGGTGGTGAGGACCTGGCACAGGTTAGCCAGAGAAGTTGTGGATGTCCCATCCCTGGAAGTGTTTAAGGCCTGGTTGGATGGGGCTTGGAGCACCCCGGGATAGTGGAAGGTGTCTCTGCTCATGGCAGGAGAGCTGGAACTGGATGATCTTTAAGGCCCCTTCCGAGCCTGGCCATTCTATGGTTCTGTGAAAATACCTCCATAAAGCAGAATAGATGTATCCTCTGATCACTCCTCCAGCCATTAGCAACTCTTAAGCAGGGACTTTGGAGCAAAGTTGCACCTGGCTGTTTATTTTTAAATACATTTTCCTACACTGAGCATTTCCATCAGCTGGGATTCTGTGAAAATTCAAATACCTCACTTGCCTGTTTTCTTGAGCTCATGTAAATCTCTTGAACCTGTAATACCCTGCAGCAAGCACACTGCAGCAGTGCTTTACTGAATGATTTACATGATGCACAACACTCCCATCAGAAGAGAGTAGAAATAACAAAATAAGTACACTAAAGTTATATAAAACAAACAAAATAAGCACAAACAGAACAAGTATAAAAGTGCAACCAACCTGGATGTTGAAGCAATCTCTTATTTAGCAGTGGACTAAGTAAACCTTTGCACAGATGTATTTTGTCCACTTTCAGAACCAAACAGCCATTAGAGAGCACTGGAAGAACCTCAAAACAAAGAGGTACAGCAGACAGAGGGCGTCTTTTTGGTGGGGTAAGCCCTTTCTACCTTACCTTCCACATCTGTAGTATTTCGCAATTTCAAATTCTTCCTTTTCACAGGTGTACTGCAGGCCTCAGCCGAACACCATGCACCACATAACTTCAAATTTAAATTCAATAAAAACATTCTCAGGCATAAAAAGGCAGGCCCACAGAAGCTTTGTAAAAGATTAGAGCTTTAATGAGAGTTAGACGAGAGTTTGGAAACCTGGGGCGGAGAACACTAAACAAGCGCAAGCCATTTTTTTTTTTTTTTAAAGAATAATCACTTTGGTTTCTTCACTTTCATATTCCTGGTATAAAGTGACGACAAGCCTGCAAAACAAATTTGGAGCAAAACCAAACACCACACGCACGCACACACACACATGGGGTTTTTTTCCCCTTTTTTCTTTTCTTTTTCTTGTTTCCTTTTTTCCGCTAGGTCCTGAGCGCACCGAGGGGAGGAGGAGGCGAGGGAGCCGCCAGCCCGCCCGGGGCTGCGGCAGGAAGGTGACCTGCAGAAAGTTTGCGCGACGGGGGACGGCACTGGGGCACTTGTGGGGAAGAGGATGAGGAGGAAGGCGCCTCTCAGAAGCTGAAAAGGCCGGGCCCCGCCGCGGGGAGCTGCACCTCCCTCGGCGCCGGCGGGCGGGGAGCGGGGAGGAGGCGGGATGAGGGATGCGGGATGCGGGGCGGTGTCGCCCGAGGCGCTTTAAAGGCTCGGAGGCGGCGGGGGCGGCGTGGCGGCGGAATGGCCGAGGTGAAGGTGGCCGTGCTGGGCGGCAGCGGAGCCGGCAAGTCGGGTAAGGGGGAAAGGCAGGGAGTGCCTCGGGTTTGGTGGAGGGGGAGGCGCGGCCCCGCTAAACGTGGCTCTGCTTGCCTCCCGCAGCGCTGGCGGTGCGGTTCCTGACCCGGCGGTTCATCGGAGAGTACGCGTCCAGCGCCGGTGAGCGCCGCGGCCCCGCGGGGACGGGGGGACGGAGGGAGGGAGGGAGGGGTCCCTGAGGAGGGCAAGATGCGACGATTCGAGCGCTTATTTGATGGAGAAACGGGGTAAACCCGCGGTGTCGCAGAACTTTTCGGGAAGATCTGAGTTTCCGCTGGGTTATAGGCGAGAGGTCCCTGCGGAGTCTTGAGCCTTGAGGAGGGGAAGGGGAGAGCCGGGCGTCGGGGGAGAGATGGCTCCGAAGCGCAGAGCCTCGGGCACGGGGCTGGCGAGAGGCTCCCCCCAAAGCAGCTGGGGACGGGAAAGAACCGGGCTGCGACTGCGGAGCGAGGGTGGGTTATGGCCAGCTCGATGGGAGGGGAGATGGAGAGAGTAAAGGAATAGAGTGGAAAAAACCCAGCACCTGTTCCACTGAACACCCCCTCCTCGGCTCCAGGGGAGAGGGGAAGCTGTTGTTTATGGGGTTAAGCAAAGCATGACGCGAGGCCCTCAGCGAACGAAGCAGGAGGGAGCTGGTTTGGTGGCTTCGGGGAAACGTCGCTGTACACGGCATAGAATGTCACGTTCTTGCCAGAATGAGAACGCAGATCCTTAAGACGCTTCTTAGTCTTGGAAGGTGGCAAAGCAGGACTTGGAGTTTTACATCCCGAGCTGAAATACAGTTCAGCTGACACGCAAATAACTTTGGAAGTGTGCTGCCACCCCAGCTGATGTGGCAGAAGTGCCAAAACTTAACCAGGCACAGAGATTGCCATCTACTGCACTCCTGCTAAAGTGAAGGACTCTATCCACACTTTTCTTTTTTCCACCACAGGAATCAGAGTAGCTTCTTGTGATTCATAAATAACAAAGCAAAAAGAAGTACTAAGCTGAATTTTACTGAATATATCCAAATTAAATTATTCTGAAGGAAGAGCTTCAGTTGTACAGGTGTGCTCTACCATTACTTGTTGTTATACAAACACAGACTGAGCAGACAGTTTGTGTCCCAGCTGGCTGCTAAAGGTCTAAGGCGTCACATGGAAATTATGTAGTGCTTTATGTGTGTTCCAAGCCACCTACAACCAAAACCAGGTTCTGTTCTGAGCCTCCAGTACTCTGCAAGTTCTGGAAAAGGCATGTCAAACCCCCAGAACCTTGTTATTTGTTAGCAGATGTTTCTTGGAAGATAAATTTAGCACTATTTCTAGAGATGAGGAAAGCAGGAATAAGGGTGGTAAAATAAAGATCATACCACTGTTAGTGGAGTCAAAATTATCTTTTTTTTTTTTTTTAATTAAGGAAACAAACAAGGAGCTGTAGAATTTATACCCTGTGATGCTTGGGACTGATGGTTTATTGTCAGATGAACTCTTAAGATGAGCATGAAGAATGCCAAAGATGCTGAATTCCAGAGATCACAGAGCTATCCCTCATTACACAGTGTCAAGTGTGTTTTCTGTAGTGTCAACACCAATTCTTGTTGTCCCTGTAGTTCAGAAAATGACAAATTATAGTGTAGAAAGCCTGCTGGCAGCCACAGACTGGTTACACTTGCTTAGAACATCCTGCTGCTTAAAATAATAGTGATGGTGTGTCTGCAGTAGAGTTCCCAGTGTTGCCAGTGCTGGCGGAGAGTCCTAAATCTGAGAACTGGCGCTACAGAAATATTTTTGGACTGGATCCTAAGGACATGATTCTGTAAATACTCTTGGTCTAATGCTGTGTGGTATGAGAACTCTAAAAGCACCAGATGCCATGGTAAATAAAAATTATTGCTAAATTACAACTTTTGTGCAGAATCAGGACTGCACATACCCTGTCTGGCTACTTTTATAATCCTGAGCCCTGGTATCAAGCTGAGTGATCATCAACACTTAGCTGATTATGAGCATTGTGTATTTCCCTCTCCTTCATTTTGGAAGAGGAAAAGTGGGGTCTGAAGGTATTCATTCACCAAGACTTCGATGGGAGACCACAATGAAATGGTGTTGGTCTGCCTAAGGGGTTGATTGGTGCAAAATTAAATAGGTGTGTTTCCAGTGTGTGTTCAAAAAAAAAAAAAAGCAATAAACAGCCAACAACAACAAAACTGCAAAACAAACATAACAGCCCCCCCAACAACTCTCCTCACCTGCAAAAAAACAAATCAGAGACAAAAATGTGTTGAAAAAACAACCAACCAGTACTCAAAGAATCCTCAGTATTACCAAACTTCTGTGTTGCTTTTCTTTTCACTGTCATTCCCTGTCAGTAACATTGATTTTCTTTGGATAATTTCTGTCTTTTAGAATGCATCTACACTAAACACTTGTGCCTGGATGGGAGGCAGATACACCTGGAAATTTATGACCCTTGTTCACAGGTAAGAATTTAGCAGGAGGGGAGGGTAAAGGAAAGCTGTTCTTCATTACCTGTTTATGTGGTAAAAAGAGCCAAGGGGTTACAAGCTTTTGGTTGTAGGTATTTGTGCTTGCTCTTTTGGTTATTTTTTTTTTGAATACTGAAATTTTATAGTTGCTGGGGCTCAGATCTACTAAAGACTTTCCCATTTCATCAAAGAAACCCTTCATTGCTGAAATTTTCTGGAAATGCTTTTTCATTTTGTAACAAGACTAACAGAAATAACAATGTTTTTATTTACATGAGTAAATACAGAGATAAGTTATTGGATTACACTCAGTTTTCTCAAATACTCTAAATGAATGAACTTTACCTTACAAGGCAAACAGTTTGTTGAATGGCTGCAGAAATGGCCAAAGAAGACAGGCCTGGAAGTAAGGCTTGCACTCACAGACCAATTTCCTTTTCCAAGGAAAGCAGCTTGTACACATTGGCAATTAAAATTTAATCCCAGTAAACCACTCCATCATAACATCTTGGATTAATTTACTTCATTTACAGGAATAGAGACACTTAGATACTGTGTAACACATGCAGACCTAGGTCAGTCTGATCTCACTGGCTCTCCAGATTCCCTTTTTGGCAGCTGTCTTGCCTCTCACCAACTGGGGTAAGGAACGCTGATATGAAAGCCAAACCACTGCAAGTCTGACCCATTCTTAAATTCAAGGACTTACAAACTTAACCAGCGTAAAGACAAACAGCATTGCTTGTCCCAGGGCACTGAGGATCCTGAAACAGCCACTGTGTCATGTAACACGAGGGAGTCTTCCCTTGCCATACTCCTCTCAGAGGCTACTCTTCTGTGGGCTTGCTTCCATCAGTCTGAGAGCCCTTTCCTGAACTTCCCTACAGCTTCCACTTCCTGCCATGTTAAATCATGTGGCATGGAGGCAGCTCTTTGTTAAGATATTGAAACACTGGGAGCGGCAGATGGATAGGGTTAAACAGATTAGGCCTAAGTAATGAGGAGAGACTTTGGTTGCTGCAGTATGGGCACAGGTTTGTGCTAGTACTCTCTGAGCTGTCTTGTACTAGTTTTACCTCAGGAACAAGGCCTAACTTTGGCTGTTTTCTTTTTTCTTCCCAACCTCTTTGTAGTTCCTGGACAGGAGAAGGTAGAAGTGGTATTGCTTTCTGTCTGATAGGACTTGGATGGGATTTGAGGGTCCTGTACCCCATGGAAATTGGAGAAGAAAGGACCAGACAGTGGAAGGAAGAGTTGCCATTTTTGTTTCTGCTTCCCAAAATCTTCCTTCTCCCTGAGGCTTCCCATTGGTAGCTGGATTCCTGTTGTGCAAAGCTCACTATCCCTTCATTCACCTGGGAAACAGCTGTGACTCACCTTTCCTGAGTCACCCTTCCTGCCCCTAAACCTGCTGCACAGTCCCCACAGCATTAAAAACCATCCACTGAAAATGCTGAACTCTTTAAACAGTTCTGAGAACTTGTGTCATTATTTTTTCTCATGCATCCCCTTTCATAGCCAGCATTCAGTGACCATCCCTTGTGGTAAATTACAGTTTTTCCAGTGCAGATGTTCATGGTCCTACAGGGCTGCCCTGATGCTGAGCTAATCAAGACAGCCAGGGTGGGATGGCAGTGGAGATCATGCATTACAGTAACAAAGTGTTAAACTAGTAAGGGACCAGCTTAAACAGTCTTCAGTTTACTATTCAAGACAGGTTTTCCACAGAGCCAAAGTAAATTTTTTATTCCTTTTTTTTTTTCCTGATCAGCTTCCAGTATTTTATCTATTTTAGGTTGCATGGTCTTGCTAGCTGCTGCCAAATCATGTACAGAGATAAGCTAATTTTAAATAGTTTTGAAATTATATTCCTTTGCTTAATGGGACAGTTTACAGCTGTTGCTTTCTGGAAATCAGAAGTGTGACAATTCCTTGGTGTGAAGGGAGTCAAGGATTAGTATAACCTTTTGTCACTCGAGTGACTTTTGTCACTAGTTTTATTGAACTCAGCTAGAGATTGAAAGATTTTTTCCTAGCTCTTCAGAAATTTAACTTTTAATTTATGGGTAGTTAGTGTTTTAAACTTGGACAATTCAACAAGAAAACAAAACAAATGAAAATCATTAAGCTTGCTGTTGTCAGAATATCAGGAACATGCAAACCAGAGCTATAGCCAGAAAATGCACAAATGTTGATAGCTCCTGTATGTTTCATTCCCATGTAACCCTGCAGAATATTCAACATAAGCAATGGCTGTACAGGCTGTGGAATTTCACTGCTTAAACAAAGTGTAAATGTTTCATAATGAACTTGTCAGTGATCCAAAGTGCCATCTTTCATGTTGGTTATTTATTAGGCTTTTGGAGCAGTACTCACCTGAATTCAATGCCAGCACCTAGACATTTTAAACATCCTTTGCAATGAAAGTTACAATGTTCTCACATTCACCGTGACAAAGAAAATGCTCTGAAGTGACAAGAGTAACATTCTTTCTCCGTGTGCATCTGAACTTCTTTCAGCCACATCGGGGGAAGCTCTCCCTCACAGATGAGCTCCACTGGGCTGATGGATTTATCATTGTTTACGACATAAGCAACAGAGCATCATTTGCATTTGCAAAAGCACTGCTCTACAGGATCCGAGAGTCTCACATAGGAGTTTGTAAAAAGTAAGTGGCGTTATTTTTTTTTCCCCCAGGAAACATAAGAGAAAAGCTGAGAACATTTCTGTGAGCTTGCAGGCCACACTAGAAGCAATTAAAATCCAGCAGCATTGAAATGACATAATACAATGCCAACAACAAGGTACCTGAAGGTAAAATGCGTGGCAAATTACAACCTATTGTACTGTATCCAAACCCAAGTACATCAGGATTTTTCTTCTTATTTCTTACAGAACTAATATTTAAGTGATTGCCATAAATATTTCTGCTGTGATTTACTTGGGTTAAAAAGCCTGACATAGTCAGTCTGTGCTTTTACTCTCCCACTCAATTACCAATGAAGATGCACCAATAACGGGGGTTGAAGAAGGCATTTCCCACAATAAAGGAAAGTGATATCACAAATGACTCCTAAATTGCCTTTAGCAGTGATCCCAGCACCATTTATGCACATGGGTGACCATATGGTAAAAAGAAAGTTATTTCAAAAAGAACCACCAGAACTGCAGGTGGGAGAGGGGATGGTGGTGGTGGTATTCCTGCATCAGTCATCTGAGATGCTTTCTAAATAAAAGAGTGAAATCCCTTCCTGATATAAGAAGTGGAGTAAAACCCCCACTTGTCTGTCTGTTTTACTGCTGAACTTTCTTAATTAAGGTTAATCTCTGGAAGGAATAATTTTAGCAGAACCTTGGAATTAGATTTCCTGTGTTTCCTTCTGAATTATGCCACTGACACTGATGTATCTCTTGGGCTTTGTTCTGTTACTTATAAATGGAGATAATGATCAGGTTGCTTCTTCATGAAGTCCAGCTGCTGACAATATGCTCAGCATCACAGAAAAATACATTAATTCTTTGAGCAGAGAAAAAATGATAATCTACTGATAGAGAATAACTTGTGTGGACAATCCTTTGCCAAATGGAAAACCAGAATTCTTGGCAAGGTGAGGGGGCTGGTTAGTTCATTTTGGGGTTCTTTGCAGTGTTTGTTATCCCGAACACACGTACTTCTCATACACACTGAATATATGACACAGTATTGTACATATCTTTTCTCTCACTGGAACCTTTTTAATTTCAGAATGGTCGAGTCATCAATATTTTTGGTTGGCAATAAACAGGATTTATGCCACATGAGGGAAGTTGGCTGGGATGAAGGACAGAAGCTGGCAACAGATAACAAGTGCCAATTCTGTGAACTATCTGCAGCAGAGCATTATCAGGAGGTTGTGGCAATGTTCACCAAAGTCCTGAGGAATATCACTTCCAGTTTCAAACTGAAGGAGAAGAGACGACCAAGCGGATCCAAGTCAATGGCCAAGTTAATCAATAACGTGTTTGGAAAGAGAAGGAAATCTGTGTAAGGGATGGTTAGTCTTGAAGTTGGAACAAGCTGAAACAATGCAGCAGAGGCAGCTCTTGGGATTCAGTGAATTTCCTCCAGAGGTCAATATCTGGAAGGGTAAGACAGTAGAAACCAAAGGTGGGAGATAGTATGGTCAAGTGGATGGTCTAGACCTAGAAGACCTGACCTTCTATTTCCAACTCTGCTACAGATTTACTCTTTAGGGCTGTGCCACTTAAACTCTAAGCTGCTCCAGAGGAGAGGTTTAGTCTGTATTTATTCGACACCAACAGTCTTGGCTAGAGCTTCTAGGTGCAACTGAAATAAAAGTTATTTCACAGAATCACTTATATTGGAAAAGACCATTAAGATCATCAAATCCATCCATTAACCAAACACTACCAAGTCCACCACATAATTTTCAGTAAACTCAGCTTTGCAGATCAAAATCTTACTTCAGAACTCTGAGAAGTTTTTTTTTTTTTCTTTTGTGTGTGTGTGCAAGAACATTTGCACTAAAGAAAAGCAAAATACTGTGTCTTCATGTGATGATGTATTTGTATTTAACTCAGATCCTCGTGTGCCTTACACTTGCTGAAATTCATATGAATTCAATGCTTAGACACCAAATCTACAAAAGGTATTTATCTGCAAAGCTGCCTTGCAGAGGCACCAGAAGTAGGGAAGCAGATATATAAAGCAGTATTGTCTTCTGTTTCAGTGTCTTTTTTTTTTTTCATGGGTGATGAAAGAAAGTAGAGAGGGTTGAGGAGTGTGGGAGCTGAAATGTTGGTGAAGTGTTAGTGAGCACTGGACTGTGTTAGCAAGGCTGTTGTTGAGTGAAATAATTTTATAGCAAGGGCCAGCATAAAGCCTGGGTTTATCCCTTTCACAGAAGAGTTTTTGTAAGATTTAACAAAAGTTTCATTACCTGTGAGGTGGATGTGACTGTTCAGTCTTAGATGGGAGGGAAGCTTGGAAAGCACAGCACAGTAAAGAGCATGAGCTCTCTAGAATGTCTGCCTGGCTTCAAAGGTCAGCCTGCTGGTAAGACCTGTGCTCACAGAGAGTGTTTTTCCTAAAAACCGGTTGTCCTCACAACCAGTCATTGCTGTGGTATGGAAATGCCATGAGAGAGAGAGCGCCAAGTAATGTTAGCTACACCTCTCAGAAGTGGATATTAAACATCAGATAGGTGTAAATAGGTTGCCATTTTACATTCAGGGCTTTTACTCTAGACAACTAAATAAGGGCTTAAGCCCAGCATGTTTGAAAGTGCTGTGAAAGAAATTATGAAATTTCTAATGTGGAAGAAATTATGAAAGGGAAGTGATCTGAAGGTGAATTGCTGCCTCCTACCCATTCTTGGGGACAGCTATGATTCAGTCTTTGTATGGTGCTGAGTTGAAGCCTACCTCTGCTCTGAATTTTTACCTGCATTGAAACCAGAGAGGTTACTTTCACTTTTTGAGTGTTCACCCGTAGGACAACATAAAAAAGTTACGTATTATCTTAGCAGTAAGGTTGTAAAACAGTACTAAAGCACATTTTATTGTGTTGACCAAAGATCACATTCTTTTTTTAAAGGAAAGAGATTGTTTATTTCACTTGTTATAAGACTACAGATATTGGAACATAGTTCTCAGTTGACAGGCACAGGGTTGCTTTGTTTCTCTGCAGAGGCTGCTCTGCCATATCAGGAGCATTATATTTTAACTGTATGGTCAATATCTATGAGGCTGAACGTGCAGATTGCTCATGTACACACTTCAGCTTTCCAGCCCACACAGGATCCCAGAACTACTAACAGACTTGTAGCTGTATCTTGCTCTAGCACTGCCAGATTCCAGAACTCTTATTTGTATTTACTGCTCTGGTGTTAAATAAACTGGATAAAAGGTTGATGTATTAATGCACATCTTTTTTTTTGTTTGTTTTCCCTTTACTCTGGTATAAAGCTACAGACTTTTGGTTTTACCACTATAAAGTGAAGCGCCATGCAGGTCTGAAATTCCAACTGGAGGGAGTAAATCTGAGAATCAGCCACTTGCACTAAAGAGAACCTCTGGTTGTTTTTCCTGAGCACAATGAAGAAGACTACTTTTAAGCAGTGAAAAGAGCCTTTTAAAAAATGCTTTATCCTGTAAAAATGAGTTAAAACAGCTACAGAGAGGCCAATTAAGTTTTGTTCATATTCCTGGGAATGTGGGCTTTCAGATAGATGAGACCTGCAGTATACCCCACAGGCTTTTGGTGTGTATGGATTAAGTGTGTTGGAACACATCTGGGCCATGTCCTGGGCTGTGCTCACCTGAAAGCCAGCTGGAACAGCTACAGGATGCATTTAGATTTAAGCACACTAAAGCACCCAGCGCATACAATTTGATGTTCTCAGCATCAGGATTTCATTTGTCTTTTATTGCTGCTAACTGGAGAGGCACAAGGGTGCAGAATTTTAAAGCAGATACACTTTCTCCCATTCGAAATATATGTATTGTTTAGTATCTTTTAAAAATGAAGGCTTTTAAAAATACTTAAATGACTGAGACAGATACACACATACATATGTTTTGCTAAGTGTTCTTGGAGCTCTAACAGGGAAGGTAATATGTTAACTGGCATGGCCACATTGCAAATAAGAACTTAGCAAGAATCCTGCTCATATAACACAGTAAATGATGTAAATGGTGTCTGATGCTCAGCCTTGACAGTGACATTGCCTAGAACACACCAAACTCATTGAAGAGTGTGAAAATGGAGCTATTTGTGTTGATGCATATTGCTTCAGCATACAATTCCACCCTTTCTCACGAAAAAATTTTGAAATTGCTCTACAAGAATTAAAAGTTTCTTTCTGTCACACCTAGAAGTCCTTGCTTATATGAACTTTCTAGTTTCAGTAAGATTTTGCCTGAGAAAGGCACTCAGAATTGATGTTCTTTCTCCCTGTCTTCAACTCATTTTGACTTTAGAAACAGTGACATAAAAGCAAAGAAATTCTACTGAAGTATAAAGGTAATAGCCCCTAGCTCCCAAATGCTGTCTCTCAGAGCACTCTCAGGGCTTTTTGAAGCTCTCACTACAGTTTTGAAATAAACAATTTAGACTAACAGCACCTCAGCTCCTTTTCCCACTGTCATGTCTTTATGCAATAAACTCTTTTAGAAAATTCCACTGTGGTCATGTTCACAACAGGGCAGAGGGGAAAATGTCACAGGAAAACTTAGAGCATGATACTCCTGGAAAAAAGGAGTAATTAAGTATTGAGTAGACCACCCAAACATGCTGTACTCTGAAGACAAAAGTACCTACCATAGTGGTTTTTTAGCCCATTGCTAGATGCTGATTTCTGAAGTGATAGAGAGGAGGACATTGAGTTGTGTGGGAGCTTTGTTGCTCTTCTTTCTATCGGACCATGCTGCTTTGAAGGTGATATTTGAAGATGTTTGATCCTGGCATCCTGTCCAACCCTTGTTGCAGAGACAGCAACAGATGCTGAGTCCATGGGCTGAGTAGTTGTGATCCTTTCTCCAACAGTCAGACCCAAATCACTCGGTATTTTCAGAGGGTACACTAAAAGTAAGAGGAATATGGAAACCAGTCAAAGCAGAACTGAAGTGCAGTAAGTATCCAAGAACAGGTTAATTTTCCATCAGGATGCCTGTTGGAGCAGGTGTTTTATGTTAGTGAAGTTTCATGTATTGCTTGTGCATAGAGGAACAAACTCCAGTTCTGATTTGTGTGCTGCAAAGGAGTCCTTGCCCTACCCATGCTGAAGGAAGAAATACAACCAAAAAAAAAAAAAAAAAAAAAAAAGACAGACTACTACAAGACTACTAGAATAATCTAGAGCAATACTAAATTGTATGTTAAAAATAAATGAACCCTCTACCTCCTCTCCATAGGAGCACAGGCCTCTTCATATCCTTAACGTGCCCATGGGGAATGAAAACAAGGGGAAGCAAAGTTTCGATGTGCTTTTGAGCCAGTTTGAAAAGCAAAGCCTTTGTTTACATGCCTAGAATTGCACCTGGGCACCTAACTGTCAGCTTGTATTGTTTTAAAACTTGGGTTTGATATTTCCATAAAGAAGCAGTGTTTTAGATGCCAAAGTCTTCTGTTGTGTTGGTTTGGGTTCCTCAACCCCCAACTGATATTATGTGAGACAGACTGTTCTGGGTAGAAAGTTATTTTTAAACAGGCATTACTCTTTTCCAGAAACAGACTGTAAATTTCTGTCGTCTTTTAATTGCTTTACAAAGTAAATTGAGTCCCCCTGGTTATATAATAAATATCCACATTTAGCCTTATATATTTGACATTACTTGAACCATTTACTGCAACATTCATTTTTTAAATCTGGCTAGGAGTTCAGATATGCATTTAATTACTGCCCGACTCTGGGAAATATCCGAAGTTTCTCCAGGGAGGCGTCTTAACAGTAGTGAGAAATTTGCGCCACAAACAAGATAATTGGAGAACAGTGACCTATCTAAGCAGGTCTGTCTCCTTGTACACTCCTCTGCTCATATTCAGCAGTAAAATACCATCATATCTATACTATATAATGTATTTTATAACTTGAAATAAATATAAAAGAAGCGGAAATTAAAACATCCGACCTTAAAAAGACAGGCATTATGGTGTCCGGTGAAGAATCCGTTTTTAGTAAACACAACTTTTTAAACCGGCTTCACACAGGTTTTTGGTTGCGGTGTGTTTTGGTTTATTTGTTCGTTTTCTCTGAAAGCGATTTCTAGCTTTACAGAATAATTCCCTCCCAGAATAAACTTTATTTTAAATATGCCGTGAGCTCCCTGAAAGTTTAGCGATCTTTTGTGGAGTCCCTTTTAAAAAGTAACGCGCTGTGTAAGGCTGAGAACCCCGACCGCTTTCCTGCTTCCAACACCGCCCTCTCGTGGCGTTTTCCTCGCACTTCTTCCCTCCTCGGTTGAACCATCCCTGTTAATAAACCCGGGAGCACTGATCACAAAGTCCAGCTGAAACCCCTCCTGCCTACCAATGCTATAAAATTTTGTGATCGATTTTTTTCTGTGTTTAAAAAGGTGACACCTCACAGGCTTCATTAGACAGGATTCTTATTAATTAAACTGCAGATGTTGGTAGGTTTTTTCACGACTGACGCTTCTGAGCTCAGCTGTTTCACTGAAATTAAGTTCAGTGAAAGGCTCTGAAAGGTTTCCTGTTAACATACCCTCCATGCATATTAATATCCTCAAAAAGGGCTCCAAAGCTTCTATCCCGTTTTCAGGCACACCTAATGGTCTGATAGGAAGTTTGACTTCCACCTTGTCTTTGTAGAGCTTCCTGAAGGCATTACCCCCAGAGCATGACAGAGAGACATGGCAGGGAGCAAAGCTAGACTTAGGCAAGAGTGTTTCTTCTCTTATCTGCAAGCTGTAGTACAGATACACTGCATCAGCCTTTAAATAAGCAAGGTCAATGTCTAGAAAGAACCCCAGGTTGGGTTTGCCCAGCCCAATAAAGAGATCTGCTCCTAGGTTCCCCCCTCATCCATGTGCCTTTCTACCCAACGATTTGCTTCATCAAGGTGATGACTCAGATAACAGAGATGAATCACTCTCCAAAAGACATTAAAGTCTGCACCAGCTCTAAAGGTAATTAGGGTTGGGGATCTCTAAAGTTAGGTGAGATGAATCATGTTCCACATAGAGCCTCTTGGGGCTCTTTGCTAGTTATTTTCTCCTTCATCTTCAGCACTACAGAGCCCATCTGTCCTACTTTACAAAGTCAATTGAGTCCCTATGGTTAGACAATTAGCATCTAACTTGAGATGACCACTAGGTCATTTAATGCTAAATTTATTTCATATGATTGATCAGAGTGCTGGATTATATTTGATCCCTGCTGAACTTCACGAAACACCCTGAGATCCAACTGTCACAAGTTAAATTAATGGATGAACTGGAAATGAAGCTGAGGATAAGTTAACTGAGTACTGCCACAGACTGCTTCCAAGCTAGCTCATTAAAAACTAACTAGCAGACCTTGATGCTTCACTGCCGTCTGCAGCAAAGCCATATTTTAAATGCTTGGCTATGGTAACTCCAAAAACCTGAGGTGGAGCAGAAAGTTTAATCAGGTCTCCTGACTTCTGAGATCATGATTCAACTAATCGGTTGTTTTCTGACTTGGAAAATATGTTTCCACAATTGGTGTGTGATCAAAGCCATTAGCTCACTCTGTGACTTATTCTGATAGCAGTTACCAGCCATATGGAATGAACCAAGCTCATTACTTGCAAACAGACAGCATAAAATCTCTGCACCCCTTATGCCTTCATTTGCTGTTGTACATCCTTCACTTTGCAACTGGAGCATTTTGCACCAAACTGCTCCAACTCACATTATTTCATTAAACAGGAAGTGTTACTATACAACAAAGTTGTTCAGTGAGTTGTTTCCTTCAGGTGAGGCCACAGTCACACCAGTTTCTGAACACATCCCCAGCTATTACAGCACTGCAGCACCCAAATATCAGAATGAGAAGTCCAGCAGATGCATGCTGCCAATTGCCTTACTGAAAGTGCCAATCAGGGTTTCTGCCGTATATTCTGAGACCTTTTTTCAGTAATCTTAGAGAAAGACAAAGCCCTTTGAAACTTTACTTCCTCTTTTAAATTTGACTCACAGGTTCTGAAGTTGTTGGGGGACAATGTGCTGACAGGGCAGTTCGGAAAATGTTCAATGGTTATCTAGGCTGAAATATTATTTTCCACTTTTTTTTTACCGCTATGTATTTAAATTGGTAAACTATAACAGAAATTGCTTCATAGTTTCTTTCACATGAGATTTCACCGTCTTTTACTTTGCAATGAGGTGGCTGCATACCAAAAAAATCCCTAATTTAAAAACAATCCTCATCTACAACAATGGATAATTAGTGATGTCTCTTGCTGCCATATAGGTAGGCTCTATTCTTCAAATTCTCTGCCTGAGAATGCCCTCTGAGTGAGCTTTCCTACTTATTAACCATGAGTCACATAGGTAGAGGTACTTGTGGATAAGAGTTCTTGTGATTGCTGGGCTGATCTAAATGGATGCACAATTATATGATTAAATACAACAACATTTTTTACTAACTACATATAATTTTGGCTGTCACTCAGAATTCAATTGCATTAGATGATTCACTAAATGACTGAGGCAGTCTGGGATGTGTCCTATACAGACCTTAGGGAATACTGCAAATACTGAACTAAATCACATAACTTATCTTAAATGCAAATGGAAAGGCTTTACAAAGAAACTAATCTATACTCATCTTTTACTGTATTTAACATCTCCTTCTGTTTGTTTACATTTTGGATCATTAATACAGATTTACAAACAAATACTATTGTGCACGGGGCTTTTTCTCTTTCTAAGCATACAGGGTACATGAAGTTAGGCCTGTGTTAAAAAGGTGGCCAGTATATTCAAGTTGATCTGCCCTAAATGGTCCAGTCTGGCTTCACAGAACAAGTTAAATAAAATTTTTCCCCATATCACCTTTTAAACTGCACCTTCAAAGAGATTCTGTCTGTATTCTGCTGTAAATCTCCTAGAAGCCACACCAGCTCTACTCAGCTTAGCAAGTCACTCCTTCTCCTTTCTGTTGTTTCCTCTCAGTCCTGCTTCAACCTCTGGATCTTGTTGCAAAGAATTCAGTAGCAGACTCTGATAATTAATGCGTAAAACAGATACAGTACAGTTTATGATCATATCCTGATCCATGTTGGACATAGTGCACTGATACTGCCTGGGGCAGTAGGACGGCATGGGGGAAACATTTCCCTCTCTCTTCTCTTTCCCTGTGCACATGTGATAAATCTGTTGTGGTTTTGGAAATCTGTGCTAAAATATTCCAGTACAGATATACCCACACAGGGGTTACCTTAGGGCAATAGGGACAACACTTTGTGGGTGCATACTGGACCTCGTGAGGCCCAACTCACAGGGTGCAGAGATAACACAGACCTTGCTTTGGAAGTGCTGCATGTCCCATTTTGTCTCGTTGGCTCCACCTTGCTTTCCTGGAATTGCCATTTCTCCAGACCCACAGAGCTACCTTGTGCCTTTGGAAGCAACATGCACAGAACCTTTAGTCCAAACCTTCCTTTTCCCCAGCTAACTCCCTCCCTTTACCCAGCTTATTAGAAGAGATGCAAGTCTTTTTCTTTTTAAATTTGATTAAACTCAGGGTCAAATCCTGCTTGCTGTTATTCTGGAACAAACACAGAACAACTCCAGGTTTACAGTGCTACAAGTCAGAATTAAATTATGCCCTGAAAATTCATTTAAAAATCTTTCAGACACTTAAGCAGATGGATAAATCAAGCACAGATTCTCAGGTCAACCTCTACCAGAAGGCATCTCTCATCTGACTTACAGTGGAAGTTAGATGCTGTGATAGCAGCTAACAATAGAAAGGGAGTTACAGTAAGGGAGGGGAATATTTTTCCTTACCAAATTCACTTGATTTAATACAGGGCATGCAAAATTAATGTTGGCTTTGAGTGATACCTGTATGTTTTATAGGTTTATAAATTGATTGTAGTAAAATCTTATACGTCCTATATCACTAGGTATTGTTTCAGCCTATTACAGGAGATATCTATCTAGAGTTGACTGAATTGTATTAATCTGATCCTAGTTTAATGATGCCTTAACATTTTTATGGGAGAATTTAATGTTTGCAATATCCATGTTCCTTATTTGAAAGTGTGACTTATAGGTTTTCATCTCCCTTAAATTATGAAATCCTTCAGCTAATAAAGGAAAATGATTATGGTTTGCAAAAAAGGCAAAGTCATTTAACAATCCATATAACTGTCTATTGTAGGTCTTTGCATAATAATTGTAATTTAGCTATTAGAAGTTCTAAAGGCAGTTATCAGTCATATGCCGCAATTCTGAGGAATAAGTGAAAACTCAAATTATTTAAGGTCTTTGTACTTTCCAAAGGGAGAAAAAAACTTAACAGAAATCAATAATACTTTTAAGAATGAAAAAAAAAAATGTTCATTGAAATAACTAGTTGTTGATGGTAATTTTTCTAACTATTCAATATTAAAATTTTCAACTTCTTCCCATTTCACTGTCACAAAAGGATCTTCATTTTATACAGATATTTCTCTGAGCAAAGAAAGCCAAGTTAGGAGTGGAACCTGCAATTCTTGATGCTCAAGATTTCTCATTTTTGTCCTAGGCACTTGAAAAGAGGTGAACAAAGAAATTGAATGTCCTGTAAACATGGAAAATATTTAATTTAAAATTAAAATCAAAATTCGTCTTTGTATCTAGTCTATGCCTTGACTATTTCCTTCAAGGCTGATGACATTGCACACTTGAATCCAGCTTGTCGAAGTGATCAACCATCCTGTGGGTGAAAAACCTTTCCCTGATATCCAGCCTAAACCTCCCCTTCAGGCCATTTCCTCAAGTCCTGTCCCTGGTCATGAGAGTTGTAATACTCCATTTCAAGATTCCAACCTTCCTCCAACTCCCAGCTGCTGCCAGGAAGAGCTGTCTGAGGTGGCCACTTCACCTCAGTTCCCATGAAGGTGAGAGGGCAGCTCTGCAGGAAGGAAGCTGGTGGTCCTACTGGGCAAGTTGAAACTGAGTCGTCGGTGTGCTCTTATCACTGTGAGGGCCAAGAGCATCCTGGGTTGTGATAGTGAGAGCACAGACAGCAGATTAAAGAGAGGGCAGGTTGCCCTCTGCATGTCACTTGGGTGGCTGCTTCTGGAAGACTCTGTGCACTTTGTGTCCCTCCAGAGAAACAGGCAGGAGTTAATTCAATGCAGGGCTGTGAAAATGGTTAATAAAGGCACATGGCATGTGAGTAGAGGCTGATGGAAATATTTAGCCTGAAGAAGAGAAGGGCAAGAGAAGGATAAAGGATTTAATTTCCCATTTCAGGGACTAGCTAAGGGGCTATAGAGAATGAGCGTATTCTGAGATGCATAGTGAAAGGATATAGGCCAACAAATACAAGTGACAGTAAGGAAAATTCCAGCGAGGTAGGAAATAAGTTGAGAGAGCAGCTTAAGCATTGAAACAAGTTTTCCAGAAAGGTTGGAACCCCTATTCTTGGAAGTGTTCTAAACTTGGCTGTAAAAGACTCTAAGCAACTTGATTTAAGTCTGAGCAACCTTGTCTAGTGGAAGGTGTCCCTCCCCATGGCAGGAGGGGTTTGGAACTGCATGATCTCCAACTTAGGCCATTCCATGATTCCATAGAATCCATATTTGGAGCAGGGATTGGACTAGATGACTTCCATCTCTCCTGTCCAAACTCTTTTCTCCTGTCCTGTGTGATTCTGTTCCATACATCTGCTTCCTTCACTTACCTCTCAGAGCTGCCATGGGGATAGCACAGCTTCCAAGCTACGAGCTGCTGGGAAATTTCTGCCTGTCTAAAAGAAAGCCAGTGATACAAAGACACTTTCTGTGCACCACCTGGTTGGAAACTACTGACAAAAATTGCCAAGTCCTTAGTAGCAGTCATGGAGATGTGTCTGGCCATATGACAGCTACAAACTTCTTCCCCTTCCTTGCAGTATCGTGTTGCAAAGATATTTATAAAGAATTTCAGCTGTGCTCTTAATGGAAGCTTAGGTGACCGGATGAAAATTCTCTAAATGAGTATTTCTTAAACAGTACAAAATAATAGCTATCTATTATTGCATGATATTCAAATCCCATTATGGTAGGATAACTCTCTCTTCACTTCAGCTCTGACATTTGACATCCAAAGTACAGTCTTGTCCCACCCCACTTACATTTGGCATACAGCATATTTTTTGTAGCAGACCCAGAGTCCAAGACACAAAATTGACAGAAGTGCCAAGCACGCAGTTATTAACAGGCACTGTAGCATGAAATATCTAGAATGAAAGCAAACCTTGACATTCACCACCTACCTATGACACAAAGCACCATCTAACAGACCCAAATATAGTGCAAAGGCACACTTTCACATCTTTAAGCCCTGTATTTACTGTAGTTCTATCTGTTTTCAGTAAATGCTGACCACCTTGCACACCAATTGATTTCTGTAATGACATCTTTAGATGGATCTGCAGAACATGCTGAGAAAACAAGCACTAATGGCCTGACAGAAAATGCATTACTTCTGTGAATTACTCCTCTTTAATTCACTTAAAATAGGTGCAAAACACACAGGCAAGTTACAATGAAAGAGATTCCAGGTTACTAAAGGTGAAGAAAAAGAAAAGCTCTTTTCATGCATCCTGTGGATGTTAAATCCTTTGAGAAAAGTGGCTTTGAAGAGTCAATTAGTTCTTTACCTCTTAAGAATTATTTCACATATTGTTACAAAAGGATCTGATCTTTCTCTTTCAATGATAATCAAATCCAGATATATCTTGTGTAAATTGTTCTGAATGTTGCATGTCCTTAAAAAACCCCAAACATTGACAACAAAAACCTCTCAAAGAACAGAAAACTTTTCACTTTGAAATTAACATTTAAACTATTTAAAAGAACCAGTTAACACTGTCTGTGTGAGTATTAAGAAGTAAAACAGTTTCTAAGGAAAGCCTTTGATAAAAGCACGATTACAGTTTAAAAAGAAAAAAGGGCTCTTAAAATGTCACATTTCTATTCAGAAAAAGCATTCCCAGTGACTTCTTAAAACATATCAGGCCCTGCTGCATCAAAAGAGCTTTTGTAGGATCCTCAGACAATTTAAAATGACACGAAGTTCTCAAGTCCCCAGCAGATATGACAAGGACACAAGGCACTTCCGCCCACCACTTGTTTCTGAAAGGAGTCTACCAAATTGTCCCTTGCTGTACTCATTTTTCATGAGCCTCTGCTCACCTGCATTATTCTTGTTGCTTTGAATCTCATTTTTTTCCCCTCTCAGATGACTAAAAACAGAATTTCCAGCAAAGATGCCAGCACTAAAGAGATAATTGGTGGCACAACATCTAGAGAAGGTGTTATGAGAAGTTTGGGAGGTGAGAAACTCAATCCCAAGGTGCTGGAATGACTGAAAATCTATTAACTGGCATAAAGGTGCTGTGCTTTGGCTTGCACAACTCCAGTTCAATGAAGGTTCACAGATAGTCACAGTCCTTCTTTCAACATTATGGAAAACTGCATCTGGGTTTCAGAGGGGCTTTCTATTTGTGACTGCTGAGTAATTTAGGGTAAACCACATTCAGAATTATTTTTTCCTTTTTTACAGCATAATAATAGGTATTTAGAGAGAGCTACTGAATGCACATCTTATCACCCAACTCTTCTGTGGTTTAGGCTGATGTAATGCACAATTGTAAGTTGATCACTCTAGATAGTTAAACCATAAAGCTCCATTTAAATATGACTAGTAAGAAACTGGGCTATTAATAATAATTATTCCAAATGTCACTGATTTCAGATCATAAAACCTAATAGCCTATCACCATTAAGCGTGTGCTTTCCATAATTGCACTGTGTACCAACTTGTTCTTGATTCTGTCTCTGTGAATCACTTCAACATTCTTTTCAAAGCTCTTCCTTAGGGAAGAAAACACGTTTTCCACGCAGATTGTGAGAGGTTGAAGGGAAGAACCCTTTTTCTTTTCAGGACTTTGGGACAGAAACCGAAGTCTAAATATTTTCCTATTTGTAAACATTTGTGCTAAGCCTTGATGCGTTATTTTTCTTTATCAGACAAATTTTATGAAGCAAAGCATAAATCATTTTATGTAAGATATCTTGACCAGTTCTTATGTCAGGCTTTCAAAGCTCGATAGCCTGAGAATGCAAGATGATTATGGCATTTGGGCTACATTTTGTTTCAAATCTCAGCAAAGGAACTGGCCTGACCAGGTTCCATCTGATCCAACTGACCCCTTCTCTGCTTCCTAATTCTTTCTTCCATCTTCCTCTAAGTCTCGCAGATGGGTAGTAAAGGTGAGACAAAATACAACATAAGAACATTAAATTATGGACTCAGTGCTTATCTCAATTTCAAACTCAGAACACCTCTTGAAGAACAAAATGTTACAACAGGAAGATTTTTCTTCTACTTTCTGACTACTTACAGGAGAATTGTGTGGGAGCTCTAGCAATGTGCAGAGAAAGAGAGGAGGGAAATATTCAATAGTTAGACTGCAGGTCCAGGTTCTGGAAATCAAGAAACACGTATTCCATATAGAAAAGAATTGTTTCAGAAATCCTGACTACATGGAAGCCCAACACCCACTTTGAAAGTGACTAAGTCCTTTATGAAAAGGGGGATTAGCTGCTGTGAAAACCTGTTACAGTCAATCTCTTACAATTTTATGCCTCTGTTTCCCAGTCTGCAAAATTTGTGAGCTAATTAAAATGTTTCTTTAAACAAGGCCTGGAAATATTCATACCTCATATATAGAAACACTTGCCATATTATTACTCACAAAATTGGCAAGTTGTTCATATAAAATAAATGAGGCTCAGAATTATTCTATAAAGCCAGAAGCACCTAAAACCAAAGTGACATTTTAACATGGAACAGATGCCTCGGCGATGAGCAAAGCATCTAGAAATCAATCTGAGGGGCCTTTGAACAAATAGCTGAGTTTGTCAATTTAGAACATTAGTTCACCTAGCCAATCATGGCTGCTAATGTTAACATATCATCCTAGTGCAGGGGACATACAACAATAAATGAGATGGTAAATATTTTCTGAGGAGAGGTCAATATTTGCTATGCTTGATGCTGTTTAATTCCTCAAATCCATTAATGCTTAAGTGGCCAGAATGCAGAGGTGCTCTAAAGCCTTTGCAGCTTCCTGCTGACTTTGGATGGAGCTTGGGTACAGAGAACCCAGCAAAAGGATTCATTGCTGTCTCATACAACAGGCAGGCCTTTATAAACTCAAAGTCATTTATAATACATAATATATATTATTATACTATACATTTTAATATTTAATAATAACCATTATGATTCATAATATTTATGAAGAAGGGCTGGAGGCATGACCTGGGGACCATTCCTGATCTCTTTAAGGGGTTTACTTATAGTCACAATAGATTCTGTGGTGGACAATCTCCATCTATAGAGGGGAATCTTCAAAATAAATAATAGATTGCATATATACTGATAAGGTCCCTAGATGAGAACATTTATGGTTGGTGGGGCTTTTTTTTTTGTTTTTGAATTTTTTTAAAGAAAGATTTTCTTTAAAATTCCCACCTGTAGAAAGTTATGTGCAATTGAAATAGAAACTGTGACTGCATTATCTGGATAGGATTATGTGACATCTTGCCTTTTAGGATGTTTTGTGGGGTTAGGGAGTATTTGTACCCAGTTAATAAAACTTCCAGGAAACTAAGATCACTTAATTTGATAAAAAAGATCAAGTTTTTCTCAAGCCACATTTTCCAGATCATACCCAATTATCAATTGCCTCAAATTATCAGTACATACATCTTTACAAGCATGAGGCCATGTCTCTTTTAAAATCTGTTATATTAGCAAAATGAATTCAGATTTACAGGTTTTTTTCAGGTAGTTTTCTTCTCCCACCCCAAATACAGTTATCAATAGTAAGAATACACAAAAAGTCACCTGTCATGCCTAGGTAGTAACCCAGATCTTGGAAAGAGCTGGTGATACAACTTCCATGTGTCTACCTTTTTTGGGGGGGTGGGGGAGGTCATCTGGTATACAACTTGCTACACTTTTCAAGAGGCTTGATTTGCCAGAGTACCAAACACCTGTGCTCTGAAAATCTGTCTCAAACTGCGTGATCATTGTCTCGTTGAGAAAAACACAGCTCAGTGTCATGCATGAAAGTCCAATCTAAAAGTTGTCATGTTTTCATACATTCACTTGCCAGCTATCCACAATCCTGAATTTCCTTCTGAGTTATTCCCTTCGCCAGCAAACATCACCAGTTGTGTTGGGTAACACGGCAGGATATTTTCCTGACTGATAAAGGGCATCTCCCCTACAGGAGGGGAGATGAGCTGACTCCTGTGGGCTGGCACGATGTGCCAGCTTTGTCACTTCTAGTTGTTGGTGTGTAACAACTCAGACTTCCCAGGAGAACTCAGAAAATGTTAATACTCAGTCCAACAGCTCAACACCGTAATCTCCTCAGAGAAGTAAACAAATTAAACTGAAACAGAGTGACCTTGGATAAGTCTCTTCAGAAACCTGTGCCACTTTGTACTCTCAATCTCAGCTGCTTTGCCTGTTCTTTTTCTGGCAGCCCAGGGCCGGGTGCTCAGTTCTGTACAGGGTTTATTCAGAGCTTTCAGCTGGAACTTGGGGCCTTTGGCTGTAAGGACAGTGCAAGGAGTAACAAGTGATGTAATGTCTGTCACATAAAGAGTTTGATTAACACCCTTTCTCTACAATTTCAATACGACTTTATCAACAAATCTCTAATAGAGCACAAGCACAGCAATATAAAGACACCAAATTTACAAGTTTATCTAGAAAGGGAAAGAGGACTTGGGAGCAAGGAAATGAAGGTGCTTGAACTGTAAAGAGCCAAGACATATCAGCTGAGGTGGTTGTTGGGATGGTGAAATTCTTCATTGGGCCTAAATTCCCACAGAAATATCTGCAGAATTATTCACTTCAGTGTCCAAGCTGGATTGTTTATACTTTCCCACAGTAGCTTAAATTCTGTAATAAAAAACCCTGTTTCTCTTTAAAGTCCTTTGACCCCTTCAGACAAACTTGTTTTTAAATACAAATCTGACTGATCATCTTCAATAGTTTTCAAATAAATTAAATTTATTGTCTGCTGTCAGCAACAACCCCATACACACTACTGATCAATCTTTTTCTTCTACCTCTGGTTGTGTATAACTTGATATCCACAATTTTTTTTCCCTTTTAACAAAGTGTGTATGGGAAACAGGTCCTACAGCTAGGATATTTTTCTCTCTCTTTTTTGACAGGCCTATACACAAAGATAAGAACCCTGTTGGGATGTTGAATAGCCTACCTGTGTACAGTGTTGCTCTAAACATATGGCTCTAAAATTCAGAACAGATATATCATTGCTGAAGTCCAGATAATTGATTCATAAGTCAGCTGCATCAGGCAGGTTTTTGATGGTATCTTTATAAATAGGTCGGTGCTTTCAAAGTGCCTGATGGTATCTCTCATATTGACATGAAAGACATTTGGAGGTTGGAATATGCTAGTTATACAATTTGTATTCTTGATGCAGCTCATGGGAGTTATCAGGTTCTTAGAACACCAATACAAATATTTGGGTAAATATCTTTTGTATATTTATACTCTCTAATATTTCACCTTTCAGTCTTTTTAGTAACGTGCTGCATTTTAAAAAATAATTCCAAGATCTACACTTCTTCGTTGTAAAGAAAAAGCATGGTTATTTTTCAAATTTGACATGACTAAACACAGTTTATGACTTAAAATCAACAAAACACAAAAAGAGTGTCTTTCAGACTCTTATTTTTAAAACCCCCAAAACAGATCACCACGTCCTTCAGAAACAGCAGTTGAATGGAGCCACATTCAACTCATTCTGTGAAACTTTGGGCCAAACAGTAGAGAATGAAAAGCCAAAAACACACAAACACTTGGTACGGTTCACTCCAAGCGCACAAAAGTGCTGAGCAAGACACATGATTTGGTTTACAAACTTCAGAAGTGAAAGCAAGATCAGCAGTTGGAAGTATCCCTGAACTTTCAGGAGGAATTACCCTCCAGGAGCTGTGTGTGCAACATTAGCAGGCTACTTTGAAAACCTCTTAATTAGTATATTTCATTTTAAGAGAGGGGATGTCATTGGTAAAACTGATGAGAAAATTCTTCCCTCTTCTTAAATATAAGCACTTCAGAATTTTTAACTTTTATATACTCTCTCTTCTGTATGTACATTTGCCTGTATATAAGGCATAAGTATATTGAAGCTGTCCTGTATTGTAACAGAAAAAAAAGGTACTAAAGAGAAGAGGAGCTAATAAACATGAGGTGTATCCATGTCTTGCTGGTTGATTAACTGAAAAAATGCAAATCTTTAATAAAATATGTTATTCCCCTGATGTTCTGAATACCCACATTATGTACACCACATCAATGACATTTTCAGTGACTCTGTGGCATAAATAAAATGAGAATATCTGGTACACTCTGAGACATCTTACCTAACACTTTTCACACGTGCAGATGCTCACTACTGCTTTGACTTTTTAACTATGGTGAATTTTGAACATAAACAAACAATTCAAAAGTCCAGAGGGCTGATTTGTCTCTCACATCTCACTGTGTGCTGGAACAGCCCCATGGACACCAACAGAATTGTACCAAACAAAATTGAACATTTGGAGAAGCAAGATGTAAAAATCACTGTCGAAAGGCCAAGTGATGTCAAACTCTGCCCAGGGAAAGTGTTTTGTGATGCTGTTGAAGAACCTCAGCAAGTGCGTCAGGTGGAAGTAAGCTGTACACATCTCCTTTGTTAATCTGTCTGCTTTTCTGATTTAGAGTTGCAGAGAGTACATTTTCTTCAGGTGAAAATTCATTTTTCAGTTTACTTGCAAACAGAGCCCTATAAAGGAAGTTTAAAACTATTGCATCAAAACTGCAGAGGCTAAAACAATTTAAGTTTTTCTGTATTTCTGTTTTCAGCACACAGGGGTGTCCAGGCACCCAAGCAACCACACACACACAGAGGTGAACATCTTTCTGAGCAGCCTCTTACTTGCTCTCCTACCTTGCATTTATAGTATGTATAGAAAGACACATGACTTTTAACTCAAGAGTATTGATGTAACTATTGAAATCTTTTCGCCATATAGTGCAATGAAACCATTCCTGACATGCAGAAAAAAACTGCTTAAAGTGTCAGTTCCCATTTCCACACAAGCTCAGGAGCAGCAAGAGAGGGCACATGCTCTGGCCACCTGTGCTGCAAAGGGCCTTGGTGGGCTCTCACTGCACACTCCCAAAGTCTGCCCAAAGTGCCAGTATGGGAACTATTTTCCTGTGAATTATTCAAACTGAATCTTTGTGCTTGAATTTCCCATCTGGGAATTTTTTTTTGGCCAAAATCTGCTTTGAGCAACACGGTCTAGTGAGAGATGCCCATGGCAGGGGTGTTGGAACCAAGTGGTCTTTAATGTCCCTTCCAATCCAAACCCTTCCACGATTCTGTGATAAAACAGAATGAGGGGTGCCAGGCTTTACCCTGCTGCTGCAGGGGGATGGAGAAAAGCACTAAACCCCTCTGCTGTTCGCAAGCAGGTGCCTTTGTTTGTGACTTGAAATTCTTTACACCTCCCTCCCTCCCCTGCAAAACACTTTAGAAGTAAGTCTGCCTCTTCAAACCTCCACTTAAAAGGATTATCCGCAGAGCTGGAGACAAGCAGGAGAGCTGAGCTGCAGCATTCAGCTGCCCCAGCAGGGGGTGAGAGCCAGAATAGCAGTGCACTTAAGCAGACTTTCCATTTTGGTACAAACAATAAAGAGAAGGTATAGGCAGAAATTTTATTTACACAGATCAGATCTAGATGTGACATTATCTAAATAAGAATAGGCAGCCGAAGAATATAAGAAAATAAGAAGAAAATAGGGACAGACTAGAAGATTGTAAAGGGTTGGGCTTCATCTGCAGTATGAGTTTACATCTCTTTCATCTATTGCTCCACTAAGACCACTGAATGGTACAAAGGACAGCTTATTTACATTCTCTTGTTTTATCAGTGTCTCACAGATTTTTCTTTTCTGTAATAGTTGTTACTCATTAATTTTAAAATACTTCAAACCAAATTCAACCAGCAAATCCTTAGCCACTCCAAAGCCTTAAAACCAGGGGAAGTCCCAAATCTAGATGAAGTCTCATGGAGTGACAGCAGTTAGAAGAAGAATAGGCTATATTAAAGTTTATGCCCTTCTGCTTTCTCATCTGCCTGTAATAATCCCAGTTATGCATGTGACCTACAGTGCTTTATTCTGCAGCACCAAGGCAGAGTAGAGCAGCTTCCCAAAGAGAAGTGCCAGTGGCCAACATCCTCATCTCACTAAGTTATCAAGTTATCAAGCAGGGGGAGAAAAATGGGGGCAGATGAGTTGTATGTCATAGTGGGACATTTGTATGTAGCAAAAAATCCTCTTTTTCTTTTGGTTAGCGCTATAAAGAGGTAAATAATCTAACCCACTTTTGTCTATTCCAAAGTCAAATTTCTTCTGCGTTCCAACTTTCCCTCCGTTCTTTGTCTGGCCCCTCACCTCCTGAGATCCTGAGTTGTTGTCTCACCTCATCTAAAGAAGAGGAAACCTTTCCCCCTTCTTTCAATATTGCTACTGTCAGAATGGTGGCATTCTGTATCTTTTGGATCTGTTTGTTAGTGGCTTGCTCAGCCAAGGCCCCCAGGGGTACACACTGTTATCTCTGTGGTCTCTGTATCTCTTCTGAATTTATGCATCTTGAATTACTAGAGTTCCTGTGGGAAACTTTTCACTGCAATATCCAAAGGGTTGGAAAACCTTTCAGTGGCTAAGACTTACATTTGTCCTTAGAATATCCCTCTGGTTTTTATACTTCCTCACAGTTCATCTGGCTCATACATCAATCAGGAATTCTACTCTCTCCCTCACCCTCTTTAAGAATTAAAATCAAACCATCAGATACAAGTGGAAGCCAATCCCAACTTTCTTTCTGCCTTACTCTCCAGACTCTGGAGAAGCATTCAAAGCTGGGAAAAGTCTCATGAAAACAGGGCCAGCAACAACCAAGACTAAATCTGAACTCAGTTGGTTGCATCCCATGAGTTTGACGTACTGTGCTGGAGCCATGATTTACAGAGGCACACATTTTTCCTTCCCTGTCCCTTATCTTACTTCCAGGACTACATTACAATACCTGAGTGCCTCACAGTCCATAATGCATTTAATCCTAATGACATCTCTGTGAGGGATGGAGGTGCCATAATTTTCATTTCATAGATGGGTAACTGGGGCATATTAGAGACTCTGTTCTTGTCTAAGAATTTTATTGGCAGGTAAGGTTCCAGGTGGAGCCCACTTCAGCAGAATAAGGATATCCACAGAGAGGATTATATCACTGTTAGGGATATTAGAAGATTCCTCAGTGTAGTCACATTCCCCATATACAGTGGTAAAGCCATCCTCCAAAATTTAAGGGGTGGCTATTTGGGATTTTTTTTTCAGACAAAAAAATAACTGGATAGTGGGAAAAAATTACTTAGAGCAAAAAAAAGAGTATTTCAAAATACCTAGCTTACAAAGCCCTGTCATATCTTGATGACTGATGACCTTAACATCTACAGATTCCCTGAAGAGCACCCAGGTCTCAGACAACTCCCCCTCTTTTGAAGGATGGTCCCTTTTGTCCCGTTAGGGTCTACCAATCTTTGCTGGCAGATATTCTACTCTGGTCCAAACCAGATTTATGCTTTGGCCAGAGACAGGGAAAACCTTCAAAGTTAATACTGCTGGCATTAGCTGTTCATAATCCTTCCCAGTATGATTATTACATTTGTTGTTTTCCAGTCAGATGGTACCACTGCTGGCTCAAATGGTTTATTAAAACTGTTTTCCACTGGACCTGCTTGGTCATGCACCATTTCCTGGAAAATTTTGGGACAGAGATTATCTAGTCCCTCTCACCTGATATTATCTTATTCCAATCCAGAGGAATTTGCACTTATTTTGCTTTTGAATCCATATTTGTAGGATTATCCTCCCTAAAAACTGCTACAAATTATTTACTAAAATTTTAGGACCAAGACAGAAAAGATTTTGGGGTTCCTGAAAGATATCTGATTTGAAACAATTTTAATAATTTCCTACCAATTTTCCCAGGCAAGGTCCTACAAAATATTTTGCTAACAAGCAGCGGATTAAGCACACCATCATATAAATCATATAAACAATTACAGCTCCATCTTAATCAGAAACACAAGGCTTTCTGAATGCTTTCTTTGAAACAGTCTCTGAAAAAAAAAAAAAAAAAGACAGACTTTAAGCTTTTCTGTTGCTCAAAAAACTAAGTTAGGAATGTTGTCATTATCATCCCTCATGATCACAAGATTTGGTTCTGTGTTGGTTCCCTTTTCAAATTTAAAAACATTTGGAATAAAATTGAATAGCAGATTATCACCACCTGAAGCAGAAATCGGACACAGAATCAAAATTCAGCTTGGAGTTGCTATAAGCAGCCTCACTAAAGCTGTTGGCTCAGTACTTTCTAATATTTTTCAGTAGATAGGAGTACGTCAGGTCCCCATTTTCTGAAAGTAAAATATCTTTTTCTGAAACAAATGTATGAACACTTACCCTGTTGATGATACTTATATTTAATTCAGCTACTTCTTGTAAATATCTGATTCAGATAGAAAAAAATATTTGTACTTAGAAATATGCTGAAGCTTGAGGAAGACAATTGAAAAAGATTTATATTAATAAGTATTAATGGTAAGGGGTGTATATATGTGCATATATATATATATATATACCATCCATAATGGTATGGATTATATGGTATATAATCCAAGGAAAATACCTTTATAACCAATCCTTATTTTTTTAAAAAAAAATGAAACAACAAAACATCAAAGGCTATGAGTCCAATATTTGTTACACTTATATAGATGTCTTTCTTACAGAATTTTTTTTTCCTTAAATAAATGTCAGTAATAAAAAATCCCAAGTCACTGGGCACCAGATTTTCTTGAGAGATTCATGAACCTTTTTTTAGGCTTGATGTGATTTTCATGTTACAGGCAAAAAAGAAAACTCAGAAATGTTTCATGTAGCTTCTTATTTAATCACAAGCATTTCTCCCAGTCCCAGCAGATTAGTAAAAACCCCTTTAGCACTGGTGTTCTTAATCAGACTCCTACGTGCATGTTGCAATTTGGTTTTCTGCAGGAATCTCATATATTCTCTCATCTATTTCTCTATAAGTAAACTAAGTTTTGACTCTTAAACCAATACCTTGCATGGGCCCCCTGGATAAATAGAACTGACTAGGTTTTCCAGAAAATAAAAGTAAAAATAAATGAGTCAAGAAGCACATGGATATTTTAGATAAAATATCAGGGCTTTTATGAATAGAGCTTTGCTCAGTGTTGTGCACTGTCTTTATTTTTAGGTGCTTCAATGAGTCTTTTACACTCTTATGTGGAATTTCTATCCCCAGTACTTAATGCAAGCACAGCCAGGGTATTTCTAAGCCTTGAAGTTAGATAGGAAAGTAGGCTACAAACCAAGAACAACCCAGAAACGTGCAGTCACTTGGAATCTTTACTTATAGAGTCAACTGTGGTGCACAAATTGTTTCAGCTGGAGCACAAAACAGGTTGTACCCCATTGCAAGCCTGCAGGAGCAGAAAATTCCTTTATTTCCATGAAGGAAATGCAGTCTGAAGTTCAAGTGAAGCCTTTGAAGTCTAAAACTGTGCAGCTCTAATACAATCTGAGTGTTTTGTGAGCATTCTGTCTGTCAAGGTTGGTGTCCAGTTCTGCAATGTTCACAGTACAATGCTCTGAGCCTCAGTTCGTGCACGCTGCTGCTGGTTGGAGAGACTGGGCTTCCAAGCCTTGCACATCAGTCATTCCAAGTGGAGCTCCAGCCCCCTTAAACTTCTCACAGATTATTTTGGAACCAGTTAAAACTTTAGGAAGGTTTAGATCCATCTCCCAACTAACCCAAGATATGTGGTTGGGGGAGAAAGCACAGTAATAACTCAAAGTGATGTAACCAATGCCAGAGCGGGAGAGTTTCCTTGACACCCATCTAGACATTTTCAACACAAAAAGGCTACCACCAGTCCAGTTTTGTTAGCTTGGATATTTTAATAAGCCCGGAGAACCAAAACAAAAGCAACAGTGCTGTGTTTCATCACTGTTTTGTGTAAAAGCCATGTCAAAAGAGAGGATTTCCAGGATAAAAAAATGTGAGCAAACTCAAAGAAGTTTGGAAAAGGAGCTTAAGATGCGATTAAAACAATATGTGCCATTATAGAAATCAAGTAAATCTGATCTGAGTTTTGTGCTTATAGCAGAACTATACACACAAAACTTAAGAAAACTCTGAAGAAAAAACTTAAAGACAGATAATATATTTTTGTTAGAGCAAATAGCATAGGTGAAAAACTGGATCAACTTTTGGACACTTGGCCCTATTTGGAACTGAGATATAACAGCAGCCTACTCTTGCTTTAGCAAAAAAAAGAGGAAAAAATAATTTCAGACATTCTTTCAAACCCCTTTACATAAACTGATTCTTCAACAGGCTCCATTTCTTTACTTGTATTTTTTTCAGGGGGGCTTGAGACCCTGGCTACTCCTTGAACACATTCTATTGAGTCTCCTCCAAATGGTTTGAGTTGAAAGGTTAAAGATCACATAATTCCACACTGCCTGCCATGGGTAAGGACATCTTCCACTAGATCAGGTTTTTCAAATCCAACCTGGCCTTGAACACTTCCAGGACTGGGACATCCACAGCAAACCTGTTCCAGTGTCTCACCACCCTCACAGTAAAGAATTTTTTTTCCTAACATCTTATCTAAACCTATCTCCTTTCAGTTTTGAAGCCATTCTCTCTTGCCCTAAAAAGTCTCTCTTCAGCTCTCTTGTAGTATCCTTTAGGTACTGGAAGGGGGTCTAAGGTCTCCCCAAAGCCTTCTCCAGGTTGAACAGCCCCAACTCTCAGCTGCTGTGGCATGAGACCCTCCCTGCCCAGGAAGGAAAACTCAGCTGTTGTATCTGAGCTCTGTGGATTTACCCTTGCAAAGCAGAAGGGGTGCAACCCATGTGCCTTGGTGAATGGCTGCACATGAAAGCAAAGAAATTTTGTTCTGTTAAGATAAAAACATGGAAGTTTTAATCTTCACCTGGTTTTGCAATCCTGACCTCTATCAAAATAGAGAAGGGATTTAGAGTAAAAATAGCAATGATTCAGCCAGTACATTAAAAACCACAAGACCCATTAAATGGAGTTTCTAATAAAAATTCTTCCTAACTGGTTAATTGGAGTTGTTAAATGATTTCTTTTTATAGTAAAAGCTTTATAATTAACAAGCCAGACATTGATTTCTAGTCATTATCAATTTCTCTATGATTATTATTGCTTCTATAATAATCTTCACTGTATTAACATAGATTAAGAAGCTCTTTAAAATAGAGCAGCTTCATTAGCTCCTGCTATCACAGGAGGACTTGCAGAACTCGGCACTCCAGTTAACCACCACACAGAAGCTGAAAATAAATGCTGCAAGTCTCTGTTCCTGGGGGCTGATGTGCGTGGAGAAGAAACCTCAGTGCTCAACTCGGAGCACTTAAGTCCCAGTCAGTAAAGCTGCTATAATTATTAACTTGTACAGCCACTCTAACAATATTTCTTTGTTAATCTTTATTATTCCATTAATGAAACATCTTTTATGCTATGGACCCACTACATTTAGAAAACTTTACAAATCCACTTGCAAAACCAGAATATTTTCAGCTGTGTGAATGAAAGTGGAGTAAAGCAGCCTTGAAAACACAGTAAGGTAATAAAACACATTTAGTAAGCATGGGAGAAGGGATGAATTGTTCCTGGATTCCAAGCATTAGAGATCATTGACTGAAGCAGGAATAGAGATGGGACCCACAACACATGATTTTGCTCCACTGAAATGTGCCTGGGAGTCTTTGCAGACTAGGTGAAAGTGTCTTGCTCTCTGAGCTTTCCCTGATATTCTCCATGGAGATATGCTGAGATTCCTAATAGTGATGGCTGTCCTTTGGACACACACAGACTGCTCATTTCTGCCTCCAAATAACTGAATTCAATAAAGTTTTACTACGCTTTGAATTTTTTTTGTTTCTAAAGTTGTACTCACTGCTTTGCACTTAGATTTTGTTGTATGATTCATATGGCTGCAAAGAACTCACAAGAAGTCTTGCAACAGCACAACATTTTTCTGAGCTGTGCAGGGTTTTTATTTCAGATACAGTTCCCAGATTAATTAATTAGTGACCTCTAGAATATCCTATAAATATTTGTGTTTTGAGTGAAGTTATTTTCAGACATTGCAAGGGTTCTCACTCAACTCTCCTTCATGAATTTGCAGAGGAAATCAAAAACAGAACTCAATGGAAAAGGATTTTAAAAATATTGTTTGACGTTTTATACAATGGATTGAATAGGCAGAGGAAGAAGCCATATGCAAGTCCTCCATATCAGCACAAGCTTACAAGCCATAAATCCAGGCTTTCCCACATTCCCAAATATGTCAAGTAAGATGATATGGTTTGTCTGTCATGAAGCCTGATAATAGCTGGGCAATGTAGACCTTTTTAAATGCTGAAACCAAGCTGGGCTCAGACCTGTCCTTCTGCACTCTTTCATTTTATTTAAATGCTGAAATTGTGGATGAGAGAATGCAAGAAGAAACAAATTGTAAGGGAATTATGCTGATGGAGTAAAAATAAGAAGTATTAAAAAAATTTCATGTTTGAAACATTGTCTGTATTTTTCAACACAGTTCAAAAAATAAATGTATTGGAGCTGCTTTCTCTCATTATCTACAAAAATCTTTTCATCTCTCAAGAGATCATTGTGGGATTTTAAATCAAACTCCATAGATTTACTTTGTCAACTGCAGCCTAAACTTCACTCAGCTTTCTCTGACTTTCCCAGGAACTAGTAGCTAGTACTCAAGCTACTAGTATTCCTGCTCCTAAGGTGGTCAGGAGCTAAAAGGAAACTTTTGTGTTTTCCTCTAACTTGTCCAAATTCGTTAAGATCTGTTAGACTGACGCAGTGGTATTCGTATTATCAGAAATCTCAATCATCATCAAAAATGAACACAAACCCCTTACTCCTTTCGTATTTCTACTCCATTCAGAGTAGATGTCTTGGGGTGACCTTATGATGCTGTATCCCCTACCACCTGCTCTATGCTCAGACATGAATCTTGTGTCTTTAAGCTGGGTCTGAAAGGGGCGGGGGGGGGGAAGCCAAGCAAATCCTTCAGCTCGGGTTTGTGTTCAAGGATCAGAGACTCCCCCACGCTCCCACTGCTGCAGAGCACCTCCTGCTTTTAGCCAGATTTCAGCTCTGTTTCTCAGGAGAGAGAAGGAGAGTTCAACTTTGCTTTTTAGCTGGCCTGCTAGCTGAGGCAAGAAGTTTTTTCCCTAGGACTTTGGCTTCTTTTCTTCTGGACTGTTCAGCAATGTCAGAGCATCACCGGGAAGCCCTGCACTGCTGCCCAGAGGGGCCCACACCAAACTCAGCCCTGGAGAGGGCAGAGCCACGCCTACAAAGAACTCTGAATCTACCCAGGTCTTCTCCACTGCGAGAGGTTTTATTATTTGACATTATTCATCCTTTCTTTTGGTGCTTGCATGCACCCTGCTTGTTGAATAAATAGGTTTTTTCACTTTCCTCTGAGGAATTTCTTTCTGAACCTGGTGGGGAAGGGGCAGCTGAAATCTGCCTTCTGTTAGAGGATATATTAATTTCAGAAATTTTCCTCCAACTTGTCTCAACTAGGGACAAATAAATTTTGGTACCCAATGTGGGGCTCGAGAAAGTGAAAAAACTGTGATAATTACAATTTGGTTGTAACTACTTTGCATTGGGGTAGAGCAGTCAGTAGTCACCATGTTGTTTGAGTTCATAATGTCTCTCTGGTTTGAGGTACTAATGCCTTTCTGGTCCTTAGCCCTGTTTGCCTACCCACAGTGAGCATCAATTTTGTCCCTGGTACGTTACTTTTACAGAACATGGGCATGAATCTGGGTTTCTATGTTGCTGTGCTAGGTGATAATGATTTATAGGAAGTTAAAAGAGATGCTGGGAGTTGTTGAAAATGTATATGATCTGTTGTTTATGCATCCTAGTCCACATCCTAGCTTCAGTAGCCTGTTTTGGGGGGTTATTGGCAATTTCACCCAGTTTGTTAGAGGAGGAGTAGGGGATGGGGTTTCCCAGCCTTTCATCTCCTTCTTCATATTTAAATCTGGTATATCACCTTTTGAGAATGATCGGTTTCCCCTGGATGTTAAAAAGATCACCTTCCTGGTATTTTAACTGGGACAACAGCATAAATATGAAAAACCTGGTATTTTAACTGGGACTAAAGCATAAATATGAAATATTCTACAGTAAGTACAAAGTAATGGAAGATCAGATCCTTGGAGAGACTACTCAAGGACATACCACACACACTCTTATCTTTAAGGTAAACCAAAGCTATTTATGTGATTATGTGGATGTGGAGGACTGTTAAGGGAGAGAAAAAAAAGAAAACCAGAGAAGGAAGCCTTCTTGAATAAAGTGTCAAGAAAGAAGAGGGTGGGAATGATCCCAGACTTATCCAGAAATTTTGATTCGGGGTAAAATAGTTAGAAACAAAATCACCATCATCGTCATCATCACCATCACAGTATCTCACAAAGAGCGTACCATCAGATGGTGATAAGGGTCAAGGAAAGTACAACCCTCTTAGTTCCTCCCCTTGTAAATTCACTCTTGATTGTCCTTTCAGGACCCGATCTTTGTGCAGTAACGCATTTCCTCATGCAAGCAGACCATTCTGAGCTACCTAGGATTTTCTAATTCTTTATATATATATATAGTGTGGTGTAAATACACTCAAAGATCCTTTGCCACCTGCCTGCTTTTAAAAATTTCAAAGGAAGCTTTAATTCCCTGCCACAAGATTTGGCGTTTCATATTTCATGCTCTTTATTCATGAGGCTTAGCTGAAACTTGATTTAGGAAAAGCAAAACTTTACTATGCAACAGTACAAAACTATTAAAATTAATTGATCTGACCGTAACTATGAGTGAATAACTGGAGATGTAACCATGGAATCATCATGCCTTTTAAAACTGTCTAGATAGATTTAATGGATATATACAGCAATGTGATCTAAGGGAATATATGCATTCATTTCCCTTTTCCATTCACCTAAGAGGGTATTGCAACTTTTATCTGATGCCACATTAAGGTATAATGTGCACTGATATGCAACAGATAAGAAATTGACAAAAATTTCTTTGGTGTCTTTCAGTCATGTTTCCATCCAATAAATCCCTGCACAAAGAATACACACAGAAATCACTAACTACTTTGTAACTAGCTAATTGGTTTAGACCAAAACCATCCAAGTTCTTTTGCATCATGAATCCAAATCTCCTTTATCTAATCCTTATGTTATTTATCTTATCTAGAGGGAGAAATTGCACATATTCATCTAGAAAACTTATGGCGTGAGAAATTAAACCTGAGAACAAATTTCAACTCTTTCATCCTGCAATGTAAAGAACATCAAAGGGCCGCACCCGTGAAAGTATTATTTTTCCTCTAAACATTTTGTCCCAAGGCCATCAACAACCTCTCTACTCATGTCTGATTTATGTTTCAACAATGTTTTCAGTAACCTCTACAGCTCAATGTCTGGTGAGCAAGCACTCTGGAAGTATAGCAGAGAATTGTTATGTTCTAGCACAGCATATATAGGATAATGAATATATTGAAATCAATCTATTTTCTCAGATATGAAGAGCACATGAATGTAATTGGTATTCTAATTTATGACAAATATCTTGTGGCTACAGTAACAAGGGCCCTGAATGGTAACATAAAGAAGACCTAAGAGCTTTGCACCTTCCAGCATCTCGTTGGATGGGGCCGTGCACTGCCTTCTCTAAATTCAGTGCATGGCTGGTTGAGATACACACTATAGTACTCAGGACACAAGTATTTCTTTCAAATGTTTCAGAGCAAAGTCATCTTGGTCCAACTCTATTAATTTCTTGGGAAGCATTTCTGTTTCATCAGAAAGTGGATGAAAGCAATCAAAATGTCAAGGCACATAATGACATAGGTGTCACTTTATGCCGTGGTCCTACCCCAGTCCTGGCTCTGATATTCCTGTTGTCACAGCCAGAAGCCCTGGTGGGAGTAATGTTGCTTGGATTTCTCAGTCATAAAGTTACCACTCCTTTTTAATGTTTATCACTATTGTGTGAGAAGACTTACATTGACAAGACTGTATTGGTTATCCTCAGGACGTGTTCAGAATTTCTCCACAACCCCCAAGAGAAGTAAGACAAATTGAGATGAGTTCCTGTCTGTGTTGAGTTCAAAGAGAGTTGATGGTTTCAAGTAATGATTTGAAAAACTCACAAACCCAAAGTAGACTTAGGTTCTGATCTGGACCCCTTATACCACCTGATTCCAAGAGACTGAGACGGTATCCAGAACCTAATCTAATTATTTTTCAAGTCTTTATATCCTCTGGTACTTGTTGACCTTTCTTCAGTTCTCATTTATTTTAGACATAAGTTTTAATGCAAACCCAGACAGCAGAGTGAAAGAGAACATTTGCAATGTTCAGAATTTCAGGTGTAGATTTGCTTTGCTAATATAGAACTGAAATCTAAAGCACATGAGCTTTGGGGAAGCGAGGTTCAGCTGTGGCTGCCAAACTGCCCATGGTTCATGAAAGTCACTCATCCATACTCTCCCCCTCCCCATCCCAATCCCAATTAGAACTGCCCTTTATATGATGAAAGTGGGAAATAATCTGCGAGATCAGAAAATTAGGCCCCATGCATCAGACAATCAATGTCTCTGGGTATTTATTTATCTGAGAACTATCAGAGCATGCTATGCTTAAGACTGGTGATAGCAAACAATAAGTTATTTTATAAGTAATGAAAACTGAATTAAATGTAGTTAATAAAAATATTCTATCAGTATACAAAATAATATTTTGAACATGAATTTTGAAGTAGGATCAAAATTTGGGCTTGAAAATTAAAAATTGTAAAGGAATGACTAAGAATAATCCAAAGGACCAGGATTCCTAAAATTCTATCCATGGATTTCAAGTTAGTGGGTTTAACTTCAGAACAGCAGATCCATAAAAGAATAATTCAGCCAATAAATACTTTTCTGTCCTGTGCTTGTAATGTGAAATGTCTTAAGATGACCAGCCCTGTCAACTCAGTGCCTCTCAAAGAGGTGTTGCAGTAGCTTCTGGTGTGAATTAAAGTAAGGAATGAAAGAGCAGGCATGCCATTATGCTTTAAAACAGAGGAAGGAGCTCTACAAGCTTTTACATCTCCTTGATGGAGTTTGGACCTTTATTCTTTGGTAAATTTGTCCCAATATTTCCTTTATCTCTCTCTTCCTCTCTCTGTCCACCCACACTGACTATTCAGCCCAGTCCTGGTTCATCTGAAGTTGATTCTAGGGGTGCCTTGAAGGACAATTTGGGATAACCATATAAAGAAGTCCCTTGCAGAATACATTCAGATGCTGTGAGAACTGCAACCCTACAACATCCCGAGGCTGCAAAGACACGGATGTATGGTGTAATATCTCCTTGAAATTATTTATACTGATGGAAGGAAATTAATTTAAACTGCATGAGGCTAAAGTGACTGAATTTTGCATGAGAAGGAGAATGAATGGGGAGAGTGAAATCCATGCTGCAGTTTGATGCAAGGACTTTTCCTTTGCAATCCTGAGAGTGCCTTGGATGCTCCAAGTGCCTCCTGGCTATTTGCAAAGTGTGATAGCAAAGAAAGCAACACACTCCATCGACAGGTGGGCCCATTCCCCTGGTGCTGAGGCCCTCTTCCATCCCAGTCAGTGGTCACATGTGTGATTTGTTTGGACCCTGGCTCTGGAACCCCAGAGTTCCCTGTCTGGGTACTAATGCTTGCTTACATTTTCCTTGTCTAAACCTCATTCACAAAAAGTCTTGTATCTGACCCTTTTTTTCTTCTACTACAAAGATGTATTTAAACTAAGTACTGTCTGAGTTCTTTTAATTGGTAGTTAGATATCAATATGTTTTACAATGTGAAATATTCTTGCAAATCGTATTCAGTCAGCAAAATTTGATGCATGTATTTATTGGAGGACACTAATGCAAACATGAATTAGCAATTATACAGTCATTTTCATGAAAGAAGTGCAAAAAATGTTTCAGAAAGAAAAATACTATAATTTCCTGAATTTTACAGAACTACCTTATAAAATCCCAACAGTATTGAAAACATGTGATGTTATCAAGATGACAAGCTCAGAACAAAAAAAAAGAGTTGATTCAGCCATATTTTATTTACCTGAGTTCCTCTACATCTTTCACTTTCAACAGCTTTGCAAGTGTATTGCTAAGTATTTCCAATAATATTCTTAGACTCGGGAATTCAATATTTTCATTTCCAGTACGCAAAGTTGGTTTAAGTGAGAATTTAAGAACAAAAAAATAATCAGTCACTATTTTTAGCGTCAGCCAAACTGGATGAAACAACGAGAGAGAGAGTAGCAAAGTAAAACACTTGGAAAAGATATTAAGATTGACTACTGGTACTCTGTACAAGCCTGTAGAAGAAAGTCATGTCCCTCACATCTTTCCAAATGAATGTATCAACACGATGGCAGTGAAGTAATGCACCGAAATAATCAATTTTGCTTTCACAGAGCCTTTGATGAGTCCCTCACAAGAAGGAATTAATTTATTTATAAACAAACTGATTGAAAGGGGGAATTCTGAAAACTAAATGAACCAAACCCCGCATCAATTAATAACTTGTGTTTTTTAAATGTGGAGTTCTTCTAGCTCTTCCAGCATTTGGGAAGCGTATGGGAAGCATAATAAAGCAGTCCTTGTATGTTTGTTACCAGGAGAGTCCCTCATGGTCACCAGCTGCTAGGGCAGACCTGAGCAGCCTGCATTCTGTAGGCTTCCATGCCTGGTGGAGAGCTGACACCAGGGGAGGGTGGTTGTAGGGTCAGGAAAGGGGATAGACACCTGCCAGACCCTTACCAGAGCCCTGCCTCTGCACAAGGAGTGCTAAGGGCCCCCTGGCTGCCCTTGAAGACCAAGCTGGTTACAGTTCCAACATTTCATAGCTAGAATTCATTCTGATAAACATCAGGTAGAACATATCAATGTGAGAGATATTGAAGAGAGGACATTTAAATGAAAAAGTAACAATACACAAGCACTAACAAACACATACACATATATATATACACACACACTCAAGTATCAAAACTATTTTGCCAAAGTGTGTAGTTTGAATTTTTCTGCCCTTGTTCTGTGATACTAATTCTGAAGTAGATTTCAATACCACAATAGAACTACTGTCATTATTTCACTAACTAGTCCCATTTCTGCTGTTAGCACTGAAAACACTAGCTATTTTTCCCCAGTTTGCCTCCTTCAAAGACATGCCAAAGAGTTCAGGCTCAGTATGGAGACTGTAAATTAATACCAGTATTTGATCAAGATGCATTTAAAATTACTATGATCGTTTAAAAAGCATGTTAATTCTGAGCCATTGAAATGAAAGGTTGATGCTCTTTGGCTTTCTGTTTCCAGTGGGCAGCTGGAATCAGAGCCACAAGGATATGAACAAAAACCAGAGCAGTGTTATCTGTCCATGGAAACGTCAAGCGACAAATAATTTAGTTTCTGTAATATATTTTTCTTAAAGTAAACACAGAATCTGACAGTCTGCTTTGCTTTACACTTCTTTTCTTCATCAGCTGTAAAAAAAAAAAAATCTCACACTGATGCCATGATGATTTTTTGCCTATTCTTTTATATTCCTTTTACACCTTTTTAAAACTTCTGTATTATTAGTATTTTCAGCCTACATTCTTGGGCTTGTTTGTCAAGCTGGGAGACTCAACATTTTAGAAGCTTCCTAGTCAGGCATCAGTGTGCCCCTGACCCCAAGGTCCTCTCCAGAACATTCTGTAAACTGAGATAGAACCATCCATGGGGAAGCTTCCTTGGGGAGAAGGGCTCATTGGAGACTCTCATTGGGGAATCTTTGATAGATCTGCAAATTACTAACACCTATAATGTTACACCTGATCTTTTGGGGGTGCATTGCGGTGTGCATTGAGGTGCATTCCACCTGGACGTGGTGCACCTAAGGATCCTTAAAATAAATACCAAGGTAAAATCCCTTTTTCCCCTTCTAACCATGTTCGATTCTTGATTTTAAGACCAGGAAAAGGCATCAATACAATACACATGGCATGTAGGATCACACAGTGCTCTGAAAACTCTGCCTCTACCTCAGTGTAACAAGAGGAATTATGGATTGAGGGAAAATTTCACTGAACTGAATTTTCTTTGCTTTTTCAGTCTTCAGGCAGACTCTTAACAGAACAGTGTGTGCATGCAGTTTGGGAGAGGTGCATATGTGGAAGTCATGGAAAAGGTACACATTATTTTCACTATTAAAAGATACTAAAATCTGGGAAAAGGTGAGAAAAAATATGTACCATAACAGAACAAATCAATGGCAGCAGAGCTCCCTGTTCAGTCAAACACTGTGGCAGCTTTCTTTTTTTTTTAAGGAAAACTATAAAGGGAAATTTTTGAAGAAATATTTGACACTTTCCTGGGTTTTGCATTTTCCTTTTAAACAACCAGCTTTTTTCCCCAGATGAGGTGTTTTTTCTTCTTGCTTCTCAAGTATTATTATTTTTCTTTTACAAAGAACCCAGAACTGATGAAAACACTGCCTTCTGGCTTTGCTAGAAAATGGAGAATTTCTTCTGACGCTTTTGGAGCATTTGTTGTTGGCAGAAGCTACATAAGGAACATTGTACTTGAGAGTACATGCCAGAAAACCATGTGGGGGTGGTGGGATTTTCAGGATGCAAACACCTATGTAAGTGAGGTATAGTCAAGAGATCTTTTCTTTAATGTAGACTGCCATCATCTGGTAGCATGCTTGAGCTCCTCTTAAACCCCACTTCAGGGTTTCAGGAAGATTATTTGTGAAGCAATACCTAAGCCATCCTTTTCCTTCTCCTCCCCAAAGACTTCTCTCTAAAAGTGGCTTAATCCTTCCTTGGGGTCATAAATGAAAGGAAATTCTTGCCTCTAAGAGACAAACTAACGCTGAGGGCCTGAGTTAATAACTGTATCTGTTGGCTTGCTGAGAGATGATTTAACTTGTTTATTGTAGTGTTTATTGTAGGGTTTTTCTGCCTCACATCCAGTTGAAGTTTGAAGTACAGTTTGAAGAATGAGGTACAGCTTAATTTCCCTTGCTTTCAAGTGAATTTATTCAAAGTTTTCATATTTGAGCTATCACTGCATCCTAGCTTTGAGTCCTGGCACTGCCAAGCTCACCACTAAACCATGTCCCCAAGTGCCACATCTACGTTTCTTCTAAATCCCTTCAGGGCAGGTGACCCAGACACTTTCCTGAGGAGTCTGTTCCACTTCTTTTCATGAAGAATTTTTTCCTAATGTCCAATTAAACCTCCTCTGCCCTAACTGTAGGCCATTTTCTCTTATGCTGTTCTCTCAAAGAGGAAACAGATTCCCACCTTGCTCCCCAAGTAAGTAAATGGAGCTGCACCAATTTGCAGTCACCTCATATTAGAATGTAACACACAAGAAGCTTTTCTTATAGTTTTCCATAAGCTGCATGCTTAGCTTGTGTATGACTTCCTGAAGAATTCACCACCTTTCTCCTTTTGGAGATGCTGGGCCTCTTTAAGAAGTCTGGAGTGTGGTAGGTTGGGTTTTTTTCTTTTTTTTTTTTCTTTTTCCTTCCTCAAATTGTTCTGAAGCTTAACAGCAGTACCACATTTCTAATTAAATGGACAGATAGGATGTCGATAACATCTGCTTTCTGTAATAAAAACTATTGATATTGTTGACCTGACAGATTATCTGCAATAGACAGAGCACAATGGCCAAATCTAAAAAGGAAGGGAGGAAGAGCAGCTTAGCACAAGAACACATATATTATTATCTGTTCTTCTGCCTTTTGGAATTATTAAGAATGATTATAGAAATTATCAGTCATCTCTGCTTCTTATTCTGGCATATGAAACAGAAACAGTGATTGAATGTCACGAAGAACTGACTTTGATCTTTTTTTTTCTTGATGAAATGACTTTGTAAGGTGAGCTTCTTATTTTTTTATGGTAGCATCTCTTACAGAAATACCCAAGATTTATAACAGCAAATGCCATTTTTCAAATTTTTTTTCACCATGTTTTATAGAGCAACACTTCAAACAGTAAAAAAATATCCTAATAGTAATTGACATCTACAAAGCCTTTTATTGAAAAACCTTAGCACTCTTGTCATAGCCCAAACCTGATTTCTACTTAAAGTTACTGGTTTTCCCGGGCTTTGCAGTAAAAATCTGGTCCTCTGTGAATTAAGGTCATACAATTGCCTAGTAAATACCTACTCAACAGTTTTACTACTCCACTTAAAATACCAACATTCAAAAATGTCACCTACTTTTCTTAATTAAAGCATTTTTGTTATGGTAAAAAAAAACACTGGTGTCTCAAGAAAAAAAGGTACTTAAAATATCAACCTGACCCTTCATGCAAGGGCTTAGAAAACATAGGAGGTAAATCCTGCCATGTGGCTTTATATTTGCAGTGGGAGAGAAATGTCTGGACTCCACTGATTTTAGGGCAACTTGGCTCATTTACACCATGGAGGTGGCTTTAGTTCAACCTGTGCTTTCCTCTTCAGGGCTGCAACACCACTGACTTACCCTTTTCAAGAGGAAGCACTGTAAAATGCCTGTGCCACTCAGTTTTGCACATTTCTGGATGTTTCAAGGTCATGGTAAAGGCAACAGCAATCTATTTATTCCTAGTTCCTGAATTTCCAGAGGTAAACAAAAAAGCAAACAAAATGCTACTCTAGTAGATTTTATCTCCTCCTTCTGTTCCCAATGCCAAACAGCAGCACCTTATTTTCAGAAGCTGACCTACATCATTTGCCAAGTATTCAATATTCAGGAGTTAGTTAAATACTTTAGCCTGACTGGTATCCAGGTTTTTTTATAGGAAAGGCTTAATGGAGGGTTTATCTGCATTTGCCAGTAATCACAGGAGTCAAGGAGCATGGGCTTTAAGAAAGAAACAAAACAACCAAATATCTTGATGGCTGGCTATGTAGAACTCTTATCTTTGGATTACAGTTTGATTTTCTTTGTGCAGATTTTCTATGCAAAAAAAAAATAAAAAATACTGCGGTGGAGAAATCAAAATACAAAATTAATCAAGCCTAGAAACTCACCACATATACTTAAATTACCATGTCTTCAGAAAAAAGCCCCAAAATACAGAGGGCAGAAATGTAATGAAAATATATTTAACTTTTAAAAATTTTTCATTAACTCTTCCTGAAAAAATGTTCTCTTTTCACAATATGAACAAAACCAATTCATTTAAAATCAGATGGGAGTTTCCAGCAGCCATTTCACCTTAATTGTCTGTAATCTCACTCATATTCCACATTAAGTTCTCCTGCCATCTAATATGTGTTAATTTTAAATTAAGCAGGACACTGATAAGGTAATATGCTTGGTCATGGTCTTCAGTGAGCATGGTTATTATGGCAGCTATTTTTAGTTAATATGATGCCACTTCTCCTAAATGACATTCTAAAGAGAATTTTCAGGAAATTTTTGGGCTAAAAAGATGTCTACCCAGGCTCTTCTCATTTCAGCAAGCTAAAAGTCCAGTAGCCTACCTCATGATCTGCTCAGCTTCCAGAATTTTGCATCACTGTTTTCTGCCTCCATTCTGATGGGTTCTTCTAAGGTGAAAGTTTTCTGCCCACCCACATTAGTCTCCTGATAAACTGTGATTTTTTGTCTCTGGTGATGCAAAACTACTCATGTGCTTATAAAAAAATTATTAAATTCTCCCTTTTTTATTCAGAAGTTCGTTGTTGTTTAGGTGAAAGCACCCATCAGTGGTACAACTGATTGATCCATGCCATTATTAGACACTGTTCTTAGCCTATACTCATGTCCATAAATATGAGGCCTCATATCCAATATCCCCCGTAATTCATACCTAAATTTGTAGGTTGATGCCCTTTTGGTAGCTGAAACGTCATATTTTATTTTCCTCCCTGTTATCAGCCATGTAAAACGGATTTTAAAGTGAAACTTGGGGCAGTAGTTGAAAAAAGGCATTTGGTTAAAGAGAGGAGCTCAACAGACACCTTAAAGACTAAATTGTGGAAACAAAGAACTCTAGGTAACTTGTGAGGGAAATGAGGGGACTTTTCTGATACTCTGCAGCATTTTACAGTTCTAACATTGTGAACATGGTGTCTAATTATAATTTTTCAAAATATTGTTCTCTCATTAATACTGATTGCAATTTTCTTCCACATCATTGATGCATTGAATTGAGGTAATTTTGAATACTCAAATAAACGTATTTTTCTTGACATACCTATGTAAAAATACTGCAAAATCAACAAAATTATGCACAGCTATTTGATGAATTCCTGAAGTCTGATGACCTTGATTCACTCTTTATCAGTGAAAGACACAAAGCAGAGCAGAAGCAAACAGCCTGACTCTGAGGGGTGAGGTCACTTTCCAAATGAAGACATGGTAGAAAAAGTGTTTGGTTGATATGTTGATGTATAGACTGACGCTGGAAGAAAAAGAAAGATCCTCAGTGTACACACCAAGTAATGTGTACTTATAAATTATCTGTTTGTTGATAAGCTGAAGCAAGTAACTCCTCCCTCCTGTAAGGAGTAAGTTTAATCCTTCATTCTTTTAAATTTTAAATATAGTATTGCAATTCTGAGCATTATCAACAAATTTCAAGATTAATTGAAGTTCTTTCTGTGTGGTTTAGTTTCTATATTGGGGATAAAGTCTTTGCTGTGTGGGTTGTGAGGCACTGGAACACTTTGCCCAGAGAAGGTGTGGATGCCCCATCTCTGGGATTGTTCAAGGTTAGGTTGGATGGGGCTCTGAGCAACCTGGGTAGGGGAAGGTGTCTCTGTCCATGACGGGGGGTTGGAACTGGGTGGTTTTTAGGGTCCCTTCCAACCCAAATTATTCTCTGATAATGAAAAATAAATCCCAGACCAAACCCAAACAAAACCACACACTCCTCCAAAAAAACCCACCCCAAAACGAACAGTAAAAACAACCAGCACACAGGTTGGTAATAAAAATATGGTACATGCCACATTTTTATGTGTCCTTGCAGAATTCTACTCAGTAAGTATGATTTTATAGATGGACATACTGGTTTTGATAAGAACATATATTGTGTAAAACAGCCTTGAAAGAGTGCTTTTGTGACTTCTAAAGGCATATAAACTGACTCTCAAAAAGCATGAATCAATCTAATCACAGAAACAAAATCATGATGAAGTTTAATGAAAAAAAGATCCAAAGCAACTCTTCCTCACTTAGTAACACTGTTACTTAGGAAAGCTTCAGTAACCATGATAAAACCAAACACCTCTGCAAGGACTACACAAAATTTGTATGTTACTTGGGATATCCAAGTATCAGCTTTCTGCCAGTTTTTAGCAAAAACCCCAGCAGTCTGCTTCTTCAACACATCAACAGACTGATCATTTAAGAGCATGGGAGCCATCCTACTGACTTCAGTGCGGGTGAGGCACCAGCTCTCATCTGGCCTCCAGAGACCCTCTCCATCACAGAGCTACGGAGCAGCATCCGACGGTCCTGGCACCAGCGTGGCTGCTCTGCTGCCACCTGCAGCGCTGTCTGAGGGTGGCTCCAGCTCAGCTGGGCGAGGACGCTCTGCCTGCTCTTTTATATCTGCTCAGCTCTATGAAAACACGGCTGCACTCCTCATGCAAGCACCCATTTCGTTTGAAATATTAAAGCCACTTGCTTTAGATGAGAAGTTCTCTAGCTGCGTTGTTTCACAGAGTGTATAGAATTCCTCTCTCCTTCACACAATCTTGAAAATTTGGCCTTCTTATGAATAGTGGTGGTACAAGAACACAGTACTTCAGAGACTTTGCACAGCCTAACACTGTCTGAACCTGACCTTTCTTAATTCCAGGGAAAAGCAGAAGTCTGTCAAGCTTCTCTGTGGGACCAGGCAATTTTTTCTGAGGACTATTCATAGCTCTTAAATCTTATTTTTCTTAATAGAGGGAATGTTTTATTAGCAGCACCTTCATCTCTGACAACTTTCTTATTACAGCTTTTGCTTTCTACTCCAAAGCCCTGGAATATGCCTAATAACTAAACTCATGCTATACCTTTCCATCTAAATAGCAATGACTGCCATTAAGGAGTTCTGACAAGCTTCAAAATCCTTCTAACTGAATTTTTAGCCACCTAAATTTTTTAAACTTGTTTATGCAACCAGACAGCTTTTCCCATAAATATTTTTTCCTTATTTTTTCAATCTACTAAGTAAATTGGCACCACATATACACCCCAATGCTCAAATGAATGTACAGCTACCATGACAATAACAAATACAAGGGAGGTTTAATAACACTTTGGATAAACTCAGATTAGTTTCCTGCTCTTGAAGGCATAGACCATCAAACTTTATTTTGGCTTTTAAATGTATTTTAAAAAGGAAGATAATCCAAAACTCTTAATGATCTAGAAGTCAAAATGAAGGTAACAAATCTGAAGTGAGGCAGGAAGGCAAAGGCATTATTTTCTTCCCCTATGGTATGTTCTGTCTTGGTCAAGAAGCTGCCTCATGGGGGCTACAGTATGGATAAAGTAATAGAAGGATTTTGAAGATTACTATCTTCGTACTTTAGGATATGAAAGGGTAGATTTAAGTGAAGTTTATAAGTTGCCTATGGGGTAGCTCCAATTTTTGTGGTACCAATGAAAAAAAAAAAACAAGTGGAAATTTGCTCTACATTGCATGGGGAGACATTCCTGAAATCTTTTGTAGGTAAAGGTGTCCTTTTTGAAAGGCACACTAATTGAAGAATGACCTTTTGAATCCTTAATCATTTATTTGATTTATTTTTTTTTTTAATTTCTCAAGCTTGAAAAACATTTTTCTAATACAAAAATGGTCCTTAGGAGTTCTACATGGATTTTTTTAATGAGTTTAAGGCCCAGGACTACAACAGTTTTGCCGTTCCCTGGACCACATATGACTAATAGTCAGGGAGTTGGAAGCTTTTCTGCCGCCCACGTCATCTGCTTGTGTTTCTGCCATTACATCATCTGAAAAAACCCCACAAAGATGATTTCAACCAAAAGGCTCTCTGTGAAAGAGAACATTCTCACACTCTGTTCTGCCTTTTGGTGTGTGGGGAATCCCAAACAGTTTGATAGAGTCACATTAAGTCTGCTCTTTCTGATCTAGTCAGACCAGAAGCAAAATTGATACCAAGTATTTCTATCTTTCACACGTATATTCACCCACTTACACAGACATGTGAGGGTTTTTTGATGTGACAAAAAATGAAGCTAAAAAATATTTTAGCTGTGATATCACCTTGGATATTGTTTGTCAAAATTTCGAGTGCAGCGGGTTACCCACCATCCACAGCTTCAGCAGAAACTGTGCTTTGGCAGCCAGTGCTGTTCCACTGAGAAAGTTAACAAGTCAACTCTCTTGCTTCCAGCAGAATCTGAAAGAAATTCTGATGCTGCCAACTTCAGCAGCACTGGTAGCCAAGGTGCCCAAATGTGCAGTGGCCAGTGTTTTGTGTGCTGTCTCACACCTCACCCCAGGCTCCCTTCTCACCATTATTGCAGACTTTGTAGATTTGATAGGACTCATGGGACTTCAGTTAGCACTTTCCTCAGTTTTTCCTCTGGCAGAAGCACACACTGTAGCAGGGATAAGCTCTGTTTTGGCCCCCTTGGCTTTCAAAGCTCTGCTCTCCACAGTCTGTGCCTGTGGCGCTCTTGGCCACACAGGATTGCGTTAGGAGACAAACCAAATCTGGGTATGGATCACTGAAAGGGAGGTTTGCTGCAATCCCCAAAGAAAGCAGAAGATGTCAATACCATCCATCTTAATGGCTTATGTGTTTCTCACAGCACAGTTGCCAATCAGAGCTAGCTTAGGGGAAGATTATTTTAATGGGACATAAAAGATCTCATGAAACAGACAGGCAGGGCAGTGCTCCCCAAGATCTCAGCATGGGACAGAAAGGGCAGTCCTTGATGTGGCAAAGGCTGGAGAAAACATTGAAAGTGAAAAGAAAAAACATTTATTTGTGTAAGGAGAGGTGAAAATTCTATTTTCCAGCAGCCAAAAGAAAGGGAAAAGAAGAAGAGGAGAAAAGAAAACCTGAAGGACAACTGAAAATTACTTCTCTATTTGGAAATCTGTTACTCACAAAAGTAATGGAATTGTAAAATATATTACCTTACTACTGTCATTATGACTGCTAAGTAAGGAAAAAAGTAGAATGAGAGCTGTTTATTTAATCCCACAAATTTAATTTTCATTAAGTACAAACCAACTCATTAAAATAACTAAACCCTCAGAAGCAGTTAAACAAACAGAACCCTGCAGCATTCAGATGAAGGATCATACCAGAAATCTGTGGGGGTACACAGAAAAGGAACAGATAACTTTGTGGACATAATGATGTTTACAAGCTACTGATATTAAGTGGGACAACTGCAACCCTGCAACACTATGTTTGATGAATTAAAATTGTAAAAGAAGCCAGGAAGCAATGTAGTCAATCCATATTTGCTGTGGTTACACTTTGATAGTAAAAGTAAGCTGTCGTTAATATCAGTGTGTAGATACCCAGGCCCAAATTAAGCCACATTAAACTTGAGCCTACCCTTCCTGAAGAGTTGCAAATCTCAGTATCACCATATAATATTTTTATATATATATACTCACATACTCTGAACATTTCTAGCCTGTGAAGAGGGTTTATAAAATAGCAAATCACACAGGTCTTAAAATTTTCCCACTTGAGTCAATGACACTGAGGATCAGTTTTTCATCTGATCTCCCCACAAACCCCAAGTGAACAGCAGAATCCAGTATGACAAGACTGGAACAATTCAGATGGCACAACTTATCTGCAGAAGGTTTGGACCAGCTATCAGCAGCCCTTATTTACCATCACCACATGAATGCTTTGAAGAACAAGATTGTTCTCTTTCTCCCATTTCTGCACAGGAGAGAAGCAACTGCAGGAATAGAGACTGACAATATTTAGATGAGGCTTTTAGCACTTCTAGGGTGCACTCCATGATGCTATTTTAACCTGGAGTACTTTATTCCCATCTGTAATGTGTCACAGTTGAGGGCTCTTATCCCACTCTGCAGAGTGCTGCACCCCTGAGAGGGACTCTCCTGCTTCTCAGCTGTGCAGAACTTTTTTACAGGCCTTAAGAGGAGGACATTTTTACACCAAAAGCCTCAGATATTATGGCCATTCAGAACACCACAGAACCTCCACTGGCCAGCCAGCAAAGAGTGAATGAGGAAAAAAGGCTGTTCAGGCTGATTGCAACATGTCCCCCCTGATGAATTCAGTGACACTATGACACCTGTGACAGTATTTTGTATGTGCATCAAAACCTCCCGGTTTCACTAAGATAAATTTGAGGATCCTTTCTGCATCCTATGTCTCTCACATTGTGGAACAGTCAGAAGCAAGATCCTTTTTTATCCAGGAGGCTGAAGCTGGACATTTGGGACATCAGCAACATCTGGTGCATGTGGCTGCATGGCTGGACTGGAAAAAAAAATGTGCAAAGCAAGGTATTGTGAGCTCTCTAAATCCATGTCTGTGTGGGAGAAAATTGTTTGTAAATGTTTCTGGAATTATTGGAACTTTTATGGATGTGACAAGTACAGAACTGGTGGCAGAGACACACAGTATGAATTAGGAATGAGAGGAGATCATTCACATGGGTCTAACATCAGGTGAGCCAGCGCTTTGCTCCACAGTGGAAGCTTTCCCTGATCTTTAAACATAAGGGCCTCAGGAAAGTGACCTCTTCTTTTTAGGCCTTTCTTAAGGTATGCATTTTTATATCCTAAGTGAGAGGGTTACTGTTGCTAAGAGGAATGTTACTGGGAGCTTGAAACGGAGATTACTCCTTCACTCAGAGAACTGATTTTGTTCCAAGCTGTAACAAAAATTAAAAGGAATGAAAATATTCATGAAACATTTTCGAAACTAGGCTGAAAAAGGAGGGGGTTCAGCCTGGAGGAGACCTCATAATTGCGTTCCAGTATCTGAAGGAGGCCTCCAGGGTGGCTGGAGAGGAACCCTTCCCCAAGGACTGTAGCAACAGGGAGAGGAGTAATGGGTACAAACTGAAGGAGGGGAAATCTAGGTTAGACACATGGAAGAAATTCTTTACTGTGATGGGGTAAAACACTGGAACAGTTGCCTAGAGGGGCTGTGGATGCTCCATCCCTGGAGGTGCTCAAGGCCAGGTCGGACAGGCCTTGGAGTAACCTGGTCTGGTGGAAGGAGTCCCTGCCTACAGCAGCTTGATGAAAATTAGATGATCTTTAAGATCCTTTTCAACCCAAATTAGCACATGATTCTATGATTTATCTCAGTAAAAGTATTTCCTTCCAACTGAGGTCATCCCACATCAGATTATGATTTTTGAAGAAAATAAGGTTTGGAAATAAAAAAGAATCTCAAAAAAAAAAAAAAACCCAAAACCAAAAACCCCAAAACAAACAAAAAACCCTATGTTTTTGTTAAATTTAACTGAATATATCAAAATTTCCTAAACACTCTCCTATTCCCAGAAAACATTGCAGTCTCACCAGAGGATGAGACAGTATTTTCCAAGTAACTGTTTTAACGAAATTTTTCTAACCCTCTCTAATTATTAACTCCACAGTCTTTTTATCTTTGAGGAGTTTTCTTATCCTTAATCTCATTTAACCCCAAATCTGAAGAATAACTTTCCATTCATAATCTTATTGATGTATATCAGATTTTCAGATCATGCTTCCCACCAAGCAAGGTAAAACAGACAATGCTTAAATATTGTAATAAAGAGATTTTGTACTGAATGACAGTTTTTCTCTTTATGATCTCAGCACTGAAGAAAAAGCACTGAACTGATTATATTTCTTGTTTTAAATATTCATGTGACAATGTTGAAGAGAGAAATGAATATCAGAATGAAAAAATGACAAGAAAAAACGACTACAAGAAATCTCTAGACATTTATCACAGGCCTAGAGGATACAAACCAATCAACTTCTAAAATCTGCTCTTTGATCGAGATGCCCAGTTAAAGCCTACATTATTAATATATGATTCTGTTTAAAAAGTCTATTAATCAAGCAGGGATGAATGATTAAGTGGATAAAGCACTAGCCTTTGACCTAACAGGAAACTTTCACAAATCTCCTGTGAATTCAACTCATAAAAAAAGAAAAAGAATGCTTCAATAGCTGTATAAATTATCAGGAAACAATGGCTCTCATTGTTTTTCTCTGTGTCATTAAACGATTTTCATTTGCATGCAAGACCATCTCCATTATCCGATTGTGGGGCTGATAGCTCACTACAGGATGGGGGATGATCAATAAAGCCTGTGGCTGGTTGTGTTTTATCTAATAATATCAGTAACAACAGCAAAAAAAATCTTCTTTCAGCACTCCACCCTTGTCTTACAAGTATTCTCCAGACCTTTGGAAAGATTAACGGGAAAAGCCTCGATCCTGAAGACAGCTCTGTACACAGGAATTCTTGCTTTGGTGTTTTGGTGGGATCCTGGTTGAGGAAACACAGAACAGTCTGGACACATTCACACTTTAAGGCCCAAGGATCCTAAAGGGTTCAAAACTAAACTCTCTCCAGGAGCACTGGAAACCCAAGGATTCCAGGGAAGTGTGTATTGAAGTATTAAAATAAGTAAGGAGCTGAATAGATGGCTTTTTTAATAACTGACAGATTCAAGGTATTTCACACTCTACTAATGCTGCTTTTTTAGTTTTTTTTTAAAATCAGATTTCCCAGTGATAATCAGTGTTTCCAGTACCTTTTTGCACTGGCAGTAGAGATAAATTTACTAATGCTGATCAAGGGCAAGAAGGAGCTTGTCTGATTTAGCATCACAAGTGAAATCCTGTTGACTTTGGGCACCCAGGAGACTGCATTCTGTTCTTGTTCTTCTTTTTGAGAAGAAGAAAGTGATTTTTTTTAGGGCTTTAAACACTAAACTCCTCAGTAACACCAGCCCTATCTGCTGTCACTGAGCACTTGATTTGTCACCATGCAATATTTATTGAACCGTATTGTAAAATATTTCTCAAACTTTTTGCATTTCACTGCAGTGCTCTCTCCAAATGTGAGAAATACTGACTTTGTGTTGATACACAGCAATTAGGGGTTTGCTGCAGGAATTCCTGATGGAGGCTCTGTACCTGTGCTGTGCTGGTGCTTAGGTTGGATCATCCAATGACCCTCCTGTTTTGAAATGGACGAAGTTATAAATACTGTCTATAAAAAACATCACTGGAAATAGAGTTTGCCAAATGCATCTCACAGCTGAGGTCAATGTAGGATAACTTTGTGTTTAGCATGCACATTTGTCCTGTAATGAAGCAGTTTGTCTGCAGTACATAAAAGGTACTACTTAATATATAAATTCTTAAATATTAGGGCTCACTATTCCTAAATATTAATATGACAACCAGCAACACAAAGAGTAAAGGTTCTACTGACAAAATAATATTTATGCATCAATTTTTAAAATACAATACCATAACCAAGCCAGTTTTCCAGGTGACAATTGATTGAAAATTAATAATCAATTTTAGTTGTGACAAAGAGGAAAAAAACCAACGCTACCTCATGCTCTCTCCCTAGGTAAATAGATTCTGATGGGAAAATAGCATTAAACATTTTTTAATGTCATTAAAATAAATAAGAGTATCCCCAGAAACACAGAAGAAGAGCTGTGTTTTATTTTTTTGGTTTCTTTACAAAGCTGTAATATAGATCAGCTTTGTAAAGTGGGGTTTTTTGTTGCTTAGAACTGTATGGGCAACTTTCAGGCTTTTTTAAAAGAGTTGAAAAGAAAAGTGTTTTTTGAAAGTGATACAATTTTGCTCACAATAGAACCAAATTGGTCTTTACTCACTTTAGGATCAGACTTTTATATTGTCCCAGTCCACATAAAACCTCAATTTTTTTTTTCCCAATCTGTAAGGTCTAAAATGGAAGCTATTGATTTCTGATCCTATTGGCACAATTCTGATGTAATTCAGGACACATTCGAATATCCCAGAAACTCTAGTGAGGATGACTAGAAAATTCGCAGTGTTACACTCAAAATTCAAGTATAATTGCTTCACTGACCATTCAAGGTACTTCACTGAAGTACTCTGAAGTGTCCCTTCTCCCTAGGAATGATGTGAGGTGGATGGCAAAACAGACACACTCTCCCAACTGTCTTCCTTTTAAACAAAAAAAGAAAAAGAAGAAGGAAAAAGTCCAGCTTACAGCAGAAACTGGACTCAGACATTGGAAGAATTTAAAAATAATAGTAATTCCTATTCTTAACAGGTTGAGCAGAGATGTGGTGCCTGCCTTTGTCACACAATTGAACCACATTGTTAACATGGGAAGCTTCACAAGTTATTCCTGCAGACACTGCACAGACATCACACCTTTCTTAGCAAAATCCCACAGGGCTGACTTACTGGAATTAGGTGGGCACAGGAAATGCCAGAATATTCAGGCCTTGATATGAAGCATCTACCAGAAGGTATCTGGCTCATGCTGCATCACTGCTGAATTCTGTAATGTCATGTACAAGAACCTACTATAAAAAATATACTGGCACTGCGAGGTGTTATTGTTGGAAGGTTCAAAGTGAAAGCTGCACCTCCCATTCAGGTGGGGGGATTTCAATGACACCAGAGGAAATATGAGGACAGCATCCCCAGCAGGTTGTTTCCTCCTTCCAAAGACTTCAGATAAGGGGCTGGAATGGAGAAGACAACCTGGCGAGAAGGGTTAAAGTCTTTGCATACACCGGCACTTATGGAAAGGTTTGGGCCCAGATATGTGGAAAAAGAAGTGGAGTTCCCATAACCTTCACCTAATGAGGTTGGTCACAGAGAACCAACTTCACATGTAGGGGAAGCAGAGCATGCACATTGGCCATGAAGATTCCAGATTAGCTGAGGCCAAACCAATTTTCCTTGCATTCTTCATAAGATGATCTAGAATTGAACTGCTTTTTTCAGGACATAACATCACTGTGCTGTCACAGGCTAGTTTTTCCAAAGATCTAAAAACTGGGGAGCAGAGAAGGTCCAGTATTATCAGATGAGCAGATGCAGGAGAAAATGAAACAATTCTGACTTACTTTTGCTGAGACCCTTCACTGGAGCTCAGTGCTGAATCCCAGTGTCCCTGTGTTATTTTGAGCAAGACCTCACTGACCGTGTTACACACATAGGGGAATAAAAGTCCACAAGGAGAGGTTTTGGAAGGCAATTATGTCTGGGAGAAATGGACTGAAACTTTAGCCTATTCTCAACACGATCAGTTATTGATCAGTTATTTTTTCATTTTTTACAACATAATGCCCATTGAAGTGAGAGATTTTTGCCAGTCTCTGACTAGCTAACAAGTTCTCTCTAATTTGTTGGCCAGTGCCTCCTCACTGGAAACTGACTATGCACCTAAGCCAGATAAAATCCTTTCTTGTTGTCCATCACAAAACCTGGAAATTTTATGTCCTTATGAACAGAAAACTTTCTGATTGGATGGTATCTCTGCTAAAATCCAAACTAAATTCTGCTTATATATCCTACACACTCCAGAAAATGTCATATTTGAATTCATTTCTGACCATTATATTTTAGGCCCACACTTGATTTACATCCAGATGTATTTCTGCATTGCATTGTTTGACAATACCAATATTTTCACAATGATTAGGAGCATTTGTAGTATCTGTGAAATCTATCATTCAGAGGTGTACTAACAAAGCCAAGAGAGGGCTGGTAATCCCACTGGAGAGAGCAGTCTAGTTAAAGACTGGGTGTATATTATGAACCATCCTCCAAATTTGTTATAGCCAGGGGAAAAAAATCCTCCTTTTCCCTTGGAGAACAAAAACAACACTCAGAAACAAATATAAAAATGCCTTTGGTGATTTAGAAGGATACACTAGGAGACTTTATTATTTTCTTTTTGGAAAAACACTGGTCTTAGGGACATAAGGCCTGGAGTTCATTCATGCTATGGCTATTTACTGAACATGCCTAAAGTTATGCATGCTCCTTTACCAGGTTAAGTGTGGCCATCCACCTAGGTAGAGACTGTCCATTAATGCCTTTTGGCAGGGCAGATGACACACCATGACTCAAATCCCCTTGTTGTCCCTACATGTCCTTAAGAATTTATTTGCTCCCTCTTTTCATTTATGAGAGACATTTCTAGTTAAATATGTAAGTAGGTAAACATTTTGTAAAAGAGTACACTCAATATTCAGAATTCACAAATGCCAGGAGAGGCTAAAAGACAAAATCCCATATTCTTTAACCATCAAAAGTCCTAAGTATATTCCTAAACCTCTATGTAATCTTGAAAGGTCAACAGATTTGGATTTTTTTCTGCCTGAAGGGAATATAAGTTCCAGGGGGTAGATTTGTCTGCTTCTTGCCCTCTGCCTGCAGTTTGAAAATGCTGAAACTGCAAACATGAATATCAAATTAGGAGTATTATTCCTGTTAAATAAAAGTTTAAGTTTTTTATATCTACAATGCAAGCAGTACTTCTTACAAACTTTGAATGGTTACAGGAAAGACTCAAGTCTAAACACTTTGGCTCAGGATCCAAACTTCAAGTAACTCGAGAGAAAGTAATTCCAAGTTGCTTTTTGAGGACAGTATTTAACAAATGTACTAAGCTGTTTTATAATCTTTACATAGGATTTATCATTTCAGTGGCAAATATAATATTGAGGATACTCTAGCACACACAGATACAGTTCCCAAAAAACTTAGAACGGGACAGAAATTTTGTGATGTCAGATCTAACTTAGAACAGAGTGGTGATTAAACAGAATTACATAGCATTGCTTTGAAAATGCTAAACCCCTTATTCTGCAAATATTAAGGAAAATTTATAAAGCAGAAACAAAAGGAGAGACTTCAGGTTTTTGTTTAATGTACTAAAAGAGAACACTTTGAGTTGTTTTTGTACCAGTTTGAGTTTTAAGCAAAAAACTGGTTTGACCATCTTTTACACATTTGATGTTTCTATACTTTTTGCTGACATCTTTTCTTTTCTGTCATTCAGCAAACTTTAAACTGCATTTCATATTTTAAACCTATTTAAATGTGTGTGTACTGTTCTTAAATTCTGGTTCCACTTTGCTCTGTTAGCCTTTTATCTGTTCAGGATTGAATATCTCCCTTGTCTATGTAGTATTTATGTTTATCTGGTTGTTTCAGATACATTGCAGCAATAAATTTTTCATGTTCTAAAAAAAAAAAACCCTTAAAATAGATACTACTATAAATATTATTGGGTGTTGTTTATAGTTACATGCCAGGTTTCTATCTAGTTCTGTTGAAAAGGATGAATAGAAATCATATTTAACACTTGGCCATGACATAAGCCTGAAGACTACATGGTGAAAAATATCTGTCATTTGCAGAAGAGTGTTTGTCCTCAGTGTGAGCACTGCTCTGATAAGGCAGGCTTAAATTATCACTTCCACTTGCCTGGTTTTAATTAAAGTGGCAGTAAGCAAACACTGGCTAGAAATTGATCAGAATCAATGGCCTAATGGCTAACTGGCAGAGAAAAATCCAGTGTGTCAGTCTAGATCATCACAAAGAGCCAGGCCTGGATCTACAAGGGAACAATTTGAGTCCTGCAACACTCAAAAAAAGGAGAAAAGCTCCTGATTCCACATGGGAATGAGCCAAACTCATAACAGAGAAAAAGGCAATTGTAACATTCCACCCTCCTGTTTCTATCTTAGAAACTTTTCAAAAGAAGAACAGATAACAAAATATTTTGCTATCAATTGTCTGAATTGCAGCTGTAGAGTCACTGGAGCAAGGTTGCAGGATTTGGGGTTTTTCAGTACGATCTGCTAAACTGGGCAGAAATGTGGCAACATAGTCAATTGTTTTGCTGCCTGGTCATTTAACAAATATATATTTGTTAAATATATAATATCTATATATCTCTCTATATAGAGATCTATATCTATATCTATATATCTTTTATTTCTTTATATATCTATATCATATATCTATATCTATATCTATCTATATATCTATATATCTGCCTCCACAGTTGTGCCCTACCTCTGCACTTATATATTCCTTTTCTCTAATGAGTCTTTGACAACCCCCAAGTAATTAATAAGAAATAACAGAACAGATGTCATGCATCTCTCACATTTCTGTTAAATTGACAAAACCCTGGCCTCAGAAATGTTGGGGTGATTTGATCGGGGTAAGCCAAAGCTCTGCTATTTGGATCTCTTTCTTTGCCTCAGCCCCAGGAATTTCCTCCCACTGCAGAAATACTTAAACATTTCTTCCCATCTCTTTCTCTGTCCAGGCAGGAGGCAGCCTATCTATTCCTGAGGTAGAATATCATGTTTTTCTCAAAGATAAATGAAGGTGTATTTAAAGTCTAATGATTGGATTTTACTCCTTATCAAGGTACTTTTATTTTTCCTAAAAAAAAGTTGGATTTTAATTTTCTTTTTAATGCCTTTAATGTTAAGGAAATTACACTTCCAAGTAACTAGTTTGTAATTTGTGATCATGCATGATTCTGATAGTGAAGGAATTTCATTACAGGTACGGTAAAAAGAAGAGAATGCATGTACATTTGCATGTCCATGTGCAGGTAAATAAATAGTAAACCACATTGATAACAGAGGCCATTATAATTTGAATAAGATTATATTCTCTCTAGGAGAGATAAAGGGTAATGAAAGACAATTCAAAGCTAGTTTGTTATTACTTCATCAAATACCTCAGCCTTAAGCTGATAAAATTCCCTTGTATAGCTCCCATGAGACATTAACTGCAATGATGCTGCCAACCATTTGTAGTGATCTCTAAAAACATTAATATTACTATTTAAATGAGTTTGTGATGTAGTATAACAGAGGGTAAAGCTAGAGGTGAAACTGCTACATAAGCTTTCATAAAACAACGACCAGTGTGCTACTGGGCATGACAAAATGAATTATTTTCACAACAGACAGGTGCTCCAAAGAGACTTTAAAAGATTTGTGCAGAAGACAAGTTGGAAAGTGTTCTGTGAAGTAACTTTCACTGCCCTCATCACCTTCAAAGAAAGACAGACCTTTTGTTTTCCTTTGGAACCAAGTAAGGAGTATCAGACCAAACTTCTAGGGAGTTTAACTCAAACCTATTTTTTCTTTTTTTTTTCTCTAGCATTCTGCTTTTCTTCCCTCATCCTTAATTTTTTAAGGAATCTTTCCTTTCGTGGCACAATTTTTGTGCAGGTTTGGGCAAGCGATTGCCATAACTCTGTATGTGGCGCAAAATTAAGCACACGTTGGTTGATTGCAAAGTGGGTTTCTATTCAAAGATGGAGAATTATTGCAAGGGTCTGGTGTCATTCACAGAGCGCAAATCAGAAGCTGGCCATGGTTTTGCATTAAGGGCTTCAGAGGAAAAAGAGCTTAAACCCATAATATTACTGATCTTCATACTTTTACTGTGTTAATCCCTCCCTAGAACCAGAAACAACCACTCTTCTGGAGAATTAGGCAGTTGCTAGGCCTATTGTCTTGCAAAACAACTTGTAAATCTGTAAAGCAATTAATTTACATTTTCTGAACAAAAGAAGTGATGGGGAAAATGATACAAGTAAGGCAGTTGTTTGTCTTATTTTAGGTCAAAATATTTGTACACTTAAAAAAAATTCATATTTGACTACAGGCTTATGTTAAAATCTTCTCATTAGCCTGTTAACTAAGACTTTCTCAGGGGGAGTATTTCATTAATACTTGGAAAGAAGAGGCACAGGAGCAAAAAGCACTGTTGTCACAGTGTGTGTCACTTGACAGGCTGCGAGGGAATTTAACAGTCCTTGATAGAAATTCAGTCCCTTCCAGGAATGCTCTGGAAAAACTAATGTTTTCAAAAGGTAAAATAGGCTGGGCTGAGGGGTTGCTGTCCTGGGATGATTTGATGTTGTATTCCCTATCGCCGCTCGCTGCCCAGAAATTAATTTTTATGCCTTTTTGTGCTTTTAAACTGTGTCTGAGATGAGAGAAAGGAAAACCTTGTGCATTTTCAAAACAGTTTTGTTTTCAAGGACAAACAGAGATAACACACATTCTCTCTCTCTGCATTCTTCTGCTGCTGCTGTGGGGAGAGTGGAGGAAGCTGCTGCTGAGGTTTTTTTTTCAGCCAGTTTTTTGTCCCTTTTCTCTGGAGAGAGACAGAGGGTTGAACTTTGTTTCCCCGGAATTTTTGATTTTTGCCTTTCTCTGCTGGACAGTTTCAACATCAGAACACATTGGGACTGTTCTCCATCAAGGCCCTGGCCCCTGGAGGAGGGCCCACCCCATCCCAGCTCTGAGGAGGAGGAAGACAAAGGGAGGACTTTAACATTTTCCCATGTTTTTCTCCACAGGGAGAGATTTTATTATTTAGCATTATTATCCTTTTCCTGTGTGTTAAATAAATAGTTTTTATCTCTCACTTTCCTTTGAGGAAAATTTTCTCTTTTTCCCAAACCTGTTGGGGGCAGGGTGGTTTGTAATCTGCCTTCTCTCAGAGGATATATTTCTAAATTTGTCCCAAACCAGCACAGCTGCCCAAGGCACATAATGTTTGGGTCGGTATTTTTCTTAAAAGCCAAAACAAAAGAAAAAAACAACCAGAAAACCCCACCCCAAACAGGGGTCAGAAAGTTCTTTTAAAAGCTGAGCCCATCAATTACACACTTGTACAGCACAAGGACCACCCTGCTCCAGCATAAATAATCAGTTAATACATTAACTTCTTATCTGCAAAGACTAATATTATGGCTGCTGATCAGGATTCAGCCACTGGCCATGAACTTCAGCTGGGAAGCCACTGGATATCTAAGTAAAAATCAGATTATTTTGACTTGAAATTTTATGTAGTAGATCAGATTTGCTTAAAAATAATAATTAATAAAAAAAACCCCAAAAAAACAACAACAAAAAAAACCAAACAAAAAAAAACCACACGAAAAACATGAGAGAACAAAAAAGGAAAGAAGAGGAATTATTCAGGCCTTTGCTAATTTAAAAAGAAATGAAGAAATTATTTACAAGGCTTATTGGGGAATTTAAAGATAAAGTTTTAAAGAACTTGTACTGTCTGGTTCAAATGTCTTTATTTCACTGTCTGAAATAAATTGCACATAATGCATGAGTGCTAAAAAACATTGAGTTTCATTCACACTCAGACACAAGGTAATTTTTTCTCTCTTCTTCTGCCTATCTGTGATACCTATGCTTTGATAACATAAAATAATTGATTGTGCTTAAGTTGCCTTTCAAATAATTTTTTTTTTACTTTAATCAAGAGGCTTTTGTCAGAATAAGGGCAAAAAGAATGTGAATTAATACAGAGGTTAACCATATTATTAATTGGTAGTATTCACACAATAGGTTATTTTCCCCACAAAAAGGGCCACTAGAAATGTTCAAGATGATTTTTTGGATTTGATTTTCAGTGGCCATTTTAAAGAAAGAAAAAAAATATTGTTTTTTTAGCTGTATAATATCTTTTGTATCCAGAATGAAAGCAGTCATTAAAAGTACCTGGTAGTAGTGAAATAAGATTTTCTACTTCCAGTCTGTTCTTTGTCCTCTGACCATTACCAAGTGATGGAGAATATTTCAAGATATCTAGCACGTGTGTATGATTTTGCATTCACAGCTGTCCTTTGTTTTGAACTTACAAAATAATGAGGATAAGAGTGAAGCTGCAGGTAATGGCTTTCAGTAATAAAGAGGGTTTTTTTCACACTAGAGGTTTCTTGAAGATACATAATCTATCTGGTATTTTGTGAGGTTTTTCGGGTGTATTTTGTTTGGTTGGGTTGTTTTATACCTTCTCCTTAGCCAAAAGCAATTTTAACATGCACCAATAATCAGTGGGGCAGGGAAATATGTGCCCATCTCTTCAAGAACTGATATTTCAATCCCTGTCATACATCCAGGCAGACTTAAGAGCTTGCTTGTCAAGATTGTTGCTGTCAGCAGCTGAATCTCCCCCTTCTGTTGGAGACATCTTGCATCAGGACTCAGGACTGTTCTTTTTCAGCAGAGAGGTGACACTCGCTCTGCTTTTGCTTTGCTTCCAGGCTGTTCAGATGAGGAGTGGCTGCTAAATGACAGTGATTTTCAGTGCAATATGTTTAAAGATATGGGCCTGACCCACCTAAGGAACCTCCCTGCTGCACAAACCAAGAGGAGAAGTGGAAGGAAAAGCCCTGAAGAACACAAGCCAAATTGCTGTGAAACCAAGCCTAATTTCAACCTGCATGAATGCCTCAAGGTAGATTTATTATATAGACTAGAAAAATCTCTTCTACAGGTAGTTTATCATTTCACCAATAGTCACACTCCACAGAATTATGCCCAACAAGACACAAGAGGAAGCCAGATCTCCCCACAGGTCTCTCCTCACCGAGATCATCAGTAAAATATTTCCATCAAACTCAGTGAAAGCAGAACTGGGCACATAGTTAATATCAAATGCCAGGAGGGAAGAATTGGCAGAAATATTTACCACAGAATTGCCTTTTTAAAGATTAAACTAGAAACCAGAGATTAAAAGATTGTAATTTCAGCCACAGAAACACAAATGGAATATTATCAGGTTTGAGAGAGTTTCTAATGGCCTATGACTTAGTAAAAACATTTTTAATGCATTTTCTTCAGATTATGGAGAAATACTCTCCTTTGGCATCAGACATGATGAGCAGAGTAAACCACCTACCCATGACCAAAGCCTCACAGAGCTGGGTGAAACATGCAAAGCCACACTTAAGTCATCAAGAGTTTGTCTCAGTTTTACTCTTCAGAAAAATATGTTATAATGCTTATGGAGAAATAAGACTTTCATTTTTCCAATGGTGGACCTTCTCCTAGAACCTTTAGGCTGGAGAAAACTGTTTTGGTGCCTCAGAGACAGGATTAAGGAGCAGGATTGAGATCAGCCTCAATTCCTACCCAAACTGTGAAATTTCTGGGTGTCTGAGGACAGTCCTTATGCATCCCTCACCCTTTGAACATCCCTCCAAAAGAAAAGCCCCTCCAGGACCATTCCTTCTACTTGCTTACCTTTACTTCAGACTCCTTCCCAGTGGCACAGCTCCAGACAGAGGAGGAGAGGTGCCCAAGGGTGGTTAATCAGGGCACTTTGTGGGATAAGGGCAGTGGTCCCTATGTCAGTGATGGGCGCTTATGCCAGCGATATTTTAAAGAATTAAAAATGAATGTGATATCTACATATGAAGGGGCTGTTTTGACATCTAATTGCAGAACTGGCTTTGAGAATCCCAGCCCCATAGCTGCTAACTGTGGGATCTACAGAGGCATCCAAGTTTCAGGAGAATAAATTTGGATTTCAGTGTTTCCTTTCACTTGGTGCAGCTGGGCAGTCATGGCAATCCAGGTGCTACCAAAAACCTTCCACTACAAGATAAGAATCCACCTAAGAGAGGTCTGTGAATCCCATTCCTAAAGGTGGGACCCAACAAGCAGGTTTTGTTACGTAAAGTGATCTTGACTGATGCTGCACCACAAGTCTGTCACAGATGGTTTTAACCAAATTATAAATGGAAACTTCAAGAAATGCTTATGAATCTTCTCCCCAGCTGGTGATGGGGCTTTCACAATAAGAGATGTATCTGCAAAATCAGCACAGATCCACATTTTCATTAAACAATTCAGATGTTCTTCACGTTCAGCTTTTTCTTTCAAAATAATTTGCAAAGCTTGATTGCAGACCCAGCTGTCCAGACTTGATGGAGATTCAGCAGCAGCACCTTGCTCTCATGCTTGCAGTCTTCACAGGGGTAATATTATGTATTTTCCACAAGGTGGAAAAAATGATTAAAGTATGTTTTAATGCCCCAAATAAGTAGCATTGCATGATTCTTTTGAAGAGTTTTCTCCCTGGGGAATAGTTTGGCTGAAGATTTTCCCGTCATATCCCAAACCTTCTTAAAATCACAGCAGATATAAGCAGTTTTTGAAATGCCCTTTATACCTGTCAAGCTAAATAAGATTACAGATTTGTCTGCTCACAAAAGTGTGATGTCATATAGTCCCATTTGCTGCAGTTCAAGTCATTGTCTATCTTGTCTGAATGTGCAGTGTGCATGATCTGCAAGATCAATGCTGGGTTTGTTAGAGGGGGAAAACCAAAGGTGACAGCTGCCGAATTCTCAAATGGAAAAGCAGAAGTTGGGATGCCATAAAACAGGGCTGTCCCTGGATATGTCGAAGAGAGACAGGGAATTTCCAAATCAGCACGAGGCAGCTACCTCAAGGCAAACCCCAGGGAACACAACAGGAGAGGACAGCATTGGAGGGCCTTAGTGTGTGCTTCGTTCGCAGGCCAATAAGCAAGATCAAAGCTGCAAGTGTGAGAGAAAAGAACACACCATTTTGCACAGATAATCACAGCTGCTCTTAACTCCTCTCTCTCAACATCCCTGGGGGCACCAAGCTTCAGAGATCATTTCCCTCTGTGCTACTGCCACACTGCATACACCTATCTGTGGGAGACAGCTGACTGCTCTATAGCATCCTTTCCAGATACCTGAGCTTGGCCTGTGGAAGACAATTGGAAAGACTGGATTCAAAGGTTAAGAGATGCTTTTAGGCCAAAGCTCTAAGTAGTAAAAGAGGTTTTTTCCATGCACAGAAGAAATTAGAGGACCTGCAATGTACTGCTTTCAGATGAGCACTTCTCCATAGATGTGCATGAAGCTCTCAGCCTGAATTTCATGAAACTGTGATGAAATTCATATGTGAACCTCTCTGCCAAATATGTGCAAAGGGCCTGTTCATCCTCTAAAATTTAGCATTTTCAACTGTTGCCAATTATGGACTATCATAGTCCCATACCAAAAGACCTTTTTTTTTCAGTGTTTTTGTAGTTTTCTCTCAGATATATCAACAAAGCTTTACAAGCTGACCTGGTCTCAGGTGGATATATCTAAGTGTTAACTATCAAAAATTATTTTTGAGAAATATATTATAAACTCAAGATAGGCATCAATTCACAAGGGAAAAACAGGAATGGTAAACCTTGGAGACTCGAATACAGACATATGTTCCCTGGATAAATTCCTAAACTGAAATCCCATGTTTCTCTCTCTCTCTTCTCTCTCTGTTCTGTCAAATATGGAAAGAAGAAAGCTCTTCTTTCCATATTTAACACAAGCATCTTCAAGAAGTGTAATATTTTGTTAATTTATTGGCATATATTTAAAACTCATGAGCAAAGACATGCAGTTTGGCTCAAAAACCCAGAAGAAAATACTGGAAAAATCCTGGAGTTTGATGTGAAGAGCACAGTGTCTTCTTCAGGGCAGAATTCTGCCTGCATTGTTGATTAGCAGAGCTGTAAGAGAAGATGCCCTGCTTTGAACTGGGATGCACTTCACCCATTTTCTTAGAGACCAGAGTATTCCAAAAACAACTTGGCTCATCTGTTTCTACAAATAACACTTCATGAGTGCTCAGACACCTTTGACTAAGTAGAAGGGAATCTCTTAATTCCTGGTGTTCAGTATGGGCTCAGCTATTTTACATTGCATTAACCATAAAAAATGTTTTATTTATTTTTTCTATTTAAAAAAAAAATATATCTGCCAAATTTATTTCAACTTCCCTTCAAACATGCTTCACCCTTGCATGTGACTTTCTGACAGTATTAATCTCACAGGCTGTATGTACTATAATATACATATTTCTGGTGGTTTGACTCCTGAATGTAATTTCAATTTTCTTCCTATACAGCTGTGATGGTTTTAATTATGGATGAACCATGAGCCATATGCTTATCTTATATTGAAATCTTATATTGGGTCAAATTGCTTACCAAAATCTTTATCTTTTGTTCCACTAAATAATTATGTATTTGTATATAGTTACTTTATATCATAGAATATTAGATATTTTATAAGTATATTCAGTCTTTAACTATCACTGACACTTAATTTAATGAAAGCCAAAGCTCATTTATATCTTCCTGCCTGTTCCACCTTTGGAGGCAGAACTGGAACAGGGAAGGAGTGCTTTCACTGGTGAATTTCAGCATTTTTCTTTGTGCTGCAATATTTAGCAGTTAGCTTCAGGGGCTGATGATCTCAGTATTCCAGTCCTGTAAGTGAGACAATATGAGGAATCTCAAAAATGTAGAGTGAGACAATTTATCCAAACCTCCCATTTCTGACTGAAATAACATGTGCAAAGTTTCTGAGCAAAGGTGTCCCTTATGCAAACTTTATATTGAAGCTTGTAACAATTCTCTGACAAAAAAAAGATGATGACAGCAGAAGTTTCAAACATATAACAGGATCTTTTTTCCTTGTCTCAGTTGCCATTGTTAGCTTAAGGGTAAATTTTTTGAGAGTGCCCAAAGGGGAGAAGGGGAAATCTAAGTTTTTTCATCACTTAACTGTGGAGGTGGGTCCCTGTCCCTGTCCCCAGGTCACGTGTGCCCCATTCCTGTTGCTGATTGGGTGGTTTGGGTGCCTGGAGCTGGCGGGGGGAGAAGGTCCGAGAGGTCAGCTTGGGAACTCTGGCCATGCGGTTGGAGAAATAAAATCATCTCTGAACATCTGCAAAAATACTGCTTCATCTTTCATTCCAACTCCATCGCCTCATATATATTGTTGTAAGGGTTCCCCGCACTGCAACACTTAACAACACACATTGATGCTTTGTTATATTTTCAGGGATGTTTAAGCAGGCAAAAGGACACAACATTGACTTTTGGTGACATTATGGGCTCTGTGGTCAAGCTTCACTGGCAACAACGTGGCTGAAGTGTATGTAAGAACCAAATTGATTTCAAAGCTATACTCCTATTGAGAATAATACATCACTTCTCCCTAAATCAGAAATTTACTGCCTTCTAGTGATTACCCCTCCCAACAGAGACAGGAGCACAAACCCCGCAGCTGCTCCTCTTCAATGCAAAGTGATTTGCTTTAGTTACGATTCATCCTTCGCAGATGTTCTTACCTGTCCTTGTGCACCTCACCTTCCTCGATAGACCAGAGCTGAGGTGACAAACTCAGCTGCACACCAGCAGCAAACAGGACAAGGAAACAAGGAGATGGAAGATGCATAATGTTGTTAAGAGGGATCATGATGTTACTGAAGGAATATCCTGCTTTTACATCTGTTTTTGTCTTCATGCCACAACACAATTTGTTATTTCTAACTTTGAAAGAAAAAACTCCGGGAATTTAGCCTGCAAGGTAAAAGCACACTAACATTTTAAAAAAGAACAAATCCTCCACTGGAATGACTCAAAAATTTACTCAGTGTTGGGGGGCTGTCAAGGTGTTCATTAAGAATTTTGTCAGGTGCACATATTTTAGAATAGGTGTTCTACTGATGTAAACACTTAAGTCAATGAAATTTCGTGTTCATGAAATAAAGCTATAATTAATGAAAGTTCATATTCAAATGTGCAGTTGCAAGAGATAGCTTAAAAAAACCAAAAAGTCTGGCAAAATGCAAGCCACCCCTAACTGTATGATCAACAGGATTGCGTTAACTCACTCAGTCATGCTAATTCATCCAGTTTTATTACTAGCTCTTCATTAACACTCACACTCTGTGTAATTATGCAAATATCTCTGGGAAAAAAAAAAGGTCCTTTTCAAATCTGTTTTTTAGTTCTGGGGGAAGTGTAGCAACATATGTTTTTCAGATGCTGAGAGGTGGTTCCACCACTAACAACATGTCATTAACTTAAACTGAGCAGCTTCCTCGCAGTAGCGTGGCCCCATCTCTTTGTGTACCTGAATATTACTTTGGCCTAATGCAGGAGTTCACTCTCTCCCAAGGTGGGGTTGAATCTGGTGAAATTCCTTCTACCCATGGTTATTTTGTGATATCTCATGGCTTAGGAGATACTCTGCTGTGTTTGAATCTTCAGTTTGGGGAGATGTATTGTTTTTCTGCTTATAAATGTCTTTACATTTACATGTCTTTACTGGTCTTTCTGCAGGTGCCAGGAATGTTGGGGATGTGAAGTCAAATGACAAAAGAGAAGCAGAGGTGCCATCTTCTTTTGGAGAAAGAGGAAGGTCTGATGTGCCAGACTCCTCCTGCTCTGTGCACAGAGGTGGTGCTGAGCCATGTGCAAGAGAAGAAAGTACTGGAAGGTTCTGGGCATGGCACACATGAGATCAAGGGGCATTGCATGATTTAAAGACAAATATTGTGTCTCCATATACTTGGTTTGAGAGATAGTCAGATCAGAAGCATTTCAGTTCCTACTTTGAAAACCCTGAATCTGCAAAGATTTTCTGTCTCTGTGTTGTGATGCTCAGGTCAGCAGTCCATACACAACGCAAGAGATGCAAGTGAGAGGGACAACATCAAGCTTTTGTGAGCCCAGGCTGGATCCATCCAGATTCTGGAGCTCAGAGGTCAGGGTCTATCTCGTTAGTGAGGAGAAGCAAAAGGAGACCTTAAGATCCTTTGCTTCCAACCTGTTTTCACTAAAGCAATCATACTAATTTGCCCTCTGGGAACTTCCCCATTCTGCAACCCCCTTAGATCACACATCATATCTCAAATCATAAGGGGCAGTGAACAAATCATGCACCTATGGTTCCGTTTCAACACACCTAGGCAACCAAAGGTGTTCCTGGAGTTATGTTAAAGCATTGATCCTTAAAATAAAATTTCTATTCTGTTTGTCACTTGAGACTGGCTATGTCCATTGCTCAGCACATTCAAAATTAAACCTAAGGAGCAGCCCAAGTAATTCTGATTAGCACAAAGGTGGAAAAAAAGTCAAGATTACATTTCATTTCTGCACTTTTCCTTTTCTACACAAAAAGGCAAGAGAACTGAACATAATTAACTATTCTGCTCACTGAAGAGCTATAGGATTAAGTTTAAGTCTGACTTAATTTTTAAGGGTGGTTTAGTTGTGAGGGATTTTCTTTTCAGTAATAAGGAAGACAAGAACTGAAGTCTTGGCCACAGTGAAAGGAGAAAACAAAAATTAAAAAAGTTATTTCTACCATGTTGTAAAAGTGTCAGGTAGAGGGAAACTTCCAGACAGGATGCCTGAATGATAGGTGTTAAGCAGGCCATACCACTGAATCCAGATGTGGCACTACTTGGACAAAACCACCACTTTATGAATCTGAGCAATCTCCTCCCAGCTCTGCAGCCAGCCCTGTATATACACACTTGTGAATGCCCAGCTGTCAAATATGACAAATGTGACAGAAATTTAAAGCTATTTGCCTCTTGAGCTTGACTGATAACATGATTTAGTGAATATATTTTTCACCTTATAAGTCACTAAGGTGAAGAACTGGTTCTACTTTGGTCATGCTATTTCAGCTTCTTAGGACACCCTCAAGCATAAAATACATGCTGACTCCTCCCCTCCCCCAGAAGGGCCAGTGCACAGCAGTAAAATCCAAAATAAATGAACAGATTATAATAAAGACAAGATTAACATGCTATTCTATATCTCTGGGCACGTGCACACATATACTTCATTGCTCCACGATCTCACACCTCACAAAAAACAAACTGTTTAATTCTGATTTTTAAAGAGCAAAATCATTTGCTATATTGAAACAGCCCATTCATCACATAAAGCATTTGATTCTGTCACCTCAAGTACTTGTTAAATCACTTCCAGCTGCTACAATCAAGGGCTAGGTACTTCCAAGGTCTGACACTTTCTGAGCTCTATTACACCTTTAAGTATGATTCTTCAATCCAATTCTAGCCTTCATAATAATCAAGTGCCCACTCCACTTAACTTCAAGGCAACTAGGGAACCTGGAATTCTCCATATATGCCTGTGTCTGATTTTCAATCAGATCTCTTCAAGCCAAGACTGAAAGCTCCTGAATACCAGCTAAGTACTAAAATGGCATCATTTGCAACTTGCAGCAGTGTCATCAGTAGCACTTCCATTGTTAAGCTCCTGTTTTTCCCAGGTCCAGAGCAATGTGTTTAGAGGCTGAAATTAAATATACAAGGCAGAATGTAGCTGCAAGCCTGCACAGTGTTTGCCAGATAAACAAACTCTGTCTGCTCACACCATTTTGTTATGTGGGTCTTAACTAAGCTGCTGCAGGTTGCTAAATCATGCTTTCTGTGCTACAAAGGGGGGTGTCACACACAGGAAACGTGGAAGGCAGAGGTTGGTAAGAAAGTGGGACTCTGGCTGCTCCTAGGTTGTAGTACCAACTCAACCTCAAAGTTGAAACATTAATCTGAATCAACCTCAAAAGAAGCATCATTATACTTAGGTATTTTTCCCACTTCTCTTTCCTTCTTTTTAGGAATATAATCTATTGTTTTTTCCTTTTCTTTCTCTCAAAGCATCAGCTGCTGTCCATCTCATGAGAGAGGCACTCAGAGGCATTATTGCACAGCGATGCCCAAGACCCTGAAACTGTTGTTGTGACAGGAGATACACACATTTCCTGAATATCCCTGCACCCTGCATCCCTGATCAGCATCACCTGCATTTGCCCGCTTGTGCAAAGCTGCAATTCAATAGCCCTCACGGTGCCCTCTCTTTTTTTCCAAAGAAAACCAGGACATTCCTGTTACAATACCTTGTAAAGAACACCAAGAAAAGTGGAACAGCATCACAGTTTTCCAGAGACACAGGCTAAGGAACTTTGCATCCCACAGAACTTCAATTTTCTCTTCTTCTAACAGAAAAGAGAAAAACCCCTCACTAGAGAAAGCATGACATTTGACCTTGTTTTCTCTAGTGCCAGCTAGCAAACTGCTGATATATTTGTACCTTTGATAAGAGAAATATTCCCCAAATCCTAAAACATCCCTCACAAATGCAGCAGCATGAAGCAGACTTGCATAGCTCCATCTTCTGTGGTTTTGTGTGCTATATTTGGGGTTTCTCCTCGAGTAAGGCACAAAAGAGGTTTAGTCTTTCTCCTCTGGTTGACTCATTCCTCCGACACTTTCAGGTATTAATTCTCTAGGGACTAATAAACCTCAAGTCCCCACTGTGGGCTTCTCATGGGAGGGACCCTTGTAGGCCTCTGTCTACTTTCTTTAAATTTGTAGGAAAAAAAGTGTTCATAAAACGGTTTCTTTGCAAAATGGTTAAAATTAGGCAATATATTCAATTGTTAACAGGGTCAGACAGACAAATGGGAATTCAAAAGCTCAAGTTTTTCAGAAGGTCAACTTAAACAGGGTCAAGATATATCAACTTTTAGAAGCATCTGTATTTGGCACAAGTAGTTTTTTGTTTAGTTTGCCTGTTATGCTGCTTAGAACACCTCAGAAAGTTTTCTGTGGTTTTCCCTGAAAGTATTTTTTTTAAACTCTACTTTTCAAAATATATATTTATTTCCTTGTGGCAAGATCTTCCAATCTTCCCAATGCAATTATCTTAGGAATCTAGTGCCCTAAAAACTCTTGGACAAATTTAATTAAATACCAGAAGCGATTACATGAAACATTTTTAAGAAAGAGGACCTTTTCCTTTATTTAAAAGGAAGCGTTCCTGTACTCTTAATGAGTGAACAGTCTACATGTGAAGCTGAATATACAAAGTGAGTGCACAGCAGCTAAAGTACTAAGTGTCAAAGAACACCAATATTTTTTGAACTAAAAGCTCTCTGTGTTATGTAAGAAATGCACCCAAAATACTCTTAAAAGGAAGACACTTAAAATGAGTTGGGTATTTATTTCCAGACAGTTTTCAGTTAGCACTCAGACCAATTCTGCTGCTGCTGGAAGAGGCTGCTGACTTCGGGAGGGGCAGAAATACACTCGGTGTCGCTTTAATCCTTTCAGGCTGGAGTCAGAAATCCCAGATGCAGCACTCCTCCCTGTTAATGGGCACTCAAAAGCTGTTCAGTGACAGTAAAGAGAAAGAGAAGCCAGGGATATGGACACCATGAAGCATAGATGAGAAGAGCTGAGGTTTGACACAGATGCACTGACTGCTGCCCTGAAAGGAAGGGGAAAAACAAAGCAATATAGCTTTTTCTAGTCTAGTGAATGAATAAACAGAAGGTGACAGAAAGTCTTTTGGATGCTTATGAATGTCAAATACTTTTAAGTGGCTGCCTTTCCTTGTCACTTAACTTTAAAGATCTAAAAATACACTTATGCTCAGTCATTTGGTTAGGGACATAAGGCTCAGCTGACTTATAACTTCAATATCGATTAGATAAAAATGGTAAGGTTGGCTTTTCTTTTAAAACAGCCCCTCCCTTGATAGTTTATCTCTGTGTAGTTTTCCCACCATCTGTGTGTATTACTTAAACAGATTAAGAAATAGAATTGTAAATTAGTCCCACAAGAAACCCTTTCAAAGTCAAGATCTGCTATTTGCCTTCATTATTATTTTTTTTCTTTCCTCAAAAGAAGTGCCTGCACTGTATATATTCAGAAATACATTTCTCCATAAGGTTTTGCAAACCAAACATTACAGCATTTTGCTGGTGCGTGAAAACAAAACAACAACGAAAGAAGGAACAAATCCTTCTTAACTAGAGATGTGTATTTTGATTTCTAAGCACAAGAAGTAACTGATCAGTAAAATAAAATCTTTATTGTTTCCCATTTTCCTATTAGAAATTTACATCCTTTCCCTCTACTAAAATGTGAGTTAACTCTCTGATGACTATTCAGAGTGAGTGAGCAGGAATAGGTGTTCCCAATGAAAATAGGAGTGAGCAAAGGTCAGAAAGTCTGTAATTGTATCAAACAGCTGGACCAGATTTCTGTGAAAGTCGCTTTTTGGTTCAAATTCTAGCTCAGTGGGTGGGAAAACTCAGAAGGAACCCTAAGAGCACAGTTTGTACCTCTAAGGAGTTAAACTTTTCCTCCTTGTAACAGTGAACTGTGCTATTGCTAATCAGGGAAGGGAATTATTTTCAACTCCTTCCCCTGCGTCAAGAAGGCATAATTCAGGTTTGCCATTCAAATGTTTCTGTCACTGATTTTTTTATTTATTTTTCCCTCTTACAAATTGCACATCTGCATGACCAGATTATTTTCCTTTTTCCACTCAGGCTCATCTCTGCACTGTATCAATAGGTTTAAACTAAAATTAAGTCCCAATGAAGAGTTAGGTTTTCAGGCAGCTGAAGTAATTTTGAACTCCCTTCAAAAAAACCAAACACCAAAAAAACCCCAACCAATGAACCCACTAACCAACAACAAAAATAACTATCCACCCCCAAACACCACCACTCCTGGAAAACTCGTATTACTGAAAGTTGCAGACTAAGGATAGAGGTTCAAAAGGTCTTTAAGGGAATAGAAACAAAGCACAAGTCCTTTGTGGTTCTGCCAGGTATGTTGTTTCAGAACATTCTAGTATGACAAAAGATTGATTGCACAGCAGGATGGTGGAATGAACTCCTCACAGCCATGTTACTCTTCTTCCTTTTCAATTAGTTCCATTAAAACATAGCGGCATAAACTCATTTGTCTCAACTTTCTGTGATTCAGAGTTCAACTGAACTGTATTTTTAGAATTTTTCACCCTGTGCCACAGTTTCAGTTCAGCTAAAGACAGAGAAAGGATGAGTAGGGAGCTCATCACAGACATGGCAGGTCAGGCTGTTTGCCCTGTGCATGAGAGAATTGCATGTGGGGGTAAACAGGGACGGCAAAGAGTGTTCGGTACTGCCAGCAAGTCATGTGTTTGATGACTAGGGAGGTAGCAGAACCAAAATTAGTTTAAATATTTGTGGAAGAGTTTCATAATAGTAGCATATAAATATAATAAAATAAATTAAATTCAGTGCTCATGGTGAAAAGAAACCCTCCCCTCAACTGACAGTGTGATTATATACTAGTTATTATCATTAAGAAACAGGATCTTGGGGCTATTTTAGCTAGTTCTGTAAATGTGCCAAAGTGATCAAACAAGCAGACAATGTTAAGGAATGAGTAGGAGAGGAACAGTAAGCAAACCAGAAAATATTGTCATAATACTGTATAACAGAATTAGAAAAAAATGAGGACTGGAAGGCAATAAGGCATAGCTAAGGTTGCAGAGCTTCAATTCAAGGGGATCCTTCATAAAGGAAGAGTGGCAGAGAGAAGGCAAAGACTTTGGATTGTGGATTGTTTGGTTGTTTTTTCCTCTTCACGTTAATTTATGTAATCTTTCTAAATATTTTTTATTGTCAGTATCACTCAGGGTTATTAAATGAAAGCTGCACAATCTCAGGCTCCCAAAGACTGAAATCAGCTGAGAGGGCAAAATGGGAGACACAACAGCAAGGGCCAGAGGGAGCCTCCATTTTTCACTAATATTGAGATTCCCAAATACTCATGTACAGTTCCTGGTTTCACATGTGTGGTTTATAAGAAAACAGGCACACATTAGCAAGTTTGTGTTCAACTCCCAGACGCTATGAAGCCATGCTGCTTGTGGCTGGGAGAAGAGGGAGTGAGAAAGCATCTTCAAGAGCCAGGTTTGTTTAATAACACAGAGAGTCTTAAATAGACTCTCTCACTCCCAAACAGAAGGACATCAAGTTTTTCAGACCTTCCTCAACACAAAGTTGTAGGAAATGCCATGTGAGAACCACACAAAATCCTCTAGTCCCATCTTCTGAAAGATGTTGTTACTAGGTAATTAAAACAGTAGAAAGTGCAATACAATGGAGAGAATCAGACATTTGAGTTCAGAAATATTAATAAAAGGCTAGAACAATGCTACAAGGGGTGACCCTCCTTGAAGAAGGAAGAATCCAATATTAAGAAAATGAAAACGTGTTTGATTTTTGGATCACTGGGCAATGGATATTGTGCATTTATTACAGTAATTCTTTGCTGGGCTCAATACATACTTTTGGTTCTTTAAGATAAACCCTATGAACTCTATAACCTGTTGGAGACAACTGACCCCACCAAGAAACAATGGTTTCAGCGATACTCTAGGTAGAACAGGAGGGATGCAGACCTACCTGTGCCACTACAGAGATACAGGACCAAGCACAGGCAGCCCTTCTGGGATGCTGCTTTCTGCCTTGGATCCTGTTCTGCAAAATCCCGTAAATTATACAGCTCTCTCCTCTCTTTTCACACAGCCCTTTGAACTGTACTCCTGAAAAGCCACTGATGAGCAAGGTATTAGAGATCAAAAACAGACTGGAACTGCAAACACAGATCCATCATCCATCAAAGTTTGGACTGGGACCTCAACTTCAAGTTTTGCTCCTTTCTATTCACTGCACTGGCTGAGGGTATAAATATCCCCACAACAAGGTTCAGATACTAACCTGAAGTTGGACTTTCTGGATTGTCTCCTTATTTTGACTTTAAAGTGCATCTCAGTGGCAGCATCTTGCATATGGTACATTCTCATTGAAGTGCTTATTTTTTTTATGTAATATCAAGAACTTCAAAGCACACTCCCCTGTTTCTCTACTGCTCATTGGCTTCAGCAGTGAAGAACAACTAGGTTGGGAGTATTATATCTGACTTCTAATTCCATACAACATCAAAGGGACATATGTATATTTTAAAGAATTACAGCTAGAGCTGTGCAAAACTTGCCTTACAAGCCCTAAACCTTAGTAGTATGTTTGTATCTTCACCTTTCTTTATATTATCCTTTTCATGCTCTGTGTTAGGATCACAGAAAATCTGTTGATAGAACAACTCCAATTATCCCAAATAAATCCAAGATACTTTAAAGGTTCAGATAATAAATTATGTCCTTGGTGTCTCACAGGCACGGGGGAGACTAACTTCTTTCAGCTAGGAAGGAATGCCAAATAATTGCGCAAATAATACATGCTTGAAGTTTGTCACATGCTTGGTCTCCTTCCTTTTTACTCTGTCTGATCTGTATTCCCCCTAGTTTTCTAATTCTCTCCAAATCATTTGCATGACTACTCTGCCTCTCTGAAATAATGACACAAAAGGGCTCCCCACCCTGAAAGAAATAACATCATGCAAACCACTTGTGAAAATTTTAAACGTACACTTGACATTTTTGAGTTTAGAGATGCAACTGGATGTTTATGCTGAAGTTGTTTACCCAAAGGCACTTTAGGTGCCCCCATTACTGGGTCAACATGTAGTAGCTACAGCTCTCTCAATCTTTCGTGTACTCATCTTCCTAATACCCCATGGGAAGACAAGAAGTGCTATTATCTCTGGTTTATAATTAGGAAAATGAAGACAAGAGAAGCAAAAAGCATGGTTTCCAAAAGTCCTTTAGCTTTTAAGTCACTTAACCCTCATTATGAGCAGTATTGTGCTGTGCTCCAGGAAGAGTGTGGCTAAGCCAGCAGCCTTTTCTGTGCTGCTCCCTGGAACACGGCACAGTGCTCCTCTGGGAGCAGCCTACATGCTGCTTTTGGAGAAGGAATCATTACACATGTTTACTTGTCACTACACCTAAACCAGAGAGACCTTTTTGAGAGCAGCAGACTGTTTTCAGGACTCGATTTGAGATGTTTGCACAGTGCCACAGCTTTCCTAGTAACTCACAATCCTTGCACCTCTCTGGCTTTCTGCTTCAGATAAGCCCTGTTAAGTGATGCTTTAGTTTGTAAATGTCATTTAGGCTCCTGTAATGTGAGTATTCCTGAAAATTTTACCTTTGCACAAGTTTTTTTTGCAATGAAGAGTACCTGAATCTCCAGTAACCTGAAACCCTGTCCTAACTGTAGGACCATCCTCAGACAGACCATGTTCATACCTATCACATGCACATGTGTAGCTTTGCACAGATATTTAAAGTCACTGGCTACTTCTGCACCTGCTTATAGCTCAAAAATTCAGAAGGAAGTTAGAGACAAAAAGAAATGGCTTGTTTGGTGCATTTTAAAGTAATGACCATTATTAAACACCAAAATTAAAATAATAAGCTCGCAGTGAGTTTTAGAATCATAGAATGGTTTGGGTTGGAAGAGACCTAAAGCCCACTTTGTTCCAGCTCCCTGCCATGGGCAGGGACACTTTCCACTTCACCAGATGGCTCAGAGCCTGGCCTTGAACACTGCCAGGGGTGGGGCATCCACAGCTTCTCTGGGCATCCTGTACCTCACTACCCTCCCTCCATCTACTTATTACACCCATGAAATCCATGAAGCTGATTAAACCAGTGAAACTTGAAGTTTTTTTTTTTTCTTTTTTTTTTTCCTTTGCAATAAACAGAAAGACACTATGATAAAAAAACAACAAAAAAAAACAACCCTCAAGAAAAGCAATATAACATAAAACTTTTCCCTCCTGCTGGTATTTTATAGATGACAAGGCATGAAATGATTGATCATACACTGTAATGACGGATAAGGACAATTGGCTGAAAGGTCAAAACTATTAAGTAAATAGTAAAAAAAAAAAAAAAAAGAAAGACAAGACAGTATATTTCTCTCTGAGGCATAGTAAGTTTAAATGGCAGGAAACCTTCATGTCATAGTCACACTGCTTCCATTTAAGCTTAAAGAGTATTGAGCTGAAATACCAGCAATTAGTTAAACATTTTTGCATGTTCTTTGACAAGGAAAATTTGAGCAGGGTTAAGATAGTTTGGATTTCTTTGAATGCATATTTACATGGACAGATAGTGATAAGACAAGGAGGAGCATTGTTAAACTGAAAGAGAAGAGATTTAGATTGGATGTTTCAATTGAAATATTTACTGAGGGTGATGAGGCCCTTGCACAGGCTGCCCAGAGAAGCTGAGGGTGCCCCATCCCTGGAAGCGTTCAAAGCCAGGTTGGATGAGGCTCTGAGCACCATGGGATAGTGGAAGGTGTCCCTGCCCATGACAGGGGGTTGGAATAGAATGATCTTTAAGGTCTCTTTCAACACAAGCCTCTCTGTGATAATATTCATGATCATATTAGCCTTATTAATTTCTTTCCCTTAATTTATGTGTGTATCTACACAGACGAGAACAAATTACAAATACAAAAAAAAAAAAAAAGATGAGTACAAACGGAATGTATTCTTATTTCAGGGTTGTGGGCCTCTCTAGATTTTAATATAGTTTTTTTTTAGTCTGGCTTTAACTCAGCCCAGAGGAGAGGCCTGTGGAGGTACTGGCTCCCCTCAGTGACTGTCACCCAATTCTCCTGGGTGTGATGCTATAGATGAAGAGGTTCTGTAGGAATTCTCTGTACCCCCTAACACAGCAAGACTGTGAGAGACATTTCTCACCCTACTGACTATCAAACTGATTTATTTCAATTTTCTAAAAGAAAAAGCATTTTTCATTTTGTTTATACATAGTGTTTTTTGTTGTTTCTTTTTCTTTTCTTTCTTCTCTTCCTAAAGAAACCTCTGCAAACATCTCTCTTACACCCACAAATCATTGAATCTACTTAGCATTTCCTGAAGAGGTGCAATTTTTAATTTTTTTCATATGTGACTTTTTTTGTGTTAGTGCATTTGTCAACATTAGAGTAATTAGCTCAAGTTTCATCAACTAGCTGGTGCAATCTGTTCAGAAAACAACTCGGAATGTTAAAAATCCTAACAAGTTTCTCTGTCTTCACAGTTAAAGCCTGAGGGATTTGATTTCAGTTGTGTCTAAAATCAGAGGAAGTCTTTTAGCAGATAAATCAATAGCACTAAAAAATAATAACAAAAAAAAGAGAGACTAATTAAGAATGATGCTATTAGGCAGAATTATTTTTTATGATATGTTAGATTCAGCATATTTTAAAAAATTAAAACTGGAAAAACTGAATTAAAGCAGATCTAGAGATCCAAATCCACTAAAGCTTCCATCCCTTTCATGAGTAACCCAATTGAAATAAAAATATTTGAACCACAAATAGAATGTTATCCAATATCTATTCCTAAAGAAATAAATATGCAATAATAAATTGTTTCTGTGCTGCTTTTGGTTCTTGATTTTCTTGGGGCTGTCTGTGTCCCAACATGCATGCATTTGTATGTTTTAAGTGCAGATAGAATCCCTCAAGGGAGAAATAAGGAAAAACATGCTTTTCTAAGCATAAAAAGCACTTATTGATAGGGGTTTGTCTCCACCAAAAGGCAGCACAAAAAATGGAGCCTCTGGAAAATATCTTTAACAGCTGCCTGATCAAAACCATCATTTCTAAAACACTAAAGAAATCTCTCTCCCTTAGAAGACTTTTACTTACACAATTCAGGAGAAAAGAGGCTTGAAAAACATTCAAGTAGAGAAGTCACTCAGTGAAACCACATCAACAGTACTGGACATTACAGCACGAGTTTTGTGGGGATATAAATTAAGATACACAAGTGCATGACTTGTGTGGACGGTGACTTCCCTGAGGCAGCTATGGGGAAAATCAGTATGGGAAGGAGACAAATACAAACACCAACTTGGTCACCTTCATTCGACCAAGTCCAACAAACAATGTGGGAAAATTCATGGCTGGTACTGTGCAATAAAACTGGGAATATGCATTTCCATTGTGGCTCAAATTTCCTTCTCTCCCTGGTGTACTGTTCGTTGCACTCTCTGGTACGTAGGACCAGCAGATGAAGAGCAGAGAACTTTTCCTGAAAGAGTACAGAAATTGGAAAGGTCTAAGGAAAAGGCTAGTAACAAATGCCATTGATATAAAATACGATTATTTCTCTTCAGCAGCAAAAAAAAGAAAAAAACCCGACCTGATAATGGCATCCTCCCTACTTGATCACTTCATAGAAATATCATCTTCCTAAAAAGTGCCTTCTCTGAGAGATTAAATTAGGCTGTAATACATTGACTAATTAGCAGTAATGTACTAGAAATTACAACTCGCAGGGTTTTAGCTAGTACCGATTATTTCTCTAGCAAGCAAAATTAAACATGCTTTTACAATCTGTTCCCTGAAAATTTTCCTGCCTTTCCTTCTGTTTTGCCTCACACCAACAAAAATATGGGGCCATGTTTTGATCTTTAGGCAATACACCTGTGCACCCATCTTATGAGCACAGCTGGGCTCCAGAGCTGGGAAAGCAGGGAGGAGATGCTTCATTGTTGTAACACTGGGCGAATTCAGGCATAAATCCTGCAGCACACTTTGGTCCATGCCGTGTTTGTGTGGAGTACAGATCCCATAAATCCAGCCCTCGGTGGTTATCCCATAAAGCCGAACCCGCGGCAACCACTTCCCAAGCCCGGTGTAGGGATGCCAGGACCATGCTGTTCTGCAGGCTGCACAGTGGTAGCATCTCACAGGCAGCCAAACTACTCTGGAGCAGCTTTAAGGCTGTTCTGGGTTAGACTGGGGACTTGGGGAATTGCCAGGGGCTCTCAAACTCAGAGAGCAGGAGAAACAACTTAAACTCTGTGTCTCCCTGTGCTGTAGGTAAGGAGTTGGTCCAGTGTTCCCAACATCGTTCCATTAAAGCTGCGCACACAGATGTAGTTTTATTACTCCTTTGGCTGCTGTCACAGTGACCAGCAGACCCCATAAATGGATGGGGACACAGATGAAGTCCTGTTGCTACAGCAGCAGGAGGGATTACAGGGGACATCAGTGTCCCTTGAGGGAGTTCTCATGTGCCTGGCTCATAAGTACCATTTCTATATCACATTGCACTAACTGAAGACTGGGGAGGGAATTTTACTTCTCAGATCATAATAGCAGGGGCTGTAGAATGGGTCTTTTGGTGCTTTTCATTATTATGATGTTGTTGTTGTTGTTGTTGTTTTGTTTGAATTTTTTAGCCTGATAGAGATCCTACTGCTATCCATTGAAATACTGATAATGACCTTGATCTTTCCTGCTTTGGTAACAAAATGGTGGCCTTTACCACAATTTCTTTTCTTTTAATTTTTTTTCTATGTTTTTCTGGCTAGTGCTTTTTTCTTGCTCATTAATTTGGAAAGCATAAACCATCATCTCTGTGTCTCTCTGCTCTGTCTCATTTCCACATTGTTTATTAGTGAGTTCAACAACTTCTTTCCCGTTTTGTGGAGCTTTGACCACGAGTCCCAGGACTGACACTTGTTACCCAGTCTGCTTCGACACCAAGAAAAACAGTGGGAGCAAGCATGTACAAGCTGAGAGGGAGCAACACTTGTTAAGGTCTGTTTGGGTTTTGTTGCTCTTTGTTTTTGCAGATCTACCTCCATAAGTGTCTATAACGAGTTAAACATACATTCCTTATTAAACACAGAGCATCAATAAATAAATGTCAAATTTCTAAACAATGTCTGTTGCATGAGCTTGTTTAGCATGTACTTTTCAAGCCATTGTTGTGTTTTGATAAAAATTGTGGTGTGTATATTACAAGTAGATATACTTGTACTGCTCTGGCTATCTGTGTTTCCTTGCATATATGGCAGTTACACAAATAACCTATTTTTCCTCCAAGTTGGTAATCACAAAATGTTATAACAACCACTTCAGTGTAGTGCTCTGCAAGACTGAATGCATTAAATACTCTCAAGGCTCAATTTGAAATTTCCTTTTTTATTTCAGCCCTTCATTGTTGTATCCCGCCTATTACAGAGTACCTTGAGAGAATCCATAGTGAACAGCAGCTTAATGATGGCCACAATCTGAGAAAGGAGCAATATCTAACAAAGGAACTAAATATTAAGGTTGGTGTTCAATAGGATGATCCAGTCTCAGGAGTTTGGTTATACCATCCCTTCTTGCCAGGATGTGGCAAGTAGGCAATACTCAGTTGGTCCCACCTAAGGTTAGGATATTGATCAGACTTCAAGGTTGCTTCCAGGCCTATTTTCTCTGTTAGCAAAAGGCTGCATTAGATGAACCTTTAGAGCATCTCCTCATGCAGTGAAAGTGTAATGTGATGAAAAGACACTGGTATATCATCTTAGTGGTGGTACAGGACAGGCAGAAAAGCCAAATGGGCTGGGGAAGGAAGACCTGCATGGTCAGCAGCCTCTGATTACAGGGACAGAGTGCAGACAGCAGTAATCATCAGAAAAATTGCTCTGATTTTTGCTTTTTCCAACAGCCAAACCAACTCCCCTGAAAAGAGAGCAGAAACTGAGGGGACTCAAAATCATTGTTCAGTTCAGCAGGTATGAGGATCTTAGGAAATGAGCTGTAGATACACATATTCTGCAGCAACAAAAGAAAGTTGAATGACAGTCTTAATATTCCTTCCTAATATGATATATTGTGACACTAACAATCCATCTGTAGTCTTTTGAAATGATACAGTGTGCTATATTTCAAACAAGATTTAGTTGTTGACAAAACAAAATTTCCAGCAGTTAAAGTGCTGCATCTTTTAAGATACTATAAAGTATTAGGGAGTTTTTCCCATGTAATCAAAAGTCTTTTGCTTTTTGAATACCTCATCATCTATTAGAAGATAGCCAAGAAGATTGGCTATCCATCTACTGTTAATTTTTAATTACCACTCTAATAAGCTTGTTACTATAACAATAAATCTACTATACAGTAATTTAGCAGCAGTTAAAAAAGACCAATGGATTTTCAACTAGTGTAGGCAGAAGCTAAATCTGATATGCAGGTAAGTATCATAACCAGACAAACAACACACACATTTCTGAGCTGCTGTTTGATTTTTTAAAAACTGAAAATAACATCAGAAATCCTTAATAGACTCCTTCAAATTTGATTTTGCCAGCTAAGGCTACCCTTGATATACAAACAGATCTCAGTAGAGTGAAAAGAACTAATTCAACAAAGAAGAATGCAGTGTGTTATCAGATATCACTAGATTAGTGATTTTCTAGTCGAAGTGACTCGTAAAACAGAGAACATCTGGCTTTTATGTGTGTTTTTTTGCTTGCCTGCCTGGAAACAATAACAAACAGAGTATTTTACTTGAAGTACTGTTTGGCATCCTCACTCCAAGATCAGAACTCTCCAAATTCCCAGAATGTTACCCCTTATTTATATTACTGCACTGCGTGCTATCTATGGGCCTCCCTGATTCTAAGTGCTGCCAGGGTCTACCTTGCTCCCACTATAAATCAGAGCAGCCTCAGAGAGCAGTTGCTTTCCAGGCTGCTATAAGAGGGGAAAGAAATCAATTCTTAGCTGTGCCATTGGCTCTGTGCCAGTGGAGGACACCCTGTAGATATTTTCAATCAAAAAACTTGCATCCTCATGGCAGCACAAAATGTCTAGGGTAAAAAACAAATTGGGCCCTCTGGTTTCTCCCCTTTAGAGATACAGATATGAGTCCAAGCCTGTTTATCAGCTCCAAATATACCAAAACTTTGAAGAAAGTTTGGATCTATAGTTGTATTTTATAACATGAGCCCATTCCTACTCCTGACATATCTCGCTGTGCCTGTGATTAGGAAAGGTTATGGCTGTGAATCATGGCTTGAGGAAATGTGTAGTACACCTGTGTACAAGAGTAAACTAAATTCAGTTTGCTATTTATCTACTGTATTTATCTCAGTTAAGTAAACTTCGAGTTTGTCAAGATTTCCTGCTGGAAATTCTCATGATAATACGAGTATAATTGCCTTTTTATTGCCACAGACATCTGCTACAGTTTTCAAACAAAGAAAATACTGTGGTGGTTTTTTTTTTTCTCCCCCTCCCCAGGCTTCCTCTATAATAAGATCCTCTCTTATTTTGTGTGTGATAGATTACAAAGCCAGCTGAGGGGCAGTAGAAACCAACCAGTCAACCCTTTCTCCTTCAGACCCTCTTACCCTCCACCTTGAGGACAAGAAATAAAAAGCTATACAATAAAGACTGTAGTCCACTAAATGAGGTCTGCACACTGGGATGCAGAAGAGATCAAACAGCTCCCTACCATTCTCCTAATTTTCCTTCTAAGGGTTCTAAATACTTTCAGAAAGCCCGTGTCAAAGGCAATGTGGCCAACAAGAATTTGTGTTCAGCCCCTGACCCTTCTTCATTCTGCAAAGGAGTCCCTAAGGTGTCCTCCTGCTATTTGAGCAGATCAATGTGAAAATACATTGATACTTCAGGCGAGGCTGAAGGGGTCATATCCCCCCTGTCACCCGGTCCCACAAGATAACTTGTGCTCTCCTCCTCAGTGAGGGAGAATTTTGGGATCACGGCTTTGCACTTATTGGTTTTGGTACATTTTGGTATGAGAACTAAAGAAATTGAAAAAATAAAGTAACTGACATAAATATGATGCAGTACCAAGGAAGGCAAATACTGTCCTTCAGCTAAAAGGCACTCCAGAAATGTTTTGGCCAAATATGTGTGATGCCCATTAGAATTTGTCCTTAGATGATAGATTTCAGTACCTTCAAGGATGAAGAGGGAAGAGGTTCCCCAACTTACATTCACAGAGCTATTTCTAGAAAGACCTGCAATGAAGATACTCAGAAAAGCCTGTCTCTTGCTGCAATCCACCATCTGCCTTAGCTCATCATCCCAGGACCATAAGTTAACTTGTCAAACCACCCGCCCTTGAACTGACTGAGAAATATCAGAGCAATCACCTTCCATTTGGGGATGGGCAGGAGCTGGGTGCTGGTGAAAGATACAGCCTGGAAAGAGAAAACAGGGGTAGCAGTGAGAAGGCAAACTATAGAGGAGGCCATGGCATAGAAACTGAACCAGAGACAAAAGAGATGCATCATTCAATCAGCTTTTGGTCCCAGCCTCACACTATCGTCTGGACCTCTGAAGAAGTGCTGCCACAGAACATTGGCCTCCCACGTGCAGAGATCAGGTCACATAAATAGTTGCATGCACCCTGAAGAGTGGTGTGGCCTGACAATTGCATGTTAATAGCAACTGCCTCACCCCAGGCTTTGCTCAGTCACTGCAGGAAGCAGCAACATCAGGGTACTGGTGCAGTATGGCAGGAGTGCTATCTGCCCTGTTTAAACAGGGTAGGCTACAAAGTGCTAACTCAGAAATTCTTAGGTCCTCCAGCTGTAGTCGAGGATTTACAGCCATGCCCAGAGGGAGGAGGAGCACACAGCAGCAGTTCCACACTGAGTGTAACTGTCTATGGGCTCAGCATAACAGGGGGACTTTTTTTTTAACACAAAAAAAAACCAAACCAAAAATCAGATCTCAAACTAGGAGACAAAAACTGGATTTTAAACTTCTGATGTCCATTTGGATGCTGCCAAACTTAATAGCCTCACTGTCAGCTGAAAAGAATTTAGAAAGACATTTCCTCACACATGGTGGATAAAAGCAAAGTGGTCATCTTTCAGTTACCTGAGGTCACACAGCAAGGAGGCCAGGACCAAGGAGTGGGCCTTGTTTGTATCCAAAAGCTTTCAGAAGCTGACAAAGAATTAGAGACCAAGCTACGCTGTCCTAGCCAGCTTGATGTCTGCTGTTACTGCAATGGAAGGATCTGCATCCATAGCAAATGGGAGAGTGGCACAGGACAAGTAGGGAGGTGTTTGGGTTGTTTCAGACATTATTCTCTCTCAAATTCCAGATTCACAGTGCTTGCCGGAAAGTTGGGTCTTCCAACAATGTACAGGCAACATTTTCATCTGTGAGCCAAGCTTGCTTTGTTGAACAGTTTATTGAGTGATGAACACACCACAGAACAGAAAGGCTTGGATTATGAGATGTCCAGTGTTCTCACACAGAACAGCAGCTGTATTGTCAACCATGGTTATCCTGATTTCCACCCCATTTTTGGATGGGCATTGAGGTAATCTTGTAATGAGCGACAACACACCTTGAGATACTCAAATGTATGCCCAAAGTACACTCAAAGCCTTGCTCAGCCTGTTCAGGGACCGTGCTTGCTGATGCAGGGCTACAAAGACCATGACACAAGAGGATCAGATTTGACATTTTCCCTGCAATGCTGTGTGTGATGAGAACGAGGAGATTGACATTCACCTGCTAGAAAAAGCCTGAGTTCCAAAACATGCCTCTGAGATGCACATCTGTGGAAATGAAGTCAGCACAGGCCCTAGAATATGATGGACTATACACTTGCAGTCCAGTGCAGCCCTTGTTTAACAGAAGGCCAATAGGCTACCTTTGTGAAGAGTTTCAAACTACTGCATCACAAAAAATGCCTTGAAATCTTTGTAAAACATCACATGGAGTTTTGCTCTAAGTATTTCAGTATTTAATTAGAAATATGCCATAGGAAAGTATAATTCTACCTGTCCCCCAACCCTAGCATCTTCCACTTCAAATTCACAAGAAACTTCCCTGACAATGAGATGCAGCTGGAGTATGATGTGTCTGATCCTGTAGTCAGACAGAAAAAATTCAGACATATAAGTAAAAAAATGTAATAACTTGTATTCTTTTCCATTTTCATGTCTTACTGTTTGTTCTGTTCTTCGTGTGGTGAAGTGTCAGTGATTAAAGAAACTTTTTATAGATTGTTCAATTTATTTGCCTTAACAGGTAGCATATTTGACATGAGATTGTCAGAAAGACAGCAGAAGGACAAACTCTTCAGAGGCACTCAACTCTCAAATCCCTCAAACACATCACTATGTTCTAAAGGCAAAACTCAGGATACAGATACATTGGCACAGAAGATGACCACCTTTTGCTATGATAGAGGTCATGGGTAAAGTGTTTAGGTGAATTACATCACTGTTAAGTTTATATTGTACATATTAATTATGTTAAAATATATATAAAAACAAAGCTCATCACTTAACTTTCATAAGGCAAGATTTTTCCTTCAACTTTTCATTAAAAAGAATGTTTAAATAAACAAATGGGAATATCTAGTGTCTCAAAATGGTGTAATATTCAGACAAACAACCATTAAAAATCTGGAAGCACACCACTTCTATTAACACTGCTCAGAAGAAGAAAACTTAAATGAAGTTTTCATATATTCTGGATTTAAATCAAATATATTCCCAATGATAAGAATCATTCTCATAGTCACCTACCAGGGACAGCAAGATAAGTTAGACAGCTACCTGGTAGCATAATTATTCTCCAATTTAAAAATATCCATTCTCTTTGCTTTGTTAATAGCTCTGGAAATTTGAACCAACTCAGTAAAAAGCAAAAAAGGTATTTGCTGTCTGAAAGTCATCACACAGCACTCTTGTGTAATGCTTACTTTGAATAAAGGGCTGACACTGTGTTATAACATGACACACCAGTCACGGTTCTTCAAAGGACAGATGTGGTTTTTAAATCAGAAGTGAATGTGTGTTTAAGTCACTTTTCAAGACAATCCTTACTGCTGTCTTATGAGTGGCATGACTGTTTCAAAGTCACTGCAGCCTCATTAGAGATGTGACCTCTGGGCAATTTCACAAAATTGAGAACTGAAATCCAGGGGCTGGCCAAGGGTCTCTGATACAGCTGCAAAATTTTCCATTCAAATGAATAAAAAAAATTAAAGATGCTTTAAAAAATAATGAATCACAACAGCTATGAACAGACCCTGCTGTGCCTTTTCACTTGGATTTTTTCATTTTGCTTGATGAAGAGAACACATATCCCCACAAGCATGAACA
>JACBWW010000009.1:22103383-22121478 GCA_020086605.1 Lanius collurio | reverse complement strand
ATCTTACGTCGCGGTTTTGATACACATATATATCTCTCAAGTTTTCCTTTTCTCTGAGATTAGAAGAAATGATCATTACCACATTTCCCTGTGCACTTTTGCAGAAAAAAGCTGTGGTGGTACACTGAAAAATAAGCCTGAACACTTAAATCAGTACAAGTTTGGCTTTACATGCTGGGGAAATAAAATGTACAAATTTAAGGGTTTCATAAGAGATAGTCTTACTTCTGGACTGACCACATCAAGTCCTACCTGCTTATTTCCCACCCACTCAACTCTGTCAATGCAAATCTCAGGAGCTACAATTTAGCCCTCTCCATGGAAAAAGAGAACAACCCCCCCCAAACCACGTCCCTTGAATGTTGCTTTTACTTTAATAGCAAATGCAGCAAAGAGTACCTTCCTTTTCTTGCCTGTCACTGTAGTCCTACTTTGAGCAAAAAGCAAAACCAAGGCAGTTCCCTGACCCTTTCCCCCGAAAACATAACAATAATAATAAAATCATACAATAAGGTAGTTAAAAATCACAGATTTGAACACATACCTGGTTCCTTAGCTATCCTTCTTGACAATGATAATTTTAATCAATTCTTTGTAAATAACTTTAACAATCACTATATCTCTCTGCTGTCCCCCTGCTCCTCCAGTAGCAAAATTCAACATAATTTTCTATATATGGACTCCAGCTCTTTTAAGTAACATGAATATTAGAGGACTGGATTGAGGATGGTTCCATAATTTCTAGCACAGCAAAGTCCTGAACTAGGGCTGGAATTACTAATATCACTGAAATTCTCCTATTCCTAATAATAATAAATTGAAAATGACTGCTTGGCTTATCTCTGTAAGTAATGGGATCACATTAAGACAAGTGCACCGAAGATAAATATTGGGTATAAACTCCTGACAGGAAGACATCTTAGAATGAAAGATGGGAAGAAGTTCTTTTCCTTGATTTATATTGATTTATAACAAGTGAAGAAAGAGCAGAAGTTGTAACACTGGAGAAAGCACTGGACTGGCCAAAAGCACAAGGGGAATGATGAAGAGGGAAAGAACACCATAACCTAGATAACTTACACTATAAGCCTGCAGCAACTGAAAATAAGTATTGGTCTAAAATCTTGTGTGATCCTAACTAGAATTTGTGGCTGGAAAAACAAGAACAAGAACAAGAACAACAATAAAACAAACAGGAAGGAAAAAACATTAGGCCAAGTATTTGTTAACAATTGGTCCAGACTGCCTTAATGGTTGAACTGAGACGATCATGAACAGGATCTGCGTCTGATATAAACTTTAAATATCCTTGTAGGGTGCATTTATAGTTCCTGGTACAGGACTTCTCTGAATTAAAGGAAAAAGGGCACAGATTAGTTTATTTTTTCAACACAGAGCCCAACAATTGCAAGAGAAAGTCCCTTCTTGTATGAAGATGGAGGTTAAATTTTTTTAACTTCCACTTTAGAGGTGAGGGATGAAGCACCCACTACTGTGACAAGCAGGTCAGGACTCCTCTGCATGCTGGCATTACCCCACAAGGTAAGGAATGCTAAAAATGACATTGTTTACTGATCAGCTGGCTACTGCCAGCCCCTCTGTAGTAAGAAAAGAGAGAATAAAAAAGGGAAGTCTTTTGGCAGGAGCTTAATTACCTCAAATTACCTCAGAAATCCCCTCCATCTTTTGTAGTGGTGACCTTGACCAGGATCTGCTCTGCAAACAAATACACATATTCCAACCCAAAGAGACACAGCAAATCACTGCATTCAATTAGATGCCATGTAGCAAAGTTAATATGGATACCTAGAACTAATATGTGGGTATCTCCCTACCTCTGCCAGGGCTCTGCTGCAGGGGTGGTTTCCTGAAGCAGGAGAGCACCAAGACAAATTTGTTGAAGCTGCATGGCTGCAGCAGGGTGAGGGAATTTCATTGTTGGGCTGCCTTTCTGTGTTAATGACTAATGACAGCTCCCAGTGACTGTGGCTGTCTTTTTAAAAAAGCAATTAATTGTCTTAATGTCTCGCTGTGCTTTGCATAGCTACCTGCTCTCAATAAATAAAACTCTGCAGGGACTTGGTGTTTTTCCAGTGCTTGGGCAGTGGAAAACGAGGGAGTGGGAGCTGGCTCGTGCTGGGGTCAGGATTCTCACAGCAGTACTGGGGGGGATTGGAAAATTCAAAAGCAGTAATGACCAAAGCCTCCCGCTCTGCTGGGCTGAGCAGGGGGCTAAGCCTAGCCTTCCAAGTATATTTACATTGCATATAGCCACCTCACTTGCTGACCCTGCAGGGCACAGCAATTTTCAGAACATGTCAGAGCAAAGGAGCTCTCAAATCTGGTTTTAGCAAAGTCAACAGTCAAGCAAGTTCAGGCCTCAAACCCAGTAATGTCTGGGCTTCACCTTCAGTGTAAACATGCCCTCCCTTGGCCAGAGAGGAGTCTGGAGCACCCTGCTGCCTAACCTTTGGGTGGGTGAGGCAAGCAACCCTTAAACCATGCCTGCTTTTTATCCTTGAACTTCTGCAGTGCTGAGCTCATTTGGGCTTCTCCTCGAGCCAAAAAGACCCCCTGAGGATGCCCAGCCTTCCTGGAGGGCACTGTGGCTGCCCAGGTGTGAAAGGAAAGATATTGGGGGGATGTTTGTAGCTACCCATTTTTCATACCCTTCAAATCATCTGGTCCCACACCCCAAGGACCTGTCCTTCTGGTACTCTGCCAGTGAAAACTTTCAGTGCTTGATACCTTTTATCAGAGACTGTCAGCAGAACAGTTGATAAAAGCCTGTTCTAATGATCTTTTTAGTCCTTTTCCCTAGGAAAAAAAAATCAGGATCACAGAATATTAGTTTATTCCAGACTCACAAATAAATGCCTGCCACTCTTTAGCTACTACAATGTTGCTATCACCAATCAGCAGGGTCACAGATGAACAGAGAGCATAAGTGTGTGTATATATTCCATTTCTCTCATCCTGCATCATAAATAAGATCATTGCCAATATTTTCTGTGAGAGAAAACCTATATCAAGGCTTATTCACACAGTAATCACTGTAAAACCACAGAACAAATCTAGATTTCTAACTTGAGCCTGCCCAGAACAGAATAATGCCACTGAAAGAATATCCAGACAATATGGCTCTGACCATTACCTCTAGATAATAAACCTCTTTGGCAGGGGAGATGTTTACAACTGCCCTAATCAGAAGCTTTTCACACATTTTTATTCCACCCTGCACCTTCTGTTGTAAATCAGGCTTTAAAAAGCACATAGCAGCACTGTGATCTTATGTCAAGAGTGAGAGATGTTTGTTTAATGGGCCTTTAAATTGTTTGTTTTAGAAAATACACATACCACTGCCAACACAATAACTCCCCACCATATTTTTAACTTGCTCTGTCATTATGCAATTAAAAAAAAGAAAAAGAAGCTAGAAAAAAATCAGTAAAAATAACAATAACATTGGCTTGTTTGCATTTTTCCAAACCACTCCTTTATGGTTTCTTTGTAGACAGCTCGTGGCTGGAATCAGGTTTTGAAATACACCCTCTTCGACAATTCAAGAAAAATAAAAAAACACTGATTGTATGACTCTGAAGTGAATGGTCACTCTCTTTCACAGAGGAGTGTTAGTGTATCTTTGAGGTGCAAATGAACATCAGAAGCCAGAGAGGACTATATCTTTTAAAACTCTGGTTGTAGAACACAGCTAGGAGGATTAGGCACTTGGGATTTGCATTTGCTTCTCTGAGAAACTCATCTGTTTTGTTTTTAACAATTATTTGACATATTTGTTTAAATCACAACAAATTATCTTGCTCAAGAAGTGTATGTTTTGAACCCCTTATAGACCTGATGAAATATAGTTTATTATGTACATGTATAATTTTTCAGAGGTCTTTTTTTCCATCTTATTGTGTAGACTGCTACAAATATCAAAGAGTTCAACTAGCTTTTGTTTTCCTTATCAGGTCACAACTGAACTGAAAATAGGTTTTCAGCTTTTCCACAACTTTGCATATTTTTCCCCTGTTAGGTCCACTTTGCAGGTCTCAAACATACGAAAGCTTTAAATATAATTTGTTCCTAACGGTAGAACAACTTGAGTTCTATTTTTATTTCCTGCGGCTACATCTATGCAAATATGCTCCAGTAACAACAAATTATTTCAGGTCACAAAAACACTGAGCAGGGGGATAGAAAAAACAGTTGGTTCTGAGGGTCTGCTGCGCCTCCTAGTTTTCCTTAAAAGATACAAAATGATACTGCTGACTTACTTAATAAGCTGGACTAATTACAGAAAGTTCCAGAAGACCTTGGAGAGCCAGAAATTCCCTAAAACTAACAGCAGGTGATGCTATTTATACTTTGTTTTTATAAATTACAAAATGGTTTAGAAAATAAGTATGTCTTGAGTGATAATAAACTGATTAAACATAAATTGAATGGAAGAAGCAAGCACCCGTCCCTGATCCATAATTAAGATTTCTGGTTTCAAAAGATTGAGAAGTTTGAACTAGGAAACAAAATCTGGACTGAAAAGGCAAGAAATTAGAGAGCCTAAGGTTTCTGTACTTATAGCCCCAAAAGCACACAAATGGGGTAGAATTTTTTGCACAAGGGAAGAATTATAGAGAAGGGCTCTAAGCACAACAGGATTAGCAGCAGTGTTTTAAGAGTACCAGAAGGAAACAGAAAGCTTTCACAGAGAGGAAGAAGGTGTTTATTAGAAAGAAAGCAATGTTCATAGCTGACAATAGGGATTAAGTGAGAACAATCAGAGTCCAACAAACTGCAAAGTAGTGAAAATAAATAGCAAATGATTCTTCACTGTATAAAACCAAAAGGAAAAGCTGCTGCTATGTAAAGAAGGAGGAGCAGAAACTGAAAAAAGAAAACTGTAGGAACTTTGTATCAGCTAAACTTTGTTTTTCAATAAGAGGCATGTTGGCAAACCTGGTGTCAAAGGTGGGAGAGCTAATGATGGATTAAATTGGTAAGCTTATATAGATCTGAAGGAGGAGAAAAACAAAGGAGCTAGACACACTCATGTTAAAACACCAGCTAGTGTCTGCCCAAGTGTTATATAAAAAAACAAGGAAAGGAAGTCACAAATCATTTCTTGATGCTTCAAAGGAATATCTAAGTTCAGGCGGCATGATATACTGTTAGCAACTCCAGAGTCATACCTGCATTTAGAGACTGGGGAAGAAGAGAGCAGCTCTTTTCCCTCAGCACATCACCTGACCTGACTAGCACAGAAAGCCTCAGGAAAGAAATCTGCAATGGAAAGTGTTGACAAGAGAATTGCAAAATAAGGAAATAGTGACATAAGTAGAGAGTAAGATAAAATGCAACACAGGTTTGCTAAAGGTAGGAGTTGACAAACTTGACATCCTCCTTTGATACAATTTTCTAGACAAGGGCAACGCAGCAGATCTATCTGGTATTGAGAAAAGCACTGGATTTTGTGTTACACATGGCATTTCTAGTTAAAAGGGAGGGGATGAGGATTAGAACTGCATAGTTAGTAGCTGTACAGCTAGTCCTACACAGATACAAGAGTTAGCAGGGCTGGCAGGTCTAAGTGCCAAGCCAGAGGGATGTCTGAAAACACTTTCTCAATGGCTGACCCTGCAACAACCTTTATTTTCATTCAGTACCCTGACACACAGTAAAGAGGCCTGGTGAAATTTCCCAAGAATTATGTGTTTCAGAAAATATTGTCAATATACAGGAGGATCCAAACACTGCAGAGCTACATCTGTGTTAGTGTTTCCCTTTGGAGCAGTTACTCTCCCTGTAAGCAAACATTTGAAAGAGTCGGTCCAGTTGTTGGTGGGGTCTTTGCTACTCAGGACCAGGCTAGGGCTAGAATGAGTTCCTCTCTGCTTTCATTGTCCAAAAGCTTAGAACACAGGGGTCCTCAGCACAGTGAGACAGAAGCAGATTTTCTGGGTGGAACAGCTTGTGCTATTTGCTGATGCAGGTGTAGCACTGGTATCCTCAAGGACTTCAGTCATAGAAAAGATATGTAATGTACACAGTTCCAGGTCATACATCTCAGATTAAGAAAAAACCCTTCATATTTGGAAATGCCAGAGGGTAAACGAGGTTACTGCTTCATCAGAAGATGATTTTGAAACAGAAACATAATACATTAAATGTGCCTGTGAGGAGAGGGAACACTAGAGCAGACTAGCCCAGAGTAACCCACGCTTGCACTTTGGCTTGCCTGAATTTATCTCCTATGTTTGGGCTACCACATCCTCTGTTTCAGAGCCTCTCTGTCCCACTGCAACTGTCAGCCACCTCTTCCAAGCAGGATGGAATGAAATGTGAATAGCAGCTCAGTTCCTGGCAGGATGCACCCAGCAGCTCTAACCCAACAGGGACCAGTACTGGCGTTCTTGGAAGAGGGAGGAGAGGGGCACTGCCACTGCTCTGGTGAAGTCCTGGCTGTCCCAGCCTCCTGGGCCAGATGCCAGAGGTGCAGGAGGCTCAGCTTTTCCCATTGAGTGCCCTTGTGCAGAGATTGGCAGCTTTGCTTCACACACAGGGGAAATCACCTCGGGCTGCTCAGGAGCATGGCACATGTGTGGGCTGCCCCTCCATGGCTGGTCATCCTCCTGCTGTCTGCTTGAAGTGCTGCTGAGGAGGGCAAACACTGATTTCAGATTATTTTCCATAAGAAGAAGGGTCCAGGACTGCCTCTACCCGTAAGTGGCTTGTGAAATTTCCTGGTTCAGAGAGGCTGACACCTGCTGCCTTCCACCTGAGACCCAGTCTGGGCATCTGGGAGCAGCCAACAGCCCACACTATGGCTCAGGAATAGAGTCTGGGTTAAAACACACACTCATCCTCCCAACACAAAAAAAATACAACATAGATGTAGTGACAAACTGAAAAAATGCTGCTGTGGCCTTATGCCATCAAAGGTTGAGCAGACAAGAAGTGAAAGGCAGCTCAATGTGCTGCAGAACTAAAAGGGGTCAGCATAGGCAGCCTCCCCAGCCTTGGTCCCCTGCCTTTGTCTCTGAGCTAGTGGTCCTACTCCATCGGCAGGAGGAGCTTGTGGTTATCTGGAGTCCCTGGAGTCACTCTGCAAAAGGAGATCCATCCAGAGCCAGTACTATGAACTATTCAAATTTACCTGGTAAATATTTTGGGTTTTTAGGCATGCTTGAAAGCTATTTAAGAAGGAATCATTTTGATTCTTCGGTGAAGAATTTGTCAGGGTGGAAACCTCCCTGAAATTCTCTCTGATTCATGGAATATTAACCTACTTAAGCTACATTATGCTCAAAAGCTATAGTGCTGGATGACATGGAAAATCCAGAGGGAGCTAGATCAATCAGAAATTAAAACTTCCAGATGCCATTTTATAAATTAATGATTTGGTTTCCCATTTGTACAAGTGCTGATGTAAACAACAATTCTCAGAAACCTCCTAGTATAGAAGAAACCAAAGGGCCTAACAGCATATTTTAGTGTTACAGTAGTTCAATAAGTGCATTTATTGCAGTTCCTTGGGGGGTTGTGCAATATGTATCATAGACAAAAATATGTTTTATGGGCCAAATCCTGCTCTCAAATTTCATTAGAGGCTTTAAACTGGCATAATGGAAAATGAACATACTTCCTCTGAGATCTCCAAATCTCTTTTGAAATAAGGACAAAAATAGGAACTAAAAATATTTACCATCTGGAAGGCACATATAGTCTACAAAAAAAAAAAAAAAAAACAAAACCAAAACAAAACAAAACATGCAAAGTAGCCACCTACTCATTATGCTTGATTACCTCTTCTAGATATAAAAAGCTATCCACTCAAGCTTTCTTCTTTTGGCACACTATCCCACAAGTTAAAACTGTTTTTGACAATGATCAAATGAGTATTGACCCTTATCTTTTTGCTAAAATCTCACCTAGCTGATTTATCTTTATTAAAAGGGAAAGAGTTGTTTGTTCTACTTGTGCTTGAAATAAATAATTTGGTTGTTTGGGAGTTCATTGTAAGGAAATGCACAGACACCACCTCATCTGAAATTTCGGTTGTCCGGTTCTGTCAGTCCTTACATGCTCAAGCGTGTACATACAGGTGTTTGATGGGTCCTGCTATATTGCTGTGAAGGGATCAAGACTTAAAAGAAGAAAAGCCCTTAAAAATAATTAAAAAAAAATAGTTAAGAAACAAGAAATAATCAGGAAGATAAAGTTGTTCCCAGCTCCTCTTGTGTTTGCATTTCAGGATCAGCCAGTTGAAGGGTCAAAATGAGTTCACTGATAAAACATTGTGTTATGTCCATGTGCACTCAACATCTAAATTAAAAAAAAAAAATGGACTGAAGTTCTACAAACAATCTTTTTCTCTTAAATTTCTTCCTACTGCCACCTGAGAACTAAGGGCATTCATAGCAAAGTCCAGCTTCCAAAAGTAGAGAGAGGTATACTAAAGAAGTTTTTTTTGTTTTTCTGATAAAATGCCTTTGTAACAATATTGTGAGAGCATTCAGTTACTCCCTATGCTTATAGTCTAACAAACAGTTTAGAAATCCCAGAGCTCTTAGAAAGAAATATGATTGTTTCAGTTACTTATCAGGATCATTCAAACAGCTTTAAAAATACATACTTCATGTTGCTTAATATGTTTAAGACCAGAGTGAAGGGAGAAAAAAAAAATATCCCAGTTTCCCAGGAAAAATAATTGCCAAAGCTGAAGGGTCAGTTTCTTCCCCTCCAGGCTTGCAACAAATCAAAGGCATTGCTTGAGAAATGGCCGTGGATAACTAGGGAAATAACTAGGGAAATGACTAAGAAGCTATTTTATTATGTCTACCAGAATCCAGTTGTAAACCAATTACCAAAAGAAATAATCTGTTCCTGCACCCTAAATCCGAGCTGTCTGTTCTCTATTTTTGAATAAATTGGGACAATCCCAGAGTGAAGGAACAACATGTTGCCATTTGTACAACAGGGGCTTGAACATGGCTGTAGTGAATTCTGGTAAAAGTGAGCCAATCCTCCTGTCTTGTCCTAGGGTAGAGATTTAGCAGAATTAAAACATTGCTTTTTATTTTTTTTTTCTTCACTGCTTGAGACAAAGTATCTGGGGGGAAAGGACTTTTGTGCTCTCTCTGAGGAATGAGAAGAAGTGGGAGACTGTGTTTGGGAAGGTTAGAAACAGCATGAGTCTACAGAATGGCCATGTTTAGGATGACTATTTCCATTGCAGGTTAAAGTACTGCTACTTGCAGGTCCTCTGAGGAGGAATGGTTGCTCCATTAGGCTCAATTCCACAGACACTGCTTACAGAGCATTACATAGACACTGATATTAAATAAATCATAAGCAATCTGGAGGAAAGAAATTCAGTAAAACAGACACCACACTGACCAGATGCACAGGGCTTGTTATGGCCTGCACACATTTCTACTTGGGGGCACCAGTTGGAGTCAAGCAAGAATCAACAGCATGACATTTACTCAGTGAGAAAAATAAATGCAATAATCTCAGCACATCACAAAGTGCGTCCACACAAACACATGAGCACATCAATCCTGTATTGGCAAGCACTGGAACACCAGGCAGGGAGAGGGCTTCTGCAGAGATAGAGATGAGGAGAGGCAGAGCAGTAAATGCTGTTGTCAGTTCCTTAGGCAGATCATGTATGGAAACAGGTTTGAGGAAACAAGCTGTCAGCTAAGGATAGACCCCAACTCCAAGTAATGCTCGACTGATGGACAGCTACACAATGGTATCCAGGTTCCAGTGGGTAATTTCACAGATTAACCTGAAAAGAATAGCAGGGTTGGGTCAGTAATGAGTTTCTTACTGTTGCTTTCTCAAATACGATAATGCAGCACTCCCACTTCCCAAGGAGATGGGAACAACTTATCAAGAAGTTCAAAGATACCACCTCTTTTGTGTCTTACTGAGTTGAAGGAAGTCCTGGTTTATGGTCTGGGTATAGTCTGGAATCTACCCCTAAATTTGCTCCCAGTTTAGGTACCTTGTTTTGTTTCAGAGGAATTTTGCTGGATTAGAAGGCCATTTTGGTTTATTCTGTTGACAGACACTCCTCAATTTATGCCATCTTCTGAAAGCTAGTTTACCACTGTAAACTATTTTCATATTATCCTTTGCATTAAAGAACTAAGAACATAATCCAAAGATGAAAAAAATCTCTTTTCCTGACCCACCCCTCCTCAAATGTTTATAATTTTAGTTTCATATAAGCTTTGCTATGATAATTCCCAAGGTCAGACCTTCAGGACTATGTGAGATTTAGACTGAAACATTGTTTTTTCTCCCCTCATCCAAATTCTCATGCTCAGAAAACAGCCAAAGCACTTTGGCTAGAACTTTTCAGCTCCACATGAAGGCACCAAATGAATTACAGTACACACTGTATTCAATAACAGTGAATACTTCAAAGCTTCCTAATAACTAGGGCATGAATGTAAAATGTGTTGCTCTGCACATCTAAGAGTTTTCCCCTTTCTCATCATGTTCTTTGAAAAGGTGGCTTTATTCAGATTTTTGTGACTGTTCTTGTTCTACAAAAGCACTTTTAGGATTTTATTGAGGTTTACATACACCAGTGTTCAAGACGAAAGGCTTTCATGTCAATTATTAATAACAAAATCTTTCATCTGTCTATTTAAAAAAATAAAAACATGATCCTTTTTTTCCTCATTTTGATGTTTAATTTAGAATGAAAATCAAACTCTTTAAAAAAGTTTTCCTCACTATCACAAGGGAAACTATGATGTTTTTAAGAATTCTCTCTATGAAGATAATGCCTACTAAAAATAAAATAGAAAATAATAAAATAAAGGGATTAATCCTTCTTAAGAAAATGTTGAAAATATTTAACGATTTCAACAGGAGTGGAAATGAAGTCAGGATCTCATAGAATCAGAACAAAAAATGCTGTTTCTACTAATGTGTTTGGGGATAATCAGTTCATTGGCTTAGAAAGCAACTCAACAGGGACTTCAAGAGCTGTAAAAAATGGAAATATCCCTGATTCAAAGAAAACCCTCTTTGGTTTGACATCTGTTCCTTCAAAACATTGCAGCAAGACCACAGACTATCCCCATATTACCAGAGAGCATGAGGGCTTGTCCTGCGATGACCTGGACTCCTGGTGCCCTTGCCTGTTGCAGTGTCATTGTTCAGTGGCAGACACTCAAGCCAGTAGAACAAGCAATTAAAGTCACTGGTGCTCTGCAGAAGTCATTTCATAGCCCTTAGAGGAGCATTGCTGCCCAGGCCCTGTTCAAGACCTGTGTCTGTCAGGTTTCATGGCATTTTAAAATTAGAACTGGAAGCGGATTCAATTTCATTCATTTTTATTTCTGTAGCACTAACTGTCACAGAAAAGTCCTGCTTCCCTGAAACAGTCATCAGGTGTCAGTTTATACAAAGTTCCCTTCAAAATTTGGGATAGATCTACCACATTTCATAGTAAGGGTTTGAAATGAAATGATTTTGTTTGAGACAGCAGTGCTTGCAGTTCTTGAATTTAATTTTAAAAAGTTCTTGCCTTTCTAATTGCATTTATATTTCAATTAAGATTCAAAATTTCTAGCCTGATTTTGTGTTTCCAACGCAGTTGATCGCTGAATTTTGAGTTCTGGGTGGATGTACCTCTAAGTACTTTCCTACAGCCCCAATACAATACAAGTGCTACAAAAGTCAGGTGGTTACACACCTTGTCTTGACGTGGTTTCTCCCATCAGCTCTAGGAATCACACTTAGTAAGGTGTCCTGTTTGCAATAAAAACAGAAAAAAATACCAACAAGCATCTTGGAACTCATATTTATAAAATGTGTCTAGATTTATTCTTTTAAAGGAAACAGCAGATTAAATAACCTAAATATATTTTTTATGTAACTTTTTCTCCCTGTGCTCAGCTGCACTTCAGAGCAGTTCCACACTGCTTTCTCAGTATAAAATTGACAATACTTAGATTGTCTTCTCTAGAAGTTCCTATGACAATTAAAGCTGAATTTATATCATAGCCCTCACAAAAAAAGAAACCCAAACAAACTCGAGCCTCTAAAAAGTTTGGAATCCATTCCAAAATACTCTTTAAAAAGTCACAGGGGTAAGTTCATGTTATGCATCTGACCATGTAGAGAAAGATAAAAGCAGCATGAGTTGGTGCTTAGATCTAATGACAGGTATTAAAATATTTGAACTGCCATTTCAGCTTCAATACTGATTAATCACATAATCTCTGACACATTATAGCCACACTATGCCTTTTACCCTCTGTATATTGAGGACAACAATATTCACCCCCGTTTCTGAAGAGGTTTGGAAGTCTTGTGCAAAGAACACCAGATAAATCAGAATAGTTATAATCATCAGTTTTGTTTATCAGGTTTAAGGGGCTCCCTTCACACGACTGATGGGTGCTTTGGGAGGAAAATGAAGTGTTTGGGCATAATTCTACCTTTTGTTACCTTTTCTGCCTTTAATTACTACTTTTCATCTTCTGATTAGGCTAGTGCTGATTTGGAAATCTTAACCATACTCTTAAGTGAAATAAACCACTCAGCTTTTTATCTGACAGCATTGAAGCTCTTTCATTGTACATGGAGGTGCATTAATTACCTATTCTTACTTCTCTTCCTTCCCTCCTGCCACACAAATGAAGAGGCTAATCCTGTTTTACTCATCATGAATGATAGCAAAGGTGTGATTCATTTGCTCTAATTTAGTCACCATCTGCCCAGGGTTTGAGGCAGGTACCCTCAGTTCCCTTTATTATCAGTAGACAGAAACAGCTATCTCCAGAGGGCAATTTATCCTATCCTATGGTGGGGGTGTCTAAAATAGGTCAGAAAATCACACTCTGGAGATATCCATTATATTTCTGGGAGCATTAAGGAGCCTGAGGTGAGTGGCTCAAACTTGGGTGCATAACTTTTAGACATCCCACACAGAATATCCACAAGAGCTGCTGAAATGATCCCACGTTGGTATAATAATTCTCACTGCAGGCTGATACAAACTAAATGGGACTGACATCTCAGAGAGCAGATAAAGTCTGGCATGAACAGTCATAGTTAGCAACTGTGAATTTGATGCCTGGCATTAATCAGGAGATAATAGTGGGATTGTAGCTTTGAGAGCCATCAGATGAACTCGACCCAGCCATCATTAATCAAACACGCTTTGCTTTCACATCCCATAGTTTGGGGCCTCCATGCATGAGGCAGTGATGTTAAAATGTGCAGCTGAGCATCTCTTTTTCTGGAACAGCAAGTTCCTTATTGCTAATAATAGTAAATTAGTTACTATTGATTCTCAAACACCCTGGTTATCCCAGTCTAATCATTAACCTTCCTGCAAGGTAGGAAGGTTCCCTATTAAAGGGAATCAATTTTAAATCTGGGGCCTCGCTAAAACAACAACAACAACAACATTTAAAAATAGGATACTTGAAGGTTTGTCATGATTGCTCAGAAGATTGGTTAGAGGTACATTTGACAAAGTAGTAAAGGTGTAGGAAGATTTATTTTGCCACATAAATCTAAACACAAGACCCCAATCTCCCAGGTATGTGGATAATCATCACTGCAGCCATCACTGCAATGCAATTGTCTCTCGGGACTGTGGTACACGTTATAGGGCACTCTGCAGCAGCACAAAACAGCTTAGGACAAGAATTAGCTAAACTTATTGAGCTGCTGACACGCCTTCCCAAGAAACTTTGGTTTCTATGCTATTAGCACAGAGGCCTCAAGCAAGAAGATAACTGAAACAGCCAACAAAATCAAAAAAGAAAGAAAAAAGGTGGTGCTTCCCTATGTAAAAGCCTATTGGTACCTCCAGAAGCTCACTGTATCTGTCCTTCCCTTGAGTTTTTCTCTCTTGCAATCCTGCAGCCATCCTAATCACTTTTGAATATAACAGTTGCTTCCTTTACTGTTTTACTAAACCACAACTCTTCAGACTTGAGGTGTTGGAGCTACTGAACATAAATAATGTTCTGCCCTGGGAAGGGACTCTACTCTCAGCAGCACAGATTTTCTTTCCTTAGAAATCTGGTTTGAGTTAATTCAATGTGACACAATCACCTTCCTCCCCAGCAAACAAACAATTGTCCTGTTTTCAACTCATGCCACTTTTTGCTCATTATTCCCTCATTTCTTTTTTTCAAATGACTCCAAGTCTTAGCAGCTGTCCCACGTAACCTCATCAATGTTTCATTCCAACATGAACATCACAAAAGGAAACTTTTTTTCCTCTCTCAGAAATGCCTTTCAAGGGGCCTTGCACTTCAAAATCACTACAGTTCTTGAAAATTTGACTTAATATCTTTTCCCTTTTGAGAGAAAATATTCCCCATTAGATATAAAAAAGCTGAAATACAAAAGAGAGAGAACTCACAAGAGTGAAAAGAGCACAGGAACCAACAGCGCATCTGCTAAGGAACTATTTAAGCTACAATTGCAATCCTGATCCAAATTTAAGGCTTACCCTGAAAATGGGGTGGGGCCGAGGAAATTCTCAGACTTAAAAAAATAGCTATTTAAGAAGCTGTTACTTCTCTGCATGAAATAAAAGAAACTGCTGAGCTCTTCTATTGACAGTCTTTCTCTTTGTTTTATATAATTTCCCAGTCAACATTTCGTGTTTTGGGGTAACATGCACAACAGAGATCCTGTGTAGAAATACCCATCTCCAAACCCTCTATATTTCAAGAGGAATTGATATTGATCATGTTTTTTGAGCCATTTTACTCAAAGGATCCCCAACATGCAGGAAACTTCACCCAAACAACAGCAACAGTCCACTATTCTTGTTTACAATAAACAAAATGGTTAATAGACTTGCAGTAAAATATATATCTGTCAATTAGGCTCAGAATTCCCAAATTCAAACGGGTATCTGTGTATAGATATTTGGTAGGAAGTTGTATAGATGCCTCACTTGCACACCCACATTTTAATTTACTGTTACTCTGTTTATTAGGTTTAGCTCCACAGGCACATCCTTGTCTTAGAGTGAGCAATAATCTTCAATTTACATTTTAAACTAGTAAAATTTGACTAGGAAGAGGGTACCAAGTAATAAAATTACTTGTACAGATTTCCTTCTTGGGCCAATATTGGAACTGGGAATAACATCAAATTCTGATCCCTGGTCTGATGTTATTAACACAGACCAAACTTTTTTTTGAATCAAAGTTGCTGGAAAACAGAGCAGCATTGAGTCTAAAATATGTGTGTCTCATCTGAATGCAAAATTGCAGTCAGATTTCTGGGTTTGCACAGCCAACATATGGCACCATACTGATTTTTCTGTGTTAATGGTATACAAATGATAATTTTGATAACTGGGAAATTCCAATCTCTTGCCTGAGTCTTAGGGAATCAAACTGAACTGACTACAGAAGTACAAAGGCTACAACCTGCAGCAAAGGTATTATCATCCTGACTAGTGGAATAAAAACGATTTAGGTCACGCCACAGAAGTACTCAAAAATCAACACTGCCCTGAATGCAAAATGAGACTGAAACCAATAGTTTTGCCTGAACTTTGTTCACAAATTCAAATTGCCAACAGCAGCAATGCCAGCTCTCACTGTTTTCTTTGGGACTGTTGTGATATTTGTTGTTCTTCTTAAAGTCCTAGCACCTGTGGTCAAGGGATTAGGTGTTGATCTCTGCTTTCCTCTAAAATTAAAGTAACTTTTTCAAGTTTGAGGAAATGCTTCTAAGTATTGCCTGTGCATGGCAGGTTACGGACTAGTTCTTCCTGTGCTCCAGAGCAGCCAGACCCAAAGCAGCTCTGAAGCAGAAAGCACACAGTGAGAGTGCTGTTAGTACCTCCTGTGGAGGTGCATGGGCTCGAGATGTCTACTATTAAGATTTTTGGAAAGCTGTTTGCTTGTGCTCTGCTGGTGTAAAGAATAGGCACAGCAAACTCATGTTTGCCTCTTCAGACAAAACGATAAAGGGAATGAAAACACCCCAACCCCATGTTCTCCCCAGGATTTGCTCCAAATATCATGATTTTCTTGCCAGGTGAAATGCATGTGGGATGCAGGATGTTTCTGTGGCCTAAGGAGCTGTGGAAACACACTCACGTATGAGAAAGTTTTCCAGGGCTGTTCTTTCCATGTCCTGCCCCAAGAGGACTGTACAAACAGTGTACAGGAGAGGGTTCAGTTTTTGGTCTTGCAATTTCAGTCCACTCACACCTCTAGTGGGACTGAAATAGTCACTTTTCCAAACCTAAGCAGCTGTTGGGAAGAGGAAGAAGAAGATTTTGGGCTGTGATTTGATAGGCAGTCTGGTCAGGTGCTGTTTATAAGCAATATGATTTATAAACAAGAAAAGTATATTCTTTGAGAGCAATCACATGTGCAAAACTTGTTAATTTTGCAAGGATTGGCTGGTTAAAAAAAAATTACAGAAATCAAAGACTGGAGATGGCTAGCGGGAAGAAGAATGAAAACATCTTCATATATTTTCTGTTTATATGGAGTTTTCCTGGAAGGGCCCATCTGAATCAGAATATTATTGATTTTTATGCATCTAGAGTTAAGAAGTGTGAATTTTTCTATTCAGTTTGTATGAACAGGGCTCCCCCTTACCCAGTCAACACTTCATGTTTCTGTTTTTTGAATCCCCCTCTAAAACAAAAGGTTTAAAATATTAAAACAAAAGTCAAGGATACAAATTTTAAATATTTGTTTGATTTTGCTATTTGTGACTTTCACTTACTCTCACAAAAAACATGACACCAGTGAAATTGTGCTGGATTTCCATCTTTGTAAGTTCAGCACCAATTCCTGCATGAAAGAATAAAGTTTGTTAAATTCTGAAAAGCTTTTCTCCAAGATATTCCTGTTAAAGGGACTATTATCAGCACAGTCCCAGCTCCCGAAGCTCAAATTCCAACTTTCCCAGTAAACACTAAGAACCATAATATTTGCCAATACTTTTAAATTTCTAATTTTCATATACTTCTACATCCTGGCACCTAAAGAAATATTCCAAATACTTTATGATTTTTATAACTGTTTATTCCAGATGAAATAATGAAGTAAATTAGGCAATGTACAGAGTAGATTACAGAGGAGATTTTATCTGCTGCTCTCAGGCTAGTTGTGAATATAACCAACACTGGGAAAGCACATTTCTAATTTTGCTGATCCACAAGACTAGAAATTAGATGAGAATTTCCATTCAGAGAGCAGGCTTCCCTTAATCACATGAAAGGAAGATGTATGAGGTAAGAAAAGTATATTTAGGTAAAGTCTGCCTTGATTATACCATCTCTTTCAGTTTTTCAAAGGAGTAGGAAGCTATCTGGCTTGAATTCTCAGCAAGTTGGGCTTAGAAATGTTACTGAAGTGTAATAGCTCCCCCTGCCAGGTTTAGGTTACCAGCTACATTTCATATGTGTGTACATACCCTCACACACACTCCAGAAATAAATTAACACCTATGTTAGCATTTGCTGTCGCTGCTTTAGTCTTCAATGATTATTAGATCAAAAGAAAAAAAAATATATGCACTTGATACCTAATGTGTATTAAAGCAATTTTGTAAAAGTTTCAAAGAAGTAGATATTAATTGTTATTTGAATTCAGTATGGTCAGGAGAAATGTAAAATTATTCCAAGTGGTTAGGGAGAAATAAACTTAATTACAAAATTTTAATTTTGCTTTAATTTACTGTTAACTTTTCCATCTTCTATCAAACTAACCTATTTTTTAATCTCACACACTTAATTTCATGACAGATAATTGTGGTCCAAAACTGTTGCCTGCTGGCAAATTAGGACCAAACTCTTTTTGTTGCACAATGTTCAGTCCATTTTTAGCTTCACTAAAGCTGATGACAAGAGTTCAGAGCTAACAGCCTTAACTTTCAGAAACCTGCACTTGTGACTGATGCCAAGAAATCCTACAGGATGATTCTGAAAGTCAAGCTATTCTAATAAAATTGCATCTGAACAGGTAGTACTCAAATCTTTCATGAAACCCCCAGTTTTAAAAACACTCAACAACTCTATGGACACATGAAAATGTCTAGATAGGTGTCCATATCTACAGAAG
>JACBWW010000009.1:21953727-22103008 GCA_020086605.1 Lanius collurio | reverse complement strand
ATAATAAAAAAAAATTAGTATTATGATAATAATAATAACAATAATAGTATTAGGTACTTATTCAAGAAAAAAAATAATTGCCATCCTCTGTTTCCTCTTCCATCTCATACCCACCCTGGTTTATGCATTAATTTAGATCCAGCAAATTTTTTGATAATCTTGCTGTTAATTTACAATGAGTTAGTGAGGCATCCTTCACCTTTAATGCAAATTACCAGTGTATGTGATTAATGAATTTTTTATTGCTGGCTGTTTACTATAGTCAGTTCAAAATATTGAGGAACTATAAACTAGGTCCCATTGAAATCGTGGAGTTGTTTAGGAAAACATATTCTTCAGCTTTTATTTTTTTGCTATTTGAGACCACCTATTTTCAAAACAGGGACAAAAGATTTTCCAGTGAGTTCACCAAGTCCTTAAATTTAGTGTCATTTTCTGGAAGGAATTGGCCCATGTGGTAAGAATGAAATGAGAGGTGTGACATGGTAGCTGTGGGAATCAAAAAGGTGCTTGCTGAAAAAAATTCCTCCAGGAAACACCAAGGAAACACCAGTTATGACTTTGAGAGGGAAGGCACTGGCAGAGCCGAGTGAGGCTGGTGGTGGAGTCTCTTTTCTGTGTCTGTAAAATATGCTAGAACAGTAAGTGTTTATATGGAGCTAAAAGACCACTTTGATCTCACCATAGTGATGGAGTTGACAACAGCAGTAAACAGTTGTGGAGTCTATCTGTCATGATTTGAGATGCTGAGCTTTAGGAATACACAAGAGGAGATAAAGTTGAGATGAAGATAAATGTGCTTATTTCCTTATGGCTATTCCATTTCACTGTCATTGGCACGGGAATTCTCAGGCACAAAGAGCACCATATTCAGAAAAAGTCATTCAAGACACCAATTTTTCAAGACTGTCCAGTGCCAAGCAAGAAAGACAAGGGTATACTTTATTATTTCTTTTTTTTTTTTTTACCATTGTTTCACCTTTATTGCTCTCGTCACTTTTAAGGAGAAAAATAAGGAACAAATTCTTATCATTTAATGCTTTGATATTAAATCATTGGACACTTTTGAGGCTGTGATCAACTCCAAGCTCATATCCTGTACTGCTGACAGCTGTAATAGTATCAGTGTGGATCCCAGGAAAAGCTGCAGTAAATTGAAGTTAAGAATTTTTGCAGATTGAAGTTTTGTGTCCTTTATAAATGAAATCGGTTGTTTTGATGTCTGTTTGCATGACATCAAAGGCAAGACTCCTGCTCAACACTGATCTACAGATAGGGATATATTTTTCCCATTTGACCAGAAACTTGAGATGTGAATGCTTGGTTTGAGAGACACCAAATAAATACAGGAACTTGGCAAAATAAAGTTTGACAGGTAATATTCCAGACTCTCTAGATAATTAATCACTTTTGAACATCTTATGTTCCCCCTCTAGGAGATGGATTCAGGAATCTATCTAGTAGGAGGCAAACTCCATAAAAAGAAGATGAAATCACAAAATTAACCACACATCTATCACTTGTCTAGTAGGTGTTTTATCTTTCATAAAAGCATTACAAAGACAGAAAATAAAACAGTATGTGTTGATTTTTGGGAGAGTATGAGTCAAGAATAGAAAAAAACATCTAGCTTTCATGGGAGGTGGAGAAAATGCATGATAATTTTCATATTGTAATGGTCTACTTTCACCATGAGAAGACATTAAGTGTCTTTTGTATGATTAAGGCACACAGGTCTTAAAATAGAGAAAATTGAAGTGGTCAAGAGGCGACCAGGAAGAATAAGTACACAGGTAAAGGACAAAGCATTTCTGTCCATGTATCAAAGATTGCAGTATGGTTTGACTTGAGTTTATATCTGTTACTGAGCACAGAAAATTTTGTAAATGCATAATTAGCATGTCCATTTGACAGCCTACATGATCCGCCGGTACATCTGAGGGAAAAGATCAAAGCTAAGGAATTCACAGACTTGTGCATGCAACTATGAAGTTATTGTATGACGTTTTTCAGTTTAACTACAAATTCTACTTGTATGTAAAAATGTCATTTACATTTTTGCAGAAGTTCTCCTAAATTAACTTTCATTATTTATTAATTTAACCTGATGATGTCTTATAATTAGAACTGCTGAGAGATTGACTACAGTATGGCACTTCCCTATAATTAGAACTGCATTGTTCATGATTGTAGAAGTTTTTAATGTACTCACTCACACCTCTGATTGCCTGAGGAATGAAGAGGGTGGAAAGAGCTAAAGACCCTTAAAATATGGGCACATGTAAATACACATAACTATAATGTTCGAAATCTAGGCTAAGAGTAGTTTATTTTAAGTGATTTAGATGGCAAATAGTTATTCTGATATGGAAAGATGCAGTAGGAAAGTGAATGGTAGCCCAGAAGTTGTTAAATTATACATAGGGGTTCCTTGGAGATCTGGTTATATAGCTATATATATATGCATTTCATTATAAGAACAGTGGTAAACGACAGTTTCATACCATAATAATAATTACTTTTTATTTATGGTGGTAGGAATTACCTCAATTTTATACTGGAATAACAAAGACATAGATCCGGTCACTGACTTTGTCCAACAGTTCTTTCAGCCAAAGAGTGACAGAACCAGAAATTACTCCATTCTCTTTTAAAAGGAAGAGAAATCATGGAGAAAGGACATCATCAAACTGTAGGTTTAATTGATTCCCTTTATTTCACATCAGAAATATTGCATTGTGCGTCTGAGTCTTTAATGAGCCCAGTCAAGACAAAAGAAAATGCTCTGTTCTCACTGACCTCCCTGGCTAGGGCAAATCCCTGAGGTGCAAGGCAGGGAGCCAGGGAGAGCAACTGAAGTTTTTCAAGAGAGCTAAAACACTGGGATAGCAAAGCAGCAAAACCTTCCTCTTTCCAGATGGAACATTGTTAATAGTCTGGATTTGTGGCACTGCACTATTTCAGAACAAATAAAACAAAGTAAGAAAAAACGAAGTTCATTTGCCATATGGCTGTTTATTTCTCTATGCTACAGCTCAGAAATAAGTAATGTATGGTCTCTCAATATGGCACATCCACAGGCTCCTCCCAGGTGCACAGGATACAGCACACTCAGATTAGCACAAGCCAAACTCCTTTTGATTGCATTGAACATGTGGCATCCTGGCTTAAGGGATTTTCTCCTTCAGTTGAAGTATAAGATATGTTTGACAGCCAGGAGAGGAAAAGATGCATTTAGGACTGAAAGGAGGAGTAAAGGGGGAAGAAGCAGGTGGATGGAAAGGCACAAAAGATAATATGGGTGGTTGTTCAATATTTTCTATGTGAAATTAATGCTTAGGAATGATAGGATTCTGACAGCCCAAACAAACCAAGATTTGCCTAAAGGGAGAGGGAAACATGAGCAGCAGCATTCCTGGCTCACCACCATCAGATTTGAGTGGATAGAAATATGAGTGGGTACAAATTTCTGGTACCCAGCAGAGAATGACCAGAAATGGCAAGACATCAGTACACCTCAGACACTCACATGTGTGTTCAGGGAGGGAGTGTTGCCTGAGTTACATAGCATTTCATGGCATTTGACAATAAATATAAATAGCATATATAAAAATTTTTATATCTATATAAAATATATAAACAATATCTAGCTAATGTTAACTCAATCTCCAGAATTTTCCTTTGCAGCATAGGCCAGTACGCTGGACTTCCTATCCTCTCTTATCTCAGCAGGTGCACCACGAACTTTTTAAAAGAAGTAAAAATAAAAGAAAATTGCCAAGGATCTTAACACCATGTGTCACTTAATTTTCCTGAATTTGTTAAACAACCATATCAAAGGAATACCAGCCCTGCCACAACCACAAGTACTTCATAAGTTTAGAGCATCTGGGTCTGTGTGTCTGCTGCAGGAGAGCGTAGGTGTGCGTTCTCCCCACTGCTGCAAGGAGGATAAAAGCATAGCTGAAGATGTCAGTATAGGTAATACTATCCTTGCAATAGGACAATTCAAATCTAGAATGGGTAACTTAGAGAAGTTACTCCATTCCTATAATCTTCTTTAGTCTTGAGTTGAAGTTTTCTCTCTTATTTCTAGGATGTGGCTGAAGTTTGGAGTAGGAGCACTACCCCACTGCACATAGACACAGAAGTACACTGGAGGAAAGGACCACTCCCAGTCTCACAGCCCAATGATGATCATATAATGTTCATGTAAAAAAAAATTGTACTGAGAAGCTCACTCTCAAAGCAATTATTCCCGCACCTTGCCCTGACTGTTCATTTAGGACAGTCATTTAAGAAAATCAGTGACAATGTATAGTATCATTTAAATGACTTTGGGACCAGTGGCATTCCAATCAAATGTCTAAAACAAGGAAATAAGGATGGGGTGCCTGCAGAAAACCAAACATATCTTCCTGGCTTTTTGTTTTGCTTTGTTTTAATTGAGATGACACCTCAGAGTTACTGCAGGTTTTAATGTGCAAACAAGTTCTGAGGAGGCATCAAGAGTAACTTGAGGGGAAAAAGTATTGTAGCTCATCCATTTTAATTCTGGATAACAAGGCAAAAAACTTATCTCCTGATAGCTCTCTAGCTATTCTGATGATAGGAACCTCAGTACAAAGCACTTACGCATGCACTTAATTTTAAACCCAGCAGTAATCCTGATTGAATCAAGACGTCTACCTTTGTGCTTAAAGTAAAGCATGTGCTTAAGTACCTTTTTGTATAGGGGCCTTAATTACATTATGTGTGTGAGAGGATATGATAATTTTAGTTGGCTTTCCCAAGAGAGCCTTTAGTTAATAAAATAACTAGGTTTAATACTCCACAGAGTCATATGGGAACAGAATTGTGCTCCTCCTCCTGAAGCCCAGCACAGGGTAGACTGTAATTTAATTGTTGGAAGCACAGAAAGTGCTGAAATGCTGTATGTCTTAATATTGTACTGCAAGAGCATGTTTGTTTCTATTATGGAATACCTTGGGAAACCACTGTGCAATGCTACCACACCAGCTATTCATAACTACGTTTGGATTTACTGATGTTCAGTTCCAGACTTTAGCTGTTTTACCAGATTAGATAAGGGGAAAAAAAGTCCAATTAACAGGACCTTCTTTAAAGAGAAGGAATGAAAACAAAAGCAAAAATAAAACTCATGTTCTTTTCCAACATAATCACCTGCTCCAGTGAGGAAAATTCAGCACAATAAAGAGAAGACCAAAATAAAAGGAGGACAGATCTGTTTGCAAACAGATTATGCTTATGCATGCCTTATTATGATTCTTCTTTGATATTATTCTGTGTGAAAAGGAATGTGTAAGCTGAGCCTGTGAAGTGCATGGCTGTGAGAGACAGTGGTGAGCAGAGGAAGGACTGTACACTGTGGATCCTCAGACATCATACTGAGATGTTCCTTTCAACCTTTGATCCTCCCCAACATGCCACCAAAATGTTTATTGCAGAACCAGCTGCTCCCAAAGGTGATTGCAGGTAGCCCTTCAAGGCAGTAGTTTGGGCTGGGCAACTGCAGGCAGGTGGAACCCAAGAGCCAGGTTTTCACCTGAGCCTTACCCTGCACAATTTGCTTTGACGGCTACGGAGTCTGGGAGAGATTTTTTTCCTTATTTGTTGGGTATATTTCAGGTGGGTTTATGTATATAACATGAGTCTTTGTACAACATCACATTGAGCAGCACAGACCAGAGTTTCTTAAAAGTGTTTTCCATTAGTTGTTACTGACAATGTGCCACTGACTTCAGAAGGTGCAAACTGCAGTAACTCTTTTGAAATATCTGAAGCAAAACTGAGTCATATCAGATCAGGATTCATCACCATATTTGTTTGCAGCAGCAAAGTTGATTTTGTTTAAATGGCAAAGAACAACAATTTCTACTAGTTGATAAATATATATTGTGCTTTTATACCATGGACAGGTTTCATGTTTTGTTAGTCTGACAGCATCACAGTGTACTTGTGCTTAAAAAACAGTCCTCAGCTGGGAAAAGAACAAAAATATTTTGAATTAACACTTGAAAGACGCTTAAATAAAAATTAAATAAAAAAAAATAAATGAGAAGACAATATTATGGTTTTTTTACTGATTTTTATTTTAAATGGAAGAATGATCTTTTACGTCAAGGGAGAAAATGAGATTTTAGCCCAATGTTGAAATTTAGGATATGAAGTAATTTAGAATTGAGTTTTACAAAGATTAAAAAATTGTCCATTAGCAGTGTTAACTATAAGTGGCTTGCAAGAAATTTCTACTCAGTTCTCCTCGGGATTGATTAATAAAAGGGATTTATGGAGCTAACTACAATTTCATCCACCAAACTTACACAGTTCAACTCCTCATGGTCCATGGTTGGATGCCACCTTTTGGCCATCACTCTGTCTGTAGTTCTATAGGAGCAGACATTCCACACATTTCCTCATGCTTGCAATGCAGAGATCCTTTTACACCACCTTCTCATTGATGGAGGACTGGATTAACAGCAGTGACATACCTGTGGGGTTTTTCACAGAAAACCCAGTCGCTGTGACAACCCATGGGTGTGCAGTGTAAGTGAGGGTCTGCAGTCCCTCCCCAGACAGCAGAGTAAGAGAGAAATGACTATTTTAATAGCTACATGGTCAGGAGTGTCCTCCCCAAATGTGGGCAAACAAAGCTGACTGCTTTTCCAATCCTGTGTTAATAGTTGTGCAGCTGTACAAGTCCTCACACAGGATTTTGGGGGAGAGGTTGGATAAAACAAGCCTGGATGTTAGGAAATTGCAGTTAAAAAAGTGATTTTCAATAATGTTACTATTTACAGGCTTAACCTTGTTTCTATCTGAGTCAGCAGCAGACATCTGATGATTTCGATACTGGAGGCTAAAGCACTCAATACCTTTCAAACTATAAGGTCAGAACACAAATTCTTGATGTACAGACCCCCAGCCAGCGAGGGGAAGAGGGGAAGAAACTAAAGTCTATAACTTTTATGTTCAGAAATTTGAGCCCTGGGTTCATCAGCACCAAATTTCCATTTGAATTTGTATCCATTTCTAAGTAATAGAGGAACTAAGTTGGCAAAGTATACATATATTAGTCTAAACTCAGATTAATTTCAGATCAGTGTAACAAACAGCATCCAACTTCAATCACTTGCATAGTTAAAGTATTTGAATGGCTTAAACTTAGCCATATGCTTAAATCTCTAATGAACAGAAACTAGACTGCCTTTTTTTAAAAAAAATCTTACATTTAACATTTGCCTAAATACCGATTTAAGCTCCAGGACTTAAATCTCTGGAATAATTTTAATTTAGAAAGACAGAGGTAGAAAGGCAGAGGAAATTCTCTCCTTCTTCTGAGATGGAAAATCAGACAGAAAGGGACTCTGCTATTTCATATAACACCCCACAGCAACCTCCTCCTATTTTCACTGTAAATAGAAGTTCACTTACTGCCATTCACTTCACAGGAATCAACTAATTTGAAAACTGCTATTACATCTCCCCTCAGTTTTCTGATCTTCAGACTAAACAAGCTCAGTCCTCTCAAATTTGCTTGTAAGAGGTTTTTCTATAGGACTTTGATCATATTTGTCATTTTCCTGTGGACTGCTTCTACTTTCTTCATATCTCTCTTAAAATGTAGTAACTTGAACAGGAGATCAGAGCTGAGGGCTTTACCAGAAAATTGAAAATATTACTTGCTGTGATTTATATGTGACGCTTCTTTTTATACATGGTGGCACAAGTAGTTAAAATTATTAATTTATATACAGATTATTTTCCTTTATAATCTCAAAATAATTTCTGGCAAATCTGCTGTGCCCTCCCTCATCTTATATTTGTGCAGAAGTCACATGTTTGGTCAGAAAGAATAAAATTAGGCATAGCTGCTTGGCCTGTGCATCATTTAACCACCTCTTATTTTTCCAGATTATGATTCTGATTTGCTAAGACTGTTTTGAATTCTAATCTTCAGGGTGCTTGAGACATGTCCCAATTGAATATTATCCACAAAAAAATAATATACATGCTCAATTTCACCCTTCATTATTAAAAATAGTGAATAATACCAAACCCAGGAGAGGTCAAAGTGTGACTCCTCCTTTGCTGCATTGCCCCAGTGTAACAGAAACCCATTTGGAACTGATTTTTTTTTTTTCCTTTTAATTCTGTTTTCCAGCTTAATGTGCTTACATTTGCCCACTTTGCATTTTCTTGGTTTATTTATGGTAACATCTTTCAAATCATGTCAGAATCAGATGGTGACTCACAACCACTTCATTCCATGAATCCTGTTACCCTGCCATTGAAGGAAAAGTGATTGGTTTGACAGCTTAGTCTGATGTATCTGTCAGTTGTTACTTATCACTTTTAAATCCTTTGCTTACAGGTGAGTTGAGTATTGCTCCTTATCTATTTGGCCTACAATTTCTTTATCTGCAATTCTCCCCTGTTTAAAAATCAGATACTACATTCCCCCATTTCCTGCATTCTAGATTTCCAATCATTCTCTCATTTTCCTATTCACCCATTCTAGATTATTTCAACACATCCAGAAATAATAGAAAAAGTCCATATTTTTCAAAGTAATCTCTAATTTATTCTTTGCTTATATGAATCTCATTTCTTTTCAGTGGAGAACTGAACTATTTTTTCTTTTAAGTGAAGAATAGACAAAAAAAATGCCTTGGGAATTCAACATCATCTTTATCACCTTTAATGTAATCCAGTAACTAATAAGGGAACTAATAGGGGATTCTACTGGGCAGAATCAGATACAAAACATATTTCAACAATGTAACCAAAGACATGAGGTTTAGTTTAATATTTTTCCTATAATGCATGGGCATTATATACCCATATAAATAAATATATATATTAAATTGCATAATGAGTAATTGAAAAATCAAATTAGCAGGAAGATGAAATGGCTTGAAAGCTATATCAAAAACACCTTTCAACATCTGTAAAATTATTAAAATCTTGGGAAAAAGCTGCCTTATACTTTTTTTCAATGAACAGAAAAAGCAGTAATTATAGTTCTGTACCACGTTGTTCCCAAATTATTATATTATATTATATTATTATTATTGTGAATTTAACGTGATTCAGAAACATCAGATAGGCGAGGTTCCCCTCTGTATTTAGTGGAAGCAATTTATACACACTTAATTGATAATTTCTCTACATTCATGTGTATATTGCAATTTTTAGTATATTTTATGAACAAAGCAAGAAGGCATGTAAAATTGTTGGGGTAAACCTGGTGACATGGTAGGGCTTTTGCTTTTTCAGCTTGATGAGCAGAGAAGAAGAGAGGTTAAGGAATAGGAGGGAAAGGATCCATAATAGTCATCTGACACCTGGAAAGTTTTAAAATTGCCAAAGGTAAAAACCAAATAACCATGACTGTAACTTTGCATTATCACCCTAACTTTCCTGGCCCACTTAGGAATGCACCCTGGAAACGAGGAGTTCATAAATGTTAAATTAGACAGACTTTGCTCTGTGATGCAAGCCATGGCTGTGACCTAAAGCAAGAATATAGAATGCCTTTCAGTTAGAGAGTCTGTCACTCTCGTTCCCTTTGATGCTCTTCCTTCACTTTCAGGAAGAGAGCACAGGGAGTTAAGGTTTGTGGCCTGCTCCCCTGTTGTCCCTCATTTTGCAGGCACTAGAAATCCAGATGAAACCTCAAGCTGCACAAGAAGCACACACACAAAATCCCCTTCACTTTCATCAGTAACTTTTTCCTTTATGAAAGTTTCTATCAGAGAGCCGGTGAGCCTTATTATACAGTCACCCAGCTCTGGTTACCACACAGTCATTCAAAATGAAGCATTATAGAAACCCCCATAAAAGGATCCTTCATCTGAACGCTCTCTTGCCGAGGTCCTTTCTTCCTCTTACTTTGAGGTGTGGTGGAAGTGAATGAGTCTCTGCGGGTGCTCTGGCTCCTGCAGATCACAGGGGCTCTGTGGCCCCTTGTAACCTTCCCAGTTATCTTTACTCTGGCAACAGCATCCCCACACAGACAGGGAAGGCTGAGTCAGCAGCCCAGGCCTACCATCCCTTTGTTAGAAACTTGTCCATAAACATTAGCTGTAGGCCTATGTTACAGCAAACTTCTCTCTGTGTCAAAATTACACATATTTATCGCATGCTTGGAGTTTCTGATTGTGGGACAAAGCTTGCAGCCTCTCCTCTAACTAAAAATAGCTAAAGTCAAAACAGGAGACTGGGCTTGGATCTGGTCAGAACTGCCTGAAACATGTGCAGCCCCAAGGAGAGAGAGAGAAGTGGTTCACACCCTTCTGTTCCTCATTGAGTATGACACAGCTGGGCCATAATTAACATACCAAGGACATATCAAGGTTGATTTCTTCTCAAATCAGCATAAGATTATAGACATCTTTTATTTCCTGCTTGCATCCTAATTAGACTGCTAGGGTGTCTGTTCTTGGGTAAGGGTTCCAAGAGCGACGGCATTGTTTTTTGGGACTGAGAGGAATCTCGTCAACAGGGTAAGAGCACATGGCAAAATGTCTGGAGCCCAGTCTGTGCTAATGTCCCTGCTGCTGCTTCTGCTTCAAGGAAGCAACTGGAGACGAATTACTGGTCCTAACTTCCTAATTAAGGAAGAGCTGGAGGGAATACATCATGGGCAGTAGGAAAAAAAAGATGAAGAAAAGGAATTTTTTTCTGGTTTATGCTTCAAATGATTCATGACTTGCAATATATCATATGCAGTCCTGGTTCAACAAGAGTCTTGAGCAAGTGTATTGCTTTAACTTGTGTAACCTTTTCTGAAAACCGTTGGAAAATTGAGTTGCGTTTCATTTCAAAAATGAAAGACTAAGTGAGGACAGAAATTAGACCCGAGAGGAGCTATGCATGTTCTACTCTTTTCAACACTTCCTAGAGATACTATTTTCACTTTAGTCTTTTGTAGCTGATCTCCTTTAGTGGGATTAAAGATTGATGTGTTTGTCAGTTCAGAAACATGTCTTGTTTCACTATGATTTTAACAAGCCTGTGAGATCTAATAAAGTTTGTAGGGATGCGAAACTCGCAAACAAAACTGAAGTAACCTACATTTAGCTTTGTCCAACTTCATGTCCACCTGAATAAATAACATGATCTAAGGGTCCATAATACTTAAGTAGCATCTACATAGCATTGTTCATGGAACAACACTCCTAAAAACTAAAATAGATTAATGTTTTCCTTCTCTTCTGTTGTCATAATTTCTGCAAAACAGAGAATTTCCTGAAGAAGGCTTCCATTCAGCACCCCTGCCATCTTACCTCCTCCCTGAAAAAGTATCAAGAAATATTTACGATATGCAAAAAGGCTTCCATTTCTAAGGATATGAAATATGTTCAAGTTCTTGTAAGAAACAGAGCATTACACTTGGGTTTTCATTTAAATATGATTTCTGAAAACTAATAAAAAAATTAGAAATGTTGGTGCACAGAAAAATGAAAAGTGATGAAAAAAATGCATATAAAAATATTCACAGGATAGCATGGGAAACTAAGTGGGGGAAAATTACTTTTGCTTTGGAGAGAGCATTATGTAGGCAAGGCAATTTTATTAACACGGTTGGATAAAATATAAAGGGTTTTCCTAATCTCAGAGACTTCAAAAGAGACTTTTTTTGAGACAATATTAATATCAAAGCCAGTTGTCACTATTATTAAAATGTTCTTTGCTCTTCATTAGTCACAAATGATCCCCTCGACTCACAAAAAGGTACTCGGTAAATTAAAAGCTTTTATGTAACACTCCAACAAAAGTTGAATGACTCCGGAGTTAAAAGGCAACTCTTGTGTCTGTCAATATTCAAAGTGGTACCCAATTTTTTCCTCTTTTAAAGTAGCAATTTCCTTGGGGTATTTATTCATTTATAGATCTATTAAGAGACTGATGAGGAATGGACGATTAATGAAAAGCTTTGTCGTTTTGAGTTCTCACAAGCAATCATTAAAGGCCTGATTTTGCATTGTGGGCAGCCTGCTAGTGCCATGTAAAATCCCTCTGGAGGATAAACAGGTCTATCCATCTCCAGGGCTAAGCGAAGCCTGGATTTATGCCTGTGTGAGGGCAGAGTGGTAATTCCTCGTGCTGGGTACTTTTCCTAACACACTATGTCTGAGCACTTCAAAAGAAGCTTGTTTGCTGATCGTGTTAGCCAGAACACAGCTCATCCCTCCAGTGGGCTGCATTGTGCAACTCTTAATCGCTGTTTAATTGCGGTCTCACACTGCTGAACTTCATGGGAGCTCCTCACCCACTTGCATGGTGAAAGACTGGAGGATAGGATTATGGGATTTTCTTAATGTAGGCTCAGAAATGCCACACATGATGCAGGGAAGTCACCGGAATTCGCCCACCACTGGATTTGTGCGGTTGCTTAGAGTTGTCTCTCCACTGAGCCATGTATGTGTCTCTGAGGCTCTGAGGAGATGTGGGGACTGAGGATCCACTGCTGATTTTCACTTTCACATAACCCTGTTGGTGGTACCATTTGCCTATTGTGTCTTTGCCTGTCTTTGCCTCGTGGGAAGGTTGGTGCTGGAATGGTGGAGGCAGCACTGAGAACCAGATTTCCAGGATTTTATGCCTGCCCTGATACTGATTTACCTTGTGCTTTCAGTTATATCACTTTTCCCCTTTGTGCCTCAATTTTTCTATTTATAAAATGGGAAAAGAAACGGTGGGCTAAGGCTGAATTAATACCTTTAGACTGCAATAGGAAGGTAATATAGCAGTACAAAGTATTAATTATTACATTATCTCTCTCTTTTTTAATGGATTTATATTTAATTCAGTTACAGAGAGATGCTTTGTTCGCATAATAACATTTTCTACTGCCTTTGAGGCTTATAGGAGCAAGCTTGTGGGAAGGAAACTGGTAAGTGTTTGAATTTAGAAATGCTGCTGGTTTCAGTGTATTTAAAATGCTGTTGAAGTCGGGACGATTTAAATGTGTGAGATTTCAAATGTCTCATTGACACACATCGCAAATTCCTTCATTGCCTGAGGGAGCTACAGCAAAAGGAAAAGTTGGAGTCTTTTAGTTTCACAGTTAAGGCAGCTTTTTTTAAAGTGAGTTAATGATGGAGCATTTGCCTGTGCAGTTGTAACAGAGCAATCTGTCACTGTGAGAAGACTCCTGGGGTGACTACCAAGACATGTTAACTAGCAATGGTACCTCCATTGTACATGACCGTTGCTTGCCCTGGTGTTGCAATATATTCCAGCCAGATTCCTGAGTGAGAAATGGGAATGGATTCATGTTTTGAACAGAGGCACAGGCCCAACTCAGCTTGTAAAAACTGAGGGTAAGGGAACTCTGCTGAGGGAAGCAAGCTGAGGGTCTGCCCAATGTTCTTCCTCTGCTCTTGCCCTCAGCATTCAGCGGTGCATCTGTTGTGCTTGTCACAGAGTTGGCTCCTCTCGCGGTCCCCTCATTGCACACCCCGCCACGCTCTGTGCACGGGACATATTGTAAGTACACACTCATTGATCTTTACTCCCTCTGATGACAGATACAAATCTGCTGCCACTGCACCTTATGCTAATGTTCAAATGAAAATGAATAGTATGCACTGAGGCACACCAAGTTGCACTTTGCCTGCCTGTATACATTTATTTGGGGATATGATGCTGAAACCAGCCTTCTGGGCCCATCCCCATATCTCAGCTCCAGAACAGCATGAGATTTTCAGGTGTGTGAATTCCCCCTACGTTAGAACCTGTTTTCTTGGCAAAGGAACCGAGGTCTCTGGACTGGAAAAAGCAACTGAATGGTCTGACAAAATTCTTGCCCTTGGCATAGGACAATCAGGACCATTGTTTATTCCTGTGGTTTGTTTCAAGGTCACATTTTGTGTTAAACAAGAGTGGACCAGTCTTTAACTTATGCTGGATAGAACACGACTGGCTTAGACTCTCCCATTCATGCCATCCATGATGATGGAGTATCAAACTGGACATTAATAAAAGAAAAAAAAAAAAGTAAAAGTGAAACAAGAGAACTGTTTTCCTACCTTTTCACCTTCATTCTGTGTGTGATGCAATTGTTAATGGAATATGGCTGGAAGAAACCTGTCTCAAAAATATGCAGTGGTATTTCGTGTGAAAGTTTCTATAACAGTCAGCAACCAAATCCTGTTTCATTCTCCAAAGCCATAATTTCAGCTGATGTCTATGTCCAAATAAAAAAGTGAAAATATTAGTAAACTAAATCCAATATCTCTCATATACTCCTCCAGCTCCCAGAGGATAGCATATTCCGTATATCTAATACTTTTTTTTTTGTTTTCTGACCTGAAACACTGGAATTACAGCTGCTGATTGTGAATAATGTTTGAAATGAGAGACTCAGTCCCTGGCAACTCTTTCAGTGAAGAAATGCTTCCTGATGTCCAACTGAACCTTTCCTGGCACAGCCTAAGGCCATTTCTCATCCTGTTGGAGATGTTAGTGTGTACTCTTGTCCCTGTGAACTGAAACTCAGTCTCAGGAGATCCCTTGTGGGATCACTTCTACTTTATTTCTGTCAAGATATTCTTCAGGACTGTAAAGTGATTTGTTTTTCATGTCACACTGCTCTACACCCAAAGAAATTATTTGCTCCATTATTTGCCCAGAAATTAACAAAATCTCATATTTCCTTGAATTTTGCCCCACATCCTTTACAGATACCAACCTCAACATATTCCTTTTTTTCTTCCTCAGTCTTATGAGTCTGTTCTAAACTTATTTGCCTGTGCCATCCGCCTTTCCCAGCTCTTCCCCATGAAATGATGATGTTTCCCCATCCTGCCCTCAGATAAGCTCTTCTTCATGTGTTCTACCTCAAGTTCACCATCCACTCGTGTCCCCTGCCCGAGTTTCACTGGGGATCAACAAGAGACAACACATGCCATGGCTGATCTGGTACATTGGGCACCCTGACTGATTGATTTGCCAGCCAGCTGAGATGAAAGAGCAGGGGTGGCTGCTGTGTTCCCTGTTTTTTCCCTCAAGGGAATCATTAAAAATTGTTCTCTTCTACCAGCAGTGGTGGAAAATACCAACTGCCAGAAGACCTGAAGGAACTAAGACCCCTATGTAAGATTTGATGGAAGTTTCCTCACAGGTGTAGTCTAAGATTTGATGGAAGTTGCCTCGCAGGTGTGACTGGCAGATAGATCAAGATTTTTTTATTATTATCTTAGCTTCCTAAGAAAAAATATGAAGTTGTAGTATGTTTTAGTCAAAAAGACTCTGAAGAGAAGATCAAGAATCTTTATCATTTTGCCTCAATTTTTTTACACCATCCTTAATCTGACATATCTAATTATACTCTCTGTATTCTGATACAGAGCTTGTAGAGGGCATTTCTTTTTGTAAGACTGGGTATTAATGGGCCCATTACACTACAAAACTGCTGGGACTTCCAGATGTCACTGTAGTAAAACTAAGTAAAGGTAACCTTAGGAACAGTTTCTCTGAGCTGTAGCACATTCCCACACCTGCAGGGAATAAAGATACTAAAGGTACATTGCAAAACTACCCTGAAAGTAGAATCATAGTTTCTCCTGAGTTGGAAGGGACTCACAAGGATCATCAAAGCCTAACTCCTGGCCTTGCACAGAACACCTTGAGAACCACACCATATTCTTGGACTTTGACAGTGCTGTGACCATTTCCCTGGCGAGCCTCTTCCAGTGCCCAACCACCCTCTGGGTGAAAAATTTATTCCTGATATCCAGCCTAAATCTCCCCTGACTCAGCTTCATGCTGTTTCATCAAGTCCTGTCACTGGTCACACGTGAAGAGCTCAGTGCCTGCCCCTCTTCTTCCTCTCACAAGGAAGCTGTAGACAGAAATGAGGTCTCCCCACAGTCTCTTCTGGAAGGAAAGAAGACTCTGGAAGGAAGGAAAAGCAATATTGGAGGGAAATCTCTGCTGCCTCAATCTTCAGTTTTCCCAGTTCTTTTACCACAGTGGATCTGCACATTACCTGGGTGTTAGTCTTTGCTTAACTAGCGAAATCATCCCTGCTTTTGCCAGAGCAGAGACACTTAGTGCCTGTTCACACACCACTTGGTTCAGGCTATCTTGTGTTCTAATGAACATATCACAGCAATAGCTCAGAGCTCCCCATATTTCCAAAAAGCATATGTTAAACAATGTAAGCAAAGAGAAACCGTAACAGGCTTCACGTGTCCTAACAGTCCATCTGTTTCCTACTCCCCGCTGAGCACATCTCTTTTCCTGGTTCCCTTTCAGGTGCACTCTTACCTTATGTAACGTGCTTTTTATTGGAGATTCATGCTGTGACCCTGTCAGAATTGCTACAGCAGGGGTGACCTCGGTAATGACTGTCCACAGCCTGCCAAGCTAAGTTGGTCAGTGTTAGCTGATTAAACTTTTAACAACATCCCCTGTGCGATAAAGGGCAAAATGACAACTTTGCCCATCGTCAAGGTGTCTGTATAATAAACTAATTAGTAAACCACACAGTCTGTGGAGCTTTTAATGAGTGCTATCGTCTGGCCTCTGTAATAAAAACCCAGTCTGCCCCCTTTTGGGATTCAATTAAGGCACAGACTGTCATATGCTTGGCCTGGCTGATCAATGAATCCATTCCGACCTTTGTCGGAGCTGTTTGCAAGGTCACTGGCAGTAGTGAGGGAAGCCAGCCTGGTGGTGGGGAGACAAACCCAACAGCACCCGACAGGCACCACTATCAGCTGCTAATGTCCTCCAGGTCCTTTGACATCAGCAGAAGTTTCTCTCACACAAAGGTTAGCTGAAAGAGAATGTGGCAATATGCATATATATAAAATTTAAATATATGGATACCAGTTCTTCTGAACAGAAAGGTTTCCCTGTTATTTAAAAGTTCATTAATTCCTTCACATCTGCATATACCTAAACACCTGTGGGGTTTTTAAGCACCAAAATATGCTATCAAATGTTTGCTCTCTAAACTGAGTTTATTGCTATGATCCAGATACACAAACAAAACAAACACAACAGGGTAGCCCTAGATCATACCAAACAGCCCCCTTTTCAGGTCCTTGCATACAAATAATTCTTATCACTATACAATTCCAGAAAGAGTTTATAATGGTTGAAATGATTTTTATGGTGTTCTGTTGCAATACGTAACAACACTTTAATTTTACAGACAGGAAAATTTCTATAAAAAAAAAGTAAATGGTCAGACAGACAGTGACCCAATGCGATACCCAAGCACTGTAGGCATCTTTAAAAGTGAAGGTTTCAGATTTCAGTCCTTTCTCCTTCCATCCTCAGGAGAATAAGCAGGAATCAGGGGACTGTAGAGCAAAGACAAGACCTTTAACATCATTATCATCTGTCCTGACCAGTGGGTGAGTACCTGAGCTCCAGGTAAGCTCTGTCCACAGCCACACTGCCACCACAGTAGAGTCAATGATGCAGTTGGATTTATTACAGCTGTAGTAGCAGCCTGGAACCTCCAGAACTCCCAAACATTGCTTCCTACAGCCAACAGGAAAGCACTGTATTAGATGATATAGCAGGGCCATTAGAGACTGTGTCCTCCTGTGAAATGAATATGCCATCAGAGGAGCAAAAACTGGGTGGAGTTTATGAATTCATTCTGCTCAGGTGAGAACACTGACCTCGAAACATTGGGCCTTCTCTTCTGTCCTTTTTTCATCGAAATTGAATAATCTCTCCTCTGCCACCTCATAATATTTTATATCCTGGGAATAAGGAGGTGTCTGAAAGGTGATTTTTAACTGCTGTGATGCAAAGAAAGGAAAAAAGAAATTCTGGGCACAATTGTCCTGCTGATTCAGAAACTGAGAAATCTCTGTAGACATAACTCACAAGAATTCAGAGCAAGAAACCAAGTTCTGTTGGTCTTTAAATACCAAAAAGGCAGAAACACAAGGTGATTAGAGTGATACAATAGTGGTGTCTAATATTTGCATTTCTGCTATTTGCATTCTGTTAGAGGTGGAAAATAGCAGAAATGTAGAACTTTGCCTTTTCTAATGCAGGCAAAATTACACTTATCTGTTCATCCTTGACTATTCAGTTACCACAAGCAGTTTACTTAGTTACCAAACAAAAAATCTATTAAGTATACATTTTTTAAAAATTATTCTTCATTATCACTACTCCAGTGACTCCATCCTATGCCTCTCTGAGTCTCTCCCTGCTTTTCTCTGGCACTTCTGCATGTCACCAGCCTTGCATTACTTATGTGATCCCCACCTATACCTCAGCTGCCACTCTGTTCCTCTCTTGCCAGAGCTCTTACAAGTCACAAAACCCTGCTGACGTTTAAAGACACGATTCTGTGTACACCAGCACCTTTCAGCAGCAAGTTGCTAATTCTACCTCTCTGCTAATTCTACCACTTTGCTACAGCTCAGGAGTACCCTGCATTATTCCTTCAGCTCTTGCCTCAAAACCAGAAAGGAAAAGGTGCTCACAGCCTGGGATGACTCATGAAGCAGATAGCAGGTGAAGCAATCACTAAAGGAACATAATTCTGCATTTCTCAGGAAAGTTCAAACAGTTTTTTTTGCTGGGGCCAGCCTTGCTCTTCCACACCAGCCTATAAGGCACCAGCAGGAGGTTTTATTGTATCTGGTAGGTGTCTCTCTGCTTTCCTCCTTACAAATGCAGTTACAGCAATTAGTTTCAGAATTTAGCCTGTTAAGATGATTGAGAGGTAAGGAGTGGCTCGAAGGGATGATTTATAAAAAAAAAGGAAGAAAAAGCAAAAACATCAACTTGCTAAAAATAAAACTGAGATTTTTTTTTTTTTTAATTTTGTAATTCAAGTAGGAAAAATGAATACCTAATTAAATGTTGTGATTTTTTTGCCCCTCTCTGGGTAATTCAACATTTAAGACAGGAATATTATATTAAGGTATTGTTTATTAAAACTAACAGAGTCAAATCTGAATTTAGATTTTAATGCCTCAGATTGAAGACAGACCAATCTCTATATGTCTCTGTGAATTCTTCACAGAAAATGTGCATTTTGGTATTGTCTTCTGCTGTTTCTGAGATAGCTACAGAGCACTGGAATACATTTTTTTCTGTTTTATAAATGTTTCAAGCAATACTCTGTGACCAAATGTAACATATTTTGACAGTTCTAATTATGTTGCTCTGTGCTGTTGAATTAACCCTCAGATCTTTAAGACAGGTTATAAGCTGTGCCTATATGGTCTTGCCAAACTCAAGACTCTCTAGACACGCATATAGGTGCAGTAGTATGTTACATGCTTGTAGAGAAAAACTTCAAAATCTTGCAAAGAAAAAACTATGGAAAAGATACACATAGATTTAAAACAAATTTAAGATTAAAAAAGCTTTTCATTAAAAAATAGCCTAAAACATTCTGTGTGTTTTTCTCTCTTTCATTCTGCACCAAGAATTTAAAACTTTAAGAAAGTAAACTATATAAAAGAATTAGTGTTTCATAGCATCATTTCTGAGTTTCCCAGCTGTCCCTTTATATCAGTTGCTTATTTACAGCCCTAAAGTTAGAAATAACAAACATCATACACTTAGATGCTATCCACCTAATTCTTATCAAATGAACAAAGCTGTTTTGAAAATGTGCTGGCCCAGACCCCACATGCAAATCTCACAGCTTTACTAAGGATGTTACTGAGTGTAATCTAATTAGCTCTTTTCTATGGTGAAATTTACTTTTCCTTGGGTCTGCTGATGGCTGGAACAGTACTCAGATTAACATCCAAGAAGACATCATAAAATTCAATGACTTGTGCCTCTACTAAAAGTCATGCACAAACTTTGAGCTGTTTGACTTTTTGGCTGATGGAATTACCAGGAATACACCTCTGCAGCCTGGCTTCACCCACTGCTCGAGATGGGGAGAAGGTGATGTGATTGCAGGTTTTCACTGTAGTCAATCATTATTCACTGTGGATCTTTCCTCCCCAGCCCCATGAAAACCAGGTCTTCCTTCCAGCTGTATCAAGTGGCAGATGACCGAATAATATAAAATTTCTAGCTACCCTTTTCACTCACATTGCAGAATAATGGAAAATATTTTAGGGAAATTCTCTGAAGATGCATACTAAAGATCAAGACAGTAAAAATAAATATCTCATAAGCTAAATCTTTCTTTTTTTATGGTTTGCAGAAGCATTTTTTATCAGCCCTTAAGCAGCTGTGGCTGGGCAAGATGTGTTTTATCCACAAGGGTGCTCTCTGCACAGAATACAGCTGGGACAGGCAAAGCAGGTCCAATTACATTTGATCACTAGCACAGGAGATGTGATGTGGGAAGGAAGCACGGCAGAGCATCCTGACTCAAGAGAAGGCAAAACATTTTAGTTATGTATAGATTAGATAAAGTCTTGAAGCTGCTCTAACTTTTGAGAAGGGCTGGAAAGGCCTGGCTGGTGCTGAGACTGCTCAGAGACTGCCTGGTCCTGGTGTGCCATGCAGGACCTGGGGACAAGCAGCACCTGACTGTCATTGCAGTGGTTGGAAGCTCATCTGGTGATGCAGAATGTACAAATCTTCCTTTTTCAGTGCTCTATTCTGGGACAGACATGCACTTTAAAGAGTTAACATTTGATAATGGTCTCTTTAGGTAGAAAGTGATCCAAACATTCCTGTGAATATTCATAACTATTACTAATTCCACCTGAGTTTGTTAATTTGGCTCCTGAGTGGCTCTCTATTTCAGAAGTAGCCATGAGAATTGCCCATGAATTTTGTCTGTCAGAAGATTGGTGAATTGATAAATTATGAGTGTGTCAATATAAAGATTTTGCTGCATTTCTTTTCCTTTAAATGAATAACCTGTAGTATTTGGTATGAAAGGTTCATTGGGAAACTGCAGCTAGGTAAAAGGCAAAAAAAAAAAAAAAAAAAAAAAGAGGCAGAAAAGTATAAAAGAATCAGAACTTTAACAAACTCTTCACTCCAGTATTTAAAAAAAGCTCTGAAAGAAGGCTGCTCACGCTCACATGGATTTACTGATAAAATCAGGAAGTTGAACTTTTTCTCAAGTCAGCTACTGCTTCTTTACAAGAAAGCTTCAGATTTTGCTACTTGGGTTTCAGTATGAAGGAACGCTTATAGGAGATTAATTTCTTAATCAAGGTTTTATATACAATTCTGATTTAGCATTCTTGAAATTTCACCAATCATAGTTAAATTATATTCATCAGTCTGCTTTTTAGCTCCTTCAAAATAACTCTAAGTACAAGAGGCTGTGAATTTCTAAATCTTCAAGAATAAAGGACTGCTGCAAAAGATTTGAGCTCTGATTTTCAGTAGTTTTATCAGCTGGAGTACTAGCAGTTGCCTTTCTGTTGTAAAGGGAAATGCCTTATAAAAATTGACCATTTTAACTTCATACCACCTCAACAGATCATATCACTGTCATCCTTTTAAAATGGAGATACTAAGACCAGATTTTTCATGGGTTTGACAACATTTTTTTCTACTTCCGTGCTAAGGCACTGGAGGCTTGATTTTAAAACGTACATAACATCAGCTCCAGCACAAATCTGCAGCTCAAGAAGCTGCTCAGTGACCATGGAAAAATCATGACCTGCAGATGCCCTTCAAACATGGCCTTAGTGACTTGCCCAAAGCCAGCTAGTGAGATATAATTACTGCTGAAACAAGAGTTTGTGACATTGAAGGGTTTTTTAATGCTATTATGTATTTGTATTGTGATAAAATTGAAAAACACTGTAAAGAGTAGGTCACCTCCTAAAGACATTTTCTTACTGTTGTCCTAGTTTTCCCTTACATTTTTCCTCCCGCATTTAGAACATTATGGCACTCGTGGTGGTGTGAGATCCACAGCTCACAGGAACATGTTTGCCCAGAAATCTAGGTTTTGCAGTAGGATTTATATCCCTTTTGACCCTTCTCAGGTTCCAAACTGATCCATCAGGGCACTGTGATCTAAGACAGCATTTTAGGACACATTTAACTTACAGGGAGCTTAAAATTGTATTTAAAATCAAATACCTTGCACTCAAATATGTTTTTAAGTGCTTATTCCAGAATTCAGATCCTGGTATGTAAATGTTGTTAATGCATTATCTACAAACATCACAAATACATATCTATGTACCCTTCTAGATAAGGGAAGAAAGGCACTGCAGAATATCCACATCACAGAAAACAAGTGTATTTCTAAGACAAAACCACACAGATTTTTTTTTTGTCATGAGCAGAGGGGTGAGAACATTTTCTTCAGCAAGCCTCAGCAACCCCACTTGCATGGCAGGGCAAAAGGTGCAGATCCAAGCTACATGCCAGGACAGTGTGCAGAGTGTGCTGCATTCCATGAAACTCATTCCTGAAGCTTTTCCCAAACTGGAGCCTCAAGGAGGACGTTTCCTTTTCCTGCCTCTCAAATGACTGGCAGACTTTTAGAGGATTGTCTCCCATCGAGTGTTTAACCATTCTCACTTTCTTCTGAGCTTGCTCACAAAGCCTTTATCTTATTTGTCAATGTTTGATATTAAAATAAAAAAAGGTATTAATCTCTGTAGTGACCTTTCTGCTTTATTTCTCCTGGAAGGGGATGCTGCATCTTTTGTAAGTAACTTCAAGGCAAGATATTATGCGGCATTTAAACGTATGGCTTTTATCCAGTTAATCATTGAGCATTACCTACTTTCATCAATGTTCAGAAACTTAATTCCAGGATTACTCATTCCCCCAAAAACCCAAATAAGAAAATCAGAAGAATAGACCCAAACAATAGAACTTTTATACCAGGATAATTAGAAAAGGAACCTATTACCCAGGATTATAATTACTGACTAACATATTAAATGACCTTTAACATTTACCTTAAGCCCCAGATTTCTAGAAAACCAGAAAGGTTATGAATGCCATATTAGTAATCTTTAATCTTTATTACTGCTGTGGACAGAATTTTAATGATTTTTAAATAGGCAGCGGTCACTAACATATCCCTATTAAAATAAAAAAAATCTCATAAAAAATTAAATGGATTAAGACTTCAAATGTACCATCATCAAAAGTATTATCTAATTATGGAGTTCAGTGAACAGGCCAAGTGAAATGGTTGGTAATATTAGTTACTTACCACATGGGAATGCCCAGGATTTATGCACAAATAGATTCTGCTTCTGTTGCAACATAGTAATTAAGAATTTGTCAGGGAAATTTGACCCTCTAGGGTAGATATTACTTTGTAAAATAAGAATGGCAGAGCACTAGTCTCCTTGCTGCACATAATTTAACTTGATTATTTATACATCAAAGGGAGTCTGCAGTGACTGCAGTATAATATTTAAGTAGAGGGATATTAGAGAAAGAAGCATCTAGTGAAATCTTTTTCCCAAATCTCCGTGAGAAAATAGAGGAAATTTTCATAAAGCATTTCATTTTGCATATAAATTGGTGCCTAGATTGTGCCTGTGAATTTACTGCTGTCAAATTTAATTTTTCTTTAATTCTTCAGGCCCAGATGTGAAAAGCTCTGTGTGCAGGCTGCAATTTTCAATGCTTACAGGTAGCACCCGGATCGATAATGTGTCTTTATGAGAAATTACTGTTAATGTTATTGAGTATGCATTTTGCTTTATAGGATAATAAGGTAATATGAAATGCCAATTCATTCATTAGGAGAAAGCTAAGTGCTTAAATGAAATGGGTGACAGGTCTGAAAAAAGATGTAGTTGTGGGCAGGAAGTCAAGAATGGATTTTTAATGACCTAATACCAAAAGGTTTTTACCACTTATTTGCATTTGCTTCCTATAAACAATATTAACTTTAGAATAAAAGTGCTGGAATATTTAAATTGCAGTAAGTGATTCCACTTGAAGAGGTTATTTGGAAATGCTGGGTTTCTGGGAAACTCTCTGCCTGACCTTTTCGAAGACCACAAGTGAACTCATCTGGTACAAAAATTAAAACAAAACTCATTTAAGTTGACAGGCATAAAGTGAGCATATTGTGAGCATGGCCAAAAAGCCAAAGATTAGTATGTGAAAAACAAACAAACAAAAAAGTGCTTTAGCTCTTTGTTCAAAGTACAATGTTCTCCCAGCTCAGTGCAGTAAACAGAGCAGGTATTGAACATAAGGCAAAAAGAGTTTGTCAAGGGAAAAAAAAATCCAAACTAAACCCAGATCCCATTGTTATTGTTCAAAAGAAGACTGCAGCCTCCTCAGAGTATAATACTAACAAAAAAAAAACCAAAAAAGCACCCAAAAAGGGGTGTTGTTTGAAAGTCTGTTCATAAACTAAGAAATTATTTTCTAAATACATTCAGTGTTCAATGTCTGAAACCTTGACCACAAGAGAGAAAGTTAAGAGACTTTTTACAAAACCTCACTAGGTTCTTTTTTCCCCAAAAATCCTATGTCACTTTTCTGACTTTTATAGTTTTCAATGAGTTGTTTGCCCTCTTTTTTTCTGCACTGGATCCCCCCCACATGATCCCTGGGGCACAAGCTATGCCAGGGGACACTGCCATCCTGATGGTGCACAGTTTGGAGCCTGGAGGAGGTTTAACCCTCTCCATGGGGACAGAATCAGAGCCTACAGGAGCTGGCATGGCTGGAAGCAGAGCTGGCTTTTCTTGGAGCAGTTCTCTCTGTTAGAGACACGCTCCCATTCCCTGCTCCTGCCCACCTTGGAAAGCCTCCACCATCTAAAGCCCCCTTCAGACTTCTGACATGGAAATGCCAAGGTTTACCTTACTAATATAATTTATTAGGGTGTAACACAAGACATGACAAGGAAGCAATTCACAGGCCTACCCAGGGAAAAATACGTCCAGGTTCTTCAGTTTTCCTCACTCCCATTGCAAAGTGTTATTTCAGTTACAGGAATAACTTAATGTTACTGACATTACAGGAGTAGCTCAATGCTAAAGTTTCCAAAGCTGGTCTTTTTTCCACAGAAGTACGGGCACCTGACTTCCATTAAAAATGATGGCAATCTCTTCAATTAGATCAGAATTCAGAATTCCTCAACAAAGATTTTCCTAAAGTTTTTATTTGGTCTGTTATGACCTTGACATTTTTGCTCTTCAGCAGTAAATAAGATATTCTATTTACTATCAACACCTTAATACAGCAGTTTGAAAGCAGACAGCTTAATCATTTTTTCCTTTTGAATAGCTAACATTGTAAAAACAAAGGACAGATACCAGAAAAAGCTTTAAAGTTTTATATTTTTTTTCTACTTTAACTTGGCAATGTCTGCTTTGCCTAAACTTTTTTTTTTTTTTTTTTTTTACTTTTATGTAGGACTCTTTTTATTTTTTTTTCCCTTGACCTTCAACATCTCAAACTACAAAGAGAGGACTTTCTCTAATGCTGCTTGAATATACTGCATTCTTCTTTTAAGGAGCCTTCCACTGATTTTTATCCTTCAGGGATCAATGGTTTCCTCAGTTCCATAATCTGACAAGCTATAGTAAAAGCAAAAGGCCCCCACTTCTAGAGACATAAGTGTTAACGTGAGATGGCAACGGATGTACTTTCACACTGAACTCACAACAGCCTAAGGAGAGCTTTAAAGTATCTTAGCCTAAGTCTCTCTCTTTGGGAGGACTGAGATATGGGAGGAACTTTAGTATTATTGTTAATCTGTATTACAAAAGCACCTAACAGCCTCTGCTGGGTTCAGGGCCCCATTAAAAGCAAGGATGGATAAAGCTGGTTCAAATGTGTGTTCATTTCAGCATAACCTATGAATGCTTTTGCTTTCTGGTAGTGTCTGACTTTTTTCCACAAAACTCTTGTTAAGTTTGGAAAGGGGGAAAAAGAAGGAGAATGGAAATGCTGATTCACTACTAAATTAAGCACTGCTCATTTTGCTGCTACAGTTACTTGGAAGAAACAAAATTTATTGCTGTAATGCAGCATAGTAAGTTGATTTCTAAGGGACTTTTTGATCAAAATAATCTACATATCATCACATTGATCTCTGAATGGCTCCTTCTCCAATGTCTCCCTGTGGCTCTTTGCACAGAGCACCAATACTCCCTTCTACTCAATCACATACTATACAGAGAGCTAACTTTTTAATTTTCTTCAGTACTTCAGCACTGTTTACTTTGTCTCACTGGCATCCAAACACCTTGACATGCTGCCAAACATTCTTGCAGATTGAGAAACCAGGCAGGGGGTGAACCTGGAGCAGCATCCCACACAGGGACCATGTGAAGGCAGAATGCTTCGATGAGCTGAGATGTGGTGGAGGAGGAAGCTGCCCTCCAACATGGATCCTCCTAAAAAAGAGGCTCAGAAACCTGACTGGTAAGTCTCTGGGTGCTGTTCTCTGAGGGAGAGCAGCCATCAACTGCCATAATTCACTTCATACTAGAAAGTGTGCAAGTCAGGGATGGGCCCCTGTCTCATCTTGCTCTGCCACCAATGTACTGCCCCTAGAATGTGCTGACTTTGAAAATCAGAGTGGCATCAGAGGGACATTGATAATTTAACAGTCCTTTGATATATGCCAGTGTTCACACTGGGATGGTACAACTGAGGCAGTGCTGTCACCATCTCTGACCTGTGGGAATTGATGCTGGAGTAGAACAAGTACTATCTAGGGTTTAATGTAAAACAGTTAATGGGATTCAGAGGGAAGATAATGGAATACATTCACAATGAGTCATATATTTATGTCCGCATTATGTAGAATATAACAACATATTGCAACCAGATTGTGACGGGTTTAATTTACATACATGTTTGTAACTCCTGTCTTCAGTACTCAAACTGCATGGGACTCTAGGCACTCAAATTTCTACTTCTAGCATCAAAGTATATGCAAGCCCTCAGCTGGGAGTGGCAATCCTGGCAAAAATGAAAATCCATACAAGCAGAAGACCTGTATTTTCTTACTTTAAGAAAGAATTTCACTACCTCCCCACCTATCTCCTGTGGACATGCAGGCACTACTCTTGATTTCTTTGACCTTGCTTACTCTGTTATCACTGTTTCAGGAGCATCATCTTCTACTGCAGCCAGGGCTCTGACATTCCAGCTCATTCCAGGCTGTTGTGGAGACCTTGTGCATTTTCCTTCCCACTGTAATTTTGAATCAAACTATTCCTGAACCACGGTTTATATGTCACATCCAAACAGCACTGCTCTGAAAAACACAGTTATCTTCTAGCAATCAAGTAGTCCCACTGAAAGAAAGGAAGCTGAGAGACTGAGTCAAAGCCTATTAAACTCCCTTGGTATTGAATCCAAGGAGTTTTGGATCAGGCTTTTGACGTGCTTCATCTTCCATACATTGTCTATAGCTCAAACATATTTACTGCCAATTACCAACAGCAACAATTGTAGAGGTTACTGATGATCTATAGAGTGCTGTGGGATAATCACTGAGATAAGACATTCCTCTCATCACAGACATCTGGGTAGTATTGCTACATTGCTACTGTTAAAGTGGTTGTGCAAGTGATTTCTCTTAATAATCCAGTAAGTGCTTTGGGATCTTTCTGAATAAATGGATTTCTAGAGCACATGCATTCCTCTTATTGTTACTTATCTGTCTGAGTACTGTCACACAGAAATAGGGATTCTCTGTGTTTATTTGGTTTTGAAATAATATATAATCAGTACAGCTATAGATCTCAGTCCTGTCATGGGAAGCAAAGCACTATCTGTTAAAATGTATTAGCCAAATGTATGCAGACAAATGGACCCAACAGCACCTCACCACAAACACAAATTCCTCTAGTCCTTTAAGAAAGTAGGGGGGTGTGTGTGGTTTTGATGTTGTTGTTGTTGTTTTTATAAAAAAGCACCTAATCTCATATACAATATGTCATGAAAGTCCCTCTCTCATTTGTAACAGGCAATTACTCAGTCTTTTTATATATTCCCCTGTTTGGAAATTGGATGTAGTTTCACACATTCCTTCCCTAAAATGAGGCCTGCATTAAATGTATGTTCCCTAAACTATTATTATCTCTTATGCATAGTTAACAGAAAACAGTGCAGCTAGTTTGTATATAATTTTCCATAACTTGCTGAGCACTGATGGTATTCGTCATTCTTCCGGAAGGAGCAAACTTGATCCCCACACCAAAAAGCTTATCAACAAAATCAAGAAAATTTATAACTGATACTAAAATTATGAGCACTACATGACTCCCCAATAATATCTGTGGTGAGTTTTGACTGTTATGTGGCCTAATTTCCTAATTTAGGGCAAACAAGCCTCATATGGTAGACAAATTCAAATTTAGATCTCGACTTTTGTTTATAATAGCATTTAAAATACGTGAGGCCTGGGAGTTCCAGTGAGGGGGAAGTCAGTTGAGATAACTACATGTTCAGTGTACACTGAAAATTTTGAGGTAGCAGTACTTATTTTTTCCTTGTTTTTGAAATCAGAGGTAAGGATTATACAAATATGCTGTCTTACTCTTTTCTGCACTTGTGTGTCTATATCTATACAGCCACTTAATGTTTTATATTCATGTAGCAAGTCACATAGGGATTTTTTTTGATTGGGTATTGCATAGTTCTGGCCCCAGAGAAGTCTTCACCAATGACTCCCAAGCACTGTCACAATGCAAATAAATACACAGAGATAAAAGAATGTTGCAAGCATAAAAGAAAACATATAAAGTTCATTAAAAGAAAAAGAGACTCTTCAAATAACTATATTCCAAGATTTCTCCTTTCTGGTTTGATACTTTAGTGGTTTCAGGATTCCCAAAGGGTACAAAATGTTATTTCATGCTTGTACATAATAAGGAACATGATATATTATAAAAAGGCCCACAGATGTGGCACTTAGGAACCTGGTTTGGTGGTGATCTTAGCAGTGCCTGATCAGTGGTTGGACATGATGATCTTAGAGGTCTTTTCCAACTTAATAATTCTATGATCCTATGCAAAGCTGTGAGTTTCTCACACCTGGTTTTTGTGTGTGCATATTTGCTAGGTTAGTATTTTTCTAATGATCCATCAATGGCAAAATGAATCTGTTTGCATAAAACCATAAAGACAAAGATTATCAGCATCTAACCTACCACAGAATAAAAAAGATCATGAAATACAGAGTTATTCTAAAAACCCAGGAAAGTCTCCTCCACATCAGGGAGGAAATAAACAGAAAGTTCTCATCACATTCATACCTTCTTAATGACACTGAAATGTCTTTCACAAAAAGAATAGCTTACTTTTGGTGTCTAAATATTTTCACTTTTACTCTTGCACTTAAAAAGCTGAGATTTTGTCCTTTCAAACAAGCACCTCATGGAATGAGACAATGGAAATTAACAGACAGGAAAGAGGTGAAGGAAAAGCAATGCTTCCACTAAGAAAAAAAGTTCACATTGGCTCAACTATTTTTTATACCAGCTTCTCATCTTCATGAACTAACAGAATATATTAGTGTCAGTAAGCAGTGGCTGTTGCCTTAATAATTGGTGAACCAGCAAGACTATAAGGTATCCAAGTCCTCTCCCAATCTCCATCTTAACTCAAAATCTTAGTTAGACTAATAATAATGCTTGCAGATTCTGAGCTAAGCTTCATTAAGTCTCACAAAATTTAAATTCAATATGCAATTCAGTAGGAAATAAGTTTGCAAGATGTCACACAGTTTTCAGTTCCTGTTTCAAGAAACAAGGAGCAAAAGGTAGAAGGTGAAAAACCTCATAAAAGAGTCACTCTCTCTTTTGCACAACAAAAATGGGAGAATTTGAGACAGCTGTTAGTAGTCTCAAACAATTTTGTGAGTAGGACTTGTGGGGTCTGACTCTTCAACAACCAAGAAAGCACACGGCCCATTTTTAGTGTCATTTTCTCAGTTACTTTTGCTAGAAGGAATGGTTTCTTGATGCTGAGAGATTTTCTATATATTACTCTGGAGTATCTACTTTTGAAACTGGACAAGGTTCAGAAACATCAATAAAATGCGAAATATATGTTTTTCTTTACCTCTTTAATTCTACATCCCCCAAAGCATCATTCAGGTCTTGGGTGAAGGGCTGAGTCATGTCCCCTCCATCAACATTTTTGTAGATTTGTTTTCATGCTTCTGCAAACTGTTTCTCTTTCCTTTGCACCAGAAATCAATCACAGCGTTGGGAGAGTTGAAAATATGCTGCTCCTCAAAAGAAAGAACTGCGTGGCTGGAAAGTAATTATACTGAGAAAGCTGTTCTGGGTGGACAAAGCCAACCAGATCACTTAAGAGTGTGACAAAACTAAAGCTAAATTCATCTGAGCTATCTAGAGACAGCTCAGAATTTCTTCATGGGATGTTCTGTTTCAAAACCTTATTACCGTAACTTCTAAGTGACTGTATATCACGATCATGAGTTACTCCATTTCAATGTGTATTTATTTTCTGTTAATGTTATAACTTAGGAAATTCAAAAGGATGGAAAGGGTACTTGGTTCTATCCCTAAATGTCAACCATGTAAGTGCTTTGACTTTTATTTTCTATTTGCTTTGGTCAGTGTAAATTTCTATGGGTTTTGCTGGTTGGGGGAAGGGGATTTGGAGATGTGCAGTTCTTGGTTATTAATATTTGACTTTGTTAGTGCTATCTGTTTACCGTATGGCTTCTGGAAAAAGATAGGGAATATTAGCTGGTGAGTCCTTAAAATGCACAATGTGTGGGCACACTCCTTGTGCCTGCACGTTCTTTGTACTGCTGCTGCGTTTAGCCTGTGATTGACCATGCAGGGGGTTTGATATTGCTTTTTGATACTTCTCTGCTTTTACTTCATTATTTCACTCTTTTTACATTTAATACATTTGGATGATCAAGTCTGAGTGAATCCCATATGCTTCAGGCTTGTTTTTTTCCTTATTTCTGGAATAGAAAGATGAAGGCTGTTTTTAGCTGCTGTTTACATTCACAAAGCTGGATCCTGCACATAAATGAGTTTTTATACAAATGCCTGGGATTTTATACAAATCCCATTCCTCTTTCACTTAGAACGAGTTACAAGACAGCTGTCTCCAAAAGCAGAGAAGGCTGTTGTTAAGAAAGCAATAATAGTCCAGGCTTAAGATCCTTAGACGAGCTCTTTTTTTTGGGGGACTTTTACCAAAGGCTGAGGGGGACCCAAAGAAAATATCAAATATACACCAATATTGAGGGCCTAGTACTCATAGTTGGCAGGGTATGAAATTTGTTTCTATAGGAAATCACCTTATTGTACAGAAAATTGAAGCTGTGTGAAGGCTTTTTCCTTTTCTTTTCCCCAAACTGTACATGAAAACTTTTGGGGGTTGGAGGTGATGGCATATTGTACTGTGAAAAATTGGTTTATGCTCAAATGCCTTTTGTGGTCACAACACGACTCCTCACCTCTTCTTGCATGAAAAGGCAAGAGTCAGAGGGCGCTTCTCCTCTGGGTTTTTTCCTGAGATCATTTATGCTTTCCAAAGCCGGATCCATGTCCCAACCGATGGAGCAGGACTGCCATAGCCCGGGTGCTGCCCTGCAGCCTATTTCCAAACAAGCCATTTCCCTTGTTTTCGTTATTTTTCCCTCTAAAACAGTGATTTAAAAAGAAGAGGCCGTCGATGTCAGTAAGATGCACTGAAATTCCTCGAAACGCCGCTGTGATTTTCCCCATTCGGCCGCTACCGAGGAGGTTTGGCGGCGCGCTGTGCAATTGTGCTGGGAAGCCACTGGGTGTCAGCAGCAATGTGAAAGCAAGGCAGGGACTGCCGGCTTTCCCTCTGAAACATCCAGCCCTTCGCACCACAGCCCTGAGAATTCCAGCAAGGAAATGCCTGGCGCAACTTTTGCACCCAGGAGCACGAGTGGGCAAGCGGCCCCGAAGTGAGTTAGCTCAGCCTGAAAAGCAAGACTCTCTTAGAGCTTCTCCTCCACCCTCCAAATGAGAGCTGGATGTTAAAAACTGTATGAGGGGCAGTTTTATAAACCAGGCAAATGAGCTAAACCCAGTACCTCAGCCAGCTAGCAGGATTGCTCAGGACCAGAACAAAATCATCATTGACAAGACATAAAATCCTTTTAGCACATCTGCTTTTCAGAGATTAATAGAGGTTGTTTATACTTAACATTAAACCAAAGTTCTGCACAGATTTCACTGATTTTTTTTATGGTTATATATTTTTTTATATTCCAACAGCACCCACAGATCTTGTTCTGCTCTGTATTAAAGCTGTTCTGTTCAACTAGCTGTTATACCTCTACAGAATAATCCTCTGTTAATTTGGACCTCAATTCCCCTAAAACTCAAGAGTATTTGGATCTCAAAAAATAAAAGCAAAATAATCAAGGTCTAAAAGCATTCTTGCCTGTTTGCTGTTATTGATAAAATGGTCTAGCTGGTCGTGAGAGACAAAAACTGAGACAGGCAACACACTCCAAACAGTAAACTCAAAATAAACTCATCTGATTTTGAAACAGGAACATTAATAACAATTTGTAGGCACATTGTTATGGGTCCCAGTGTATGTCTTCTGTAAATCAGTAATGGAAACAGTAGGATGAAACAAAGAATAATCAGCCACAGACACTCATGATTCTTTTGAAGGAGAAGATGTAAACATCAGGAAAACTTTGAATATTTTTCCCTATAGACTTCTAGACTCACTACTGCTAAGTAAGACAAGAGGATCAGAACCCTGTGAATTGCAGAGTGCCTTGAAACTGTGCAATCTGCAGCAGGAATGGAGAGCACCCCTCTTCTTGCACGATTAGGCGTTTACCCTCGTAGATGTTGTCCATGTATTTCTCTGTAAATAACACAGGGATGCTGACAGAGTGGATAGCTGCTGAAAAAAAGCTCTTCCCCTTGAGATGCAGGGCTTTCAAACTAGTGGATGCTCCATGGTCTGATTTAAATAACCACACTTTTTTCATAATGAATGGAATGCACTGATTTACTCTCCCTTTTCCCTTTCCTCCCTTTTCATTGTCCTTTTAAGGTGCAGAAGGTCGTTTTAATTCCACTCCAAATTAGTTCTCTAAAAATGTTGGTAATTCTGACAAAAGCATCACACTTTACTGTAAAGGCACCCAGTGAGCAACACTACGAAGGTTACAGGAGAGCACCAGCTATAGCTCTGTTGTTTTCATTTGCATACAAATTGTCAGCCAGAAGTAAGCATTTTCATACCCTGAGTTATAAAAAACCTGCTTTTTTGGACTGAATTTTAATTTTATTTTAATCCACAGGAATATGAGAAGAGGTAGCTGTTCTGTTTTAGGTGCATTGTAAAGATAGAGATCTAAACTCAGGGTAATTTTTCCAAATGACAGTTATTTTGAAATTGTTTTATAAGTTCTTTATAATGTAGAATTTGAGGTCTGGCAATCAGAGATTTAGATTCCATTGTTGCAGGTGGTCTAGAAATGAAGACATGCTTGTGGTCGCAATTGCAAAAACATATTTATGATGAGAGAAGAACCAAACAGAGATGAAGACAGCAGGTGGGAAAGTGAGGAAAAACATGAGAAATGGAGTGGTTTTTTGTGTAAGAGGCTCTATCACCTGTGCTGAAACTGTCAAATGATAAAGTATCCAGTGGAGATTTTAGAGATACTGAAGGAGGCTAAGGTTTTACCTGGGAGCTTAACAGATATATCTGTGAAGCTGCTTCTGTTTCTTCCAGACTACAGAGGAGAAACTACAAGCTGAATTTCTTCCACTCCTTCCAGTGAGCTTCACTTACATAACCCTAGCAGTGAGAAGCAAACATTAATATCAATTGATATTAAATAGCAAAGGACACAGAACCTGAGTTATAAGCTGGCCACTTCATCCCTCCCCAATGTGGTGTTATACTTCTAAGAACTTTTTATAAAAGCTCTCCTGCTCCCCATGAGGCAACAGGAAATGGGATGTGCCAGGTTCCTAAGCCACCTGACACCCATTGTGGTGATGGACTTCCAACTCACCTGGGGCAGCTGACACCTTTAGGGGATCAGTAACACCCTGTTACTGTGTAAAGTGGCAGACTGAGGCTCCTGCCAAAGCTGGAAACAGAGAGCTTGGACCTGGGGATCCTGGCATTAGACATAAGGGTCTTGTGGTAGAAGGCTGTTATAAGGTTGTATGTTGGCTACGTATTGGGCAAGGTAATGGCATTTTGCTACTGCAATTTTTCCCCAATAAAAGCTAAAGGAACAAAAACCAGACTGTAGTATTATACAAATTACTTTCTAAATATTTATTGGTATTTGGCCTGTGACAAATGGTCAGCAAAGTTTAATGCTGTATTGCCCTCCTTCTGCTGGAATTCTAATAAAAATATTAGTGAAATACTAATTCAGATGGCTTTAAAAGCTTGCATCATTTTGACATTGTACATTTTATTTTCTTTGCTCTTGGACTGTGAAAGATTAGGGACATCTGCATAAAACAGATAAAAGTTTGCTTGGAGAGATTTTATTGAGGTTCTTTTTTCTATTTGTTCTTCCTGGGGATGACATTCTCAGCTGGCACAAATTGGCAGAGTTCTCTGCTTATGGACCAGAGCTGTACTGTCCTGGTCTACAAAGATTCAAAATAAGGCCTAGAAATCTGATAGCTGCCAAAAACCTGGATCTGTTGGATCTTTCTCAGCAAGGTATGTGTAAATGCACATGCATTTTGTCCTTTTCTCACTCTTTGAGGTTACCAGGTTATTTCAACTTGACTGTTGCTGCTATCCAACTCACCTAATTAACTGATGTCTCTTATGATGTTTGTAAAGTTTGTCCCACTTGCTCACAATGCCACCAAAGACTTTCCTTTTAGTGTGGCATGCTGACCTCAGTGTCTATCCAAACAGGCCAGGATGACTCGATTTAAATAAGAAACTTTTTTAATGTTTGATGGGCAATGGAGCTCAGCTGTTGCAGGGAACTGTCTCAAATGAGTGTGTCTGAGTGCATGTAAAATCCAGGGTCTTATTTACAGCAACTCATAACCTGAACAGGCTCATGGGCTGACCATGACAGCTTTTGGAAGTTGGGAGAATCCAGTCATTAAGATGGACTTGTTATAGATTGCTCTGAAAGGCTTCTTTAACCCAAAAATTGTCAGCTCTGAGCTAAGCCTCAGCAGAAATGCCATTTTTAGGATCGCATAACTGTCTGATCAAGTTTTTTAAAAGGGTACCATGTAGATTTCACTTTGTGGAAGGTGCTTCCCTGCAGCTTTGAGTGGGATGGATTAAACCAGTAAAAGTATCAGTTGCTGACATCTAGATCTGATATAACCACTCAGACTCCTTTTATATTCACTGGAGTGACTTGAGCATGCAAAGATTGGAAATGTCTAAAATAGGTCAGATGGGTTATGAGCTAAATTTGCCTATTCCTCTTTATCAGGTAGAAAGGGCACTGAGGATGCCCAGCTGAGGTAAAAAATTTATGCTGTTACCATCTAAGTCTACATGAGGTGAATCTCACACTGTCTTAAATAAACTTATCAAAATAACATTGCAGGAGTGTCCTTAACACTGAGCATGAGCAAAAGCACAGCTCTGAGCAGCATCTGTGTTTGCTCAACTTTTCATTTCAATTTGAGCACTCCAGTACATCATCAGTTGAACAAAATAAAAGATTGGCTCTGCAAAGAAGTATATTTCATGGAAACATGCTAGGATTCTTGAAAAACAAACCTCAGCTGATGAAATGAAAAAATTCATTACATTTAAGTTACTATTCTTAAAGTATCTCATGAAAGGAAGAGGCCTTTTTTTGGCAGATATTAGAGGGACTGGATGGAAACACACCCAGTATATCCACATGATGTGACAATGAACTGTGTGGACTACCTTTTCAATCTCATTTTAAAAACCTGGGAGAAAAGTCCCATGGGGCTATAAACAGGCTCATGAGTGAAGTACCAAACTGTAAGGAAAAAGTATCTCTGAGTGTCACAGTCCCCATTCTCTGCCCTGGCCACTTCTGGATACATAAACTGGAAGTTGCTACAAAATCAGAAAGGCCACAGTCCTGCCTGTTGTTGTGCAAGGAATGATTGAAATGATTGAAATTCCAATCTTTTGACTGGGACACCACTCTCCAAGAGCATTCTCGGTACGTAAACACCAGCACGTGAAAAGCGTGACACAAATTCCAGTCTCACAGAGTAAAAAGGCATGTTATCTGACTCTGAAGTGAGTTCCTAGCTATGAAGATGTGAAGGGAGAGGGGAGAAGAAGGTCACTATGTAGTAAGAGACAAACATATCTGATGCATGCAATCAAGCAGGGCCCGTAAATTAATTTTCAGCTCTAAAAATTGACTATCTCCTGGGGAAATTCTATTATCGAAAAACAAGATATATTCCAATTAGGAGAGAGGTCATATAGAGGGCAGGATAGAAAAGAGAAAAGGAAGAAGACAAAAAAAAAAACTTTACATATTAGAGCTCTAAAGGTATGACTGTCACTAAATGGGACAAAGAGGAGGAGGCTGTTAGGAACCTTAATTTGAAATGCCCTTGATTTCTGTCATTTTAAGTTAAAGCCTGCATATTTTAACACAGTGGTGCCTTACAGTATTCTGGCACATTGTGTGTACTGCTACCTGCTGTGGATCTGGACCTTGGATCACTGCTCTGTCTCTCAGCATGACATGAAACACTAAGGGGTACATTTTCAAAGCAATAAGTGGAGATTTCACTGCACGATTCCCACTGAAGTCAATGTAAGATATGTAGCTGAAGCCCAGTGCAGTGATTTGAATACTTCCCATATCACTCCTTGGAATTGCCAAAAAAACATTTCTGGTACTAGAATTGCCCAGGGACTGCTATTTCACTTCAAAATTTTACTTTGTAAATTGTGGGGTTTGATGGGTTTTTGGAAGTAACCAAATATTTTTACCATCTTTTTTATGTAGGTGTTGTCAGCTGATTAGCTCATTATGAAATCTGCTAATTGTTAGTGGAGAGCATAGGTATCCATAGAACGCTCCACTCCTTTGCTTAACAAAATCTGTACAAACAGTGCACATTTTGCCTGTCAAGTTTGTTTTGCAAGATTTTATAGTATTTTGGGTCACATAACAGTACTAAAAAATTCTAATTGTAAAATATGCTGATCTGAGACTTGCTAAACTTCTGCAAAGAGGAATTATTATTATCTACTTCCACACCAGAATGCATATTTTTAATTTTTTCAGAGCTGATTTTTTTTCCCCACAGAAAATCAGATATTCTGAAAAAAAAAAAAATTGTATTTCAGCAAAAATAAATTAAAATTCAGTCTATCAACTAAGTGAGAAGCTGTCATCAGCTCTGAGTAATGGTAAAATTAGTGAGCAGGTAAGGGTAAAGCAGAAGGCTGAGGGTTTGCACAGGCAGGAAAAATAATTTTTATGTATCTCACTGATGTAAAATTAAAGATGTTAATATCTTCAGACAAAGAGAACTAGAGGATCACTGGAGCAGGATCTGTAGAGAGCTGGTCCATGGAGTGAACATTAATGTAAACCTTAATTTTTACACACAAAATAATAAAATTACTATCTGTATTGGATACAGGTAACATGCTGAGTGGGCTGAGAAACTTCCTTCAGACTGGAACACAAGAGCAAAGTGGCTTTTAGACAGAAGTGGGAAGCCTTTCCTACCAGTACAGTGTTGTAGACAAGGTTGTGGCTGAAGGCAGGACTTCTGTGGCTTGTTCTGCCTTAAGCAGGTTTAATTTCCTGCTTTCACTGCTGAACCCAGCTTAATAACAAGAGCATAACACTAGAGAATGTTGATGACAATTTTGGGAGACATGAGCAGTATGGAACCACATTAGAACCACATCTAGAACAACAAAAAACAAGAGCAAGTGGAAGTACAAGGCTTTAAGAAGCCAAAAAAACCCAGTTGTTCCATATGCTCTGCATTGAACATGACAATAGAAGGAAGAGTGATTTTGAACCACAGATGTGAGGCAGCAGCAAGACAGGGAAATACAGGCATTTGAGCTGGAAAGGTGATTAATGATACCGTGCAAGCTTACAACACCTGGTGAGACCTGAAATGCTGTGTATAATTCAGGTCATCCTGGTACAAGAAATATGAATGCAAATTGGAACTGATATAACAAAGTACCCGTAGGTTGGTCAGGAGAATGGAGACCCTACCTCATAAGAGAAAATTAAAAATGCTCTAAGAAGCTGTGTGTCTGTGCTCCAAGCTGCTCTGCAGCACAGCAGCCACAACTTAGGACGATGCTGGAAGCAAGCTCACATGTCCTAAGGCCATGAGGGTGGGTATGATAGGCTGAGCCTATTATAGTAGCTGGATACTTTTCAATTAGCTAGACATGTGAAAATAGAAGTTCCCTAAAAACTTGAACTTTGCTTGTCTAAACTATGTGTAAACTATGGGTAAAGGATTTGAATATTTTTATAGGTATAATGAAAGGATGAATATCAAAGAGCTAGAGGAGCTAAAGTTTTTTTAAGTTTCAGAGTATTCTGGTGAGAGGTAAAAAAAAAAAGAAAAAAAAAAAAAGTTATGAACTGCCCCTGGAAAACATTTCATCTGAAAAATGACAAGAATCTTTCTAAACACTTGAAAGTGTTGTTGAAACAGTTTCCAGTAAAAATAGGGTAACTAACTTGACAAGTTTAAGAAATTGAGTATATAATCCCAAATGACTTCGTGTTGCATCTGAAAAAGGTTCTATAACCACATACCTGGAGAACAAGGCAGTCATACACAGTCCTACACAGGTGTGAAAAGCCAAAACTATTTTTCTCCAATTTAAATAAATGTCACTTTATATAAACCCTATGTTTGGTTAAAATCCATCAAACAAACAAGCAACTTATGAAAAGTAGAAGTCCTTTTTAGTTTTATCTCTTTGGTGAAAGTGACTGATGGGCAGTTTGTTTTCAGCAAATCAGCATTTGCACAATGGAAGGTATTCCACCAGAGAGTGTTGGCAAACTCTGGTTTCCTGGCAGTAGATGTAATGCTAATTCCTACAGCTATTTTGAAACAAATATACTAAAGGGAGTAATGGGAAAAAGCAGCAGTGTGCAGCAGATGCTAGGTCTACCCTTACAGTCTCTGTAGCAAAGAAAAATCTTGTAAGGAGGGTCAATTCTTACATGTTGCAATTGCAAAACAGTCTGTTACCCTTATTCAGGGAAGGAAGGAATGATCCCTGATCAAAGCATGGAATGAGGGTCAGATTCAGTAGCAGCAGAAGGCAGACACCTTAGTCACTCTTCTATGTATCTGGCTGGCAGGACCTGTCCCATTACTCATTTTCTGAGCACTCCTGCTAGATTGGCTCCATTCTTCTGTTAAATGGGCTCACTGATTAGAGCATTCATATGGGAAATGTGGGTTCAATTCTTTTCTCTCCTCGAGCATAAACAAGCCTGCATCTTCCAGGGGAAAACTCCAACCATTATGCTAACAGGTATTCGGGAATTATAATCTTGCTCAGTCCTTCTTGTTGAAGCTTTGTATGGAATAATAAACATACATTAGACCAAGGAGGAAAACGATCCGTGAGTAAGGCTTTGTACCCAATGGGGAGCAGACTTGCACCAGTCCATGTGCAACTACACAGGTGTGTAGGTCTGTAGTCACACTGTGGTAAGTATTTCCTGGGGCAGGGAGTAGCCCCTGGGTTTCTACACTTCCCAACAGTCTCATTGCCAGTAGAGAACAGAGTGGTGCCAGTCCTTGTGTTCTCCATCCTCCCCACCTTTCTGTTACCTTTAGTTCTTACCAGTGACAGGCGGAGTGGGGTGGATGGGCCAGAGAGGGATTCACCCAGCAACACGTCTGGGTGGCAGGTTCATGGAGAGTCACAGGTTCACACTCTTTTTTACAAAGCAGGAATGGAAACCCAAATCTTTCATTGCCCAGGCTAAGGCCTCTGGGCTTTCGTCAATGTGATGGAAAGACAGAGGCAGAAGTGACTTTTTGCTTTACCAGTTGTTGTGAGGTGGGATGGATGTGGGCATCAAAGTCAACAAGACTCAGGGTTGGTCAAGGCATGGCACAGGATCAGAGTTTGACACTTCTATAACCCCTGCTGCTTGAAGAGGTTACTTTGGATGACCCAGCTTTCTTTACACTTATATAGACTTTTCTGGACCTAAGCTTTAGGACCCAGTTGCCCTCATCTTTAGAGCCTGCAGTCCATTTGGGGTTGTACATTCTGGCAGAAGGTGTTTGAGGCTGAAGGTGCTGGAAGCAAGCCTTGTGATCTGTTCGGAATTTAGCTTTTAATGAGGGCTCTAGATCTAGTCCTAGGCACACATCCCATTTTGAAAATGTTCTAAGAGATTGAATAATAAGTCAGTAGTTATCAGTTAATTACAGAATTGTGAAAAATGTCAGAGCACGTGAAGAAATACTCACACAAAACCAATGTATTCATCTCTACAGCTACATTTGCCTGATAATGCTGTTCAAAATTATTTATTTACGCTCATATTTGCACTGCAGAGCAATAATAAATGTTGCGAAGCATTTTTTTATAAAGAATCAATCTCATTACATTTTGCAAAAAGTCAAGAAGTTGCAATAATGTGAGGCCTTCCAAAATACTGTAGCTGCTATTAAATGTTTGCTGAGAAATGGTAAAGAAACCATTGTTTTTTATGTCAGTTTTATGGGATATGTGGATAGGTAAGAAGCAACTTAGTGAGCTTTTATTGTATTGCTTACTGATTCCAGGCATATAATTCACAGGATCCAAGGATGGATTTACATATGTTTGTCTTATTACATAAACTGAACAGAGATTTCTTGTAGATATCAAACAAAACCTGCTTGAAATATATTCCTATGGCTGCCAAAAGGGGGTTTGTAATGTGCTGCAAGATTAAACTTGTCAGTGGTAAACAAAATTCAAGAAAACCCCGACAAATATGCAGTAAAGAGATTTGAAGGCACATTCTCTCGGTTACATTTTACTGTTTTGTGGACTTGCCGATGGATATTTCCTTAGCATCTCATTCAGGGAGTCCTGTCCTGATGATCCTCCCTGGCTTGCAGTGTGACCAAACACTTTATCACATCAGGACAGATGGCCTGAGATGTGAACTTGTCAACAGGAAGAAAATGCAGGAAGACAGTGTATCTCTGCTGTGGCAACACTGCAGCAAGAATATTTGACAATGGGCAGAGAATCTTTTCCCACCTCAGCTTTGTAAGGCATAGCTGTAAGCCGTCTCTCCATGCCATGTTATGGTCTGGCACAGAGACAACAACAGGTAAGGCTTCAAAGAGGTGTCGTGATTTCATTCACTGAATTTAAAGAAGTGAGGAGAGAAAGCCCTCAGATTGGAAAGAGGAAAAATGAGCAGGAGTTGACTGTGATGTTAGGATTTTTTATGCAGTGAGGTAAGGAGCTGGAGTTACCCACAAATCACACCACTTTGAGAAACATGGGATTTGTCATCACTGATCAGACAAGTACTCTAACTTCTGCCTCCAGCTGTGACCAATACCTGATGCTGGGATAAAAAAAAAACCCCACAATACGTTTAACTCAACTGAGTAGAGGGAAACAATTGAACCTGGCTCTTACAGCCCAGAGTGTGAAGCCAGAATTCCCTTATTTATCTACATTGCCAGAGTTACATCGGCTGAGTGCAATTTTTTCATTTTTTCACCATTTTCAACATTTTTTGCATACCCAACCCTTCCGGTTGAAGTCGGTGGGAATGTTGAGTGCACATGAACTGCAATGATCATAAAATTAGTCAGACTTATTAAAAATCTACTCACAACATTTAAAACTCCATGACCATCTGTTGAAATACATTCCACATGCCAGCTAGGGAAAACGGAATTAAAAAACCCCAAACTAAAAATCAAAACCAAAAATCCAGTCCTTAGTAATTCCAGACGGAGAACTGAAATTTTAAGCTTAGCCACAACTGCAGGAGGTATGGATGGCAAGTGGGATGAAAGAGTAGAGAGCAGGACACACAAGAAAATCTAATGCCTAAGTATCATTTCAAAGAACATTTCTTTCAGCAACAGGTCAGCATAAATAGCCTCTGAACCATCCTTCATCTCACCATTACCACACACTGTCCCTCCTAAATGTGCATGCAATAGTTTGGGTTTGGTTTTGAGTTATTTAAAGGCTGAAGAGTCCTGTGACACTGTTCAGAAGTAGCCCTACAGACATGGTGTAGATAGAAGGAAAAACATGAGGGAGAGACCAAACAGCCTGAGGGCCTGTGAGGCTTTTGTGACCTTGATATTTCTGAGTCATTTAAGAATTCAGATTCTCATCATGCTTAGGAATGGTCAAGCTGTAGTTGAGAGTGTGCATTTATTTTTGGTTGTATTGCAAACAGCTGTGTGGACAAACAGGAGCCTCTGCAGTGCTCCCACACCAGTCATTACAAAGCCGTGCTGTGCTTCCTTTGTAGCGAAGGGCCAGCTTCCATTTGGGGTGTCAGAGGCTGTTGCACCTCTGGCCTCAATGCAGGTGCCAATCAGCTTTTCTATTCACTATTTATATCTCTCAATTACTTGGTTGTGTTACTGTATTAGTTTTTTTTTCTCTTTGTTATGTGTAATTGTTTGATAAAATCTCTTTAGCAAATAATTCTTTTTAATAAATTATGGAACAAAAAAAACTTACCTATGCGGCTGTGAGAGGCCAGGTCTGTGAATGTGCTACCAGGTGTGTTAGCATCTGGGATGCTTTTGTTTCCTGAGGAGATTCCTGCAAAAAGAAATGTGCTTATCACCTGAAGGCTTCTAAATAAACCAATACAAAGAATCACATATACCAGCAAGGTGAATTGATTATCTTCATCCATAAGAGTAAATTTTTTGTTCTCCTTACCATAACCTCTAGGCTCACAGACACAGAGTACAGGATTTTCCTTTAGGACAATCTACAAGTGTTGTTATATGTTAAAACATGGTAGATTGAATCTTAGGTACTTGTGTGCTCCAAAGCTCTGTTCCCCGAGGTATGTCAAAATCTCTAATTAATATATTTATCGTTACAACACCTACAGAAGCCAGGAAGGCACAATTAAGGGTGGGTACAGTCGGGAAACTGAGATATAAGGTTAGCTCCATGGAAAACGTTTGTTCTTTTGAGGCAGAGAGTAAGTGCAGGAGTTCACAAATCCTCTGTAGATCTCAGTTTGGTGTGTGAGAAACTCTAGGAAGCCGTGGTTTGACTAAGGCCTTTATTATTGGACCAGTTTTTCCTTAGACAGCTGAGGTTTTGTTATTGACTAAAACAAAGCTGTGTCGTCTTTGCTGCACCGAATGTGTCAGTTCAACTGAACATCCCCTACCACAGAAATCCACCGAGGGTCACTGGTAAGGAGGCCCAATCCATATGTGCCAAAAATCTCTGACTCATGTGGAAAATCTTGAGTGTACAAGACATGACCTGATCATCTATGACTAAAAAATCTGGTTGGAAGTGTTGGGAGGGTTGTCACAATCACTTTATCTCAGTGTCTCAGTGACTGGATAAGAAGGTGTGAAAACTGGAGCTGTCTTCATCAGCTCAAGAAAACTCAAACCCACATCACCCACGTCCCATTACAAAACATAATGTAAATATCTCATGCTCCTGCACTGTGGAACAAGAGTTCTCTTACCTTGTGTTCCTGGACACAAGGTAAGTCCATGGAGGTCTGGTACTGCCAGGTTCTGGGAACTCTGTTCCTGGTGAGGGTCACACCCCTGAGATAGGGTGGGAGGTAAGTCAGCTTTGCTCTTCTTTCCCAACAAACTTCTCTCATTTGTTACAAGACTGTTTTGTGCAAAATAAGCACTCACTAGATTGGATCAAGGGTTTCTCAGTCTGTTAAATGATATTGGAAAGAAACCCCTGTTAAAGTTGAATTGTTAATTTGTCAATAAAAAAAAAACAAACCTAAAGATACATGATATCACTTCATGCCACAGATATTTTCACTGTGAAGTGAGATTCATGCCAGCATAAACTAGTGTCAACAATACACTTGTATTCAGGTAAGATGGTGAGAAACTGACATCCATTTTTCAGAAAGAGTTTTTTGTAATTGTTTGTACTTTTATGATAGTCTTATATATTTGTGGAAACTTATCATATTTGTAGAAAAATCTCCTCTAGGAACATAGCTGCCTATGGCTGAAAGCAGTAAATTTCAAAGACCAGAGTAGGATATTATGAAAAATCAAAGTTCTAGATGTTCTTACCAGGAATAGAGAGTCAAAGCACAGGACAGATATCTGCTGTGGAGTGGAATACCTCATGACAGAATTAATATTTGTTGAACTTTAAAAGGAGGCTAAAAGAATATTCATAAGGTTCTCATTGCAGTAATTTAAAATAAGAAAAATTCCACTTTTAAATGAATGAAATTTTCCCAACTATATTTTTTTCCCTGTGGGAAAATTATGTTTTCAACCAGATGAATCTTTCAGCATTATTTTTTGTCAGTATCAAAAATGCAGTTTTTCTTACCAAGTAAAAATACTGATCTTTAGTATCACAGACCTCCAAGGGAATTATAGTCCATGTCATGTTTTCTGTCACCCCAAAGGCTGGAGATCACTGTCTTTTCCCATGACATATAACAATATGGAATTCTTATTAAGATGCATTACCTAAGAAGGGAATGTGGACATTACAGCAAATATTGCCTGAAAAGAAAGTTGGACTCCCAATTACAGGTGTTGGAAAGGAATTCTACTGTGAGGGACTGCAGTGGCACTTCTAAATAAAAATATTCTGGCTTTAGTCAGTATGTTTTATTTTCATCAGTTAAAAGCTAAACAAACCAGCCCTTTTGGGCAAGTGTCAACAATCTGTGTGGTTTTATTTTCATGAGCTTAAAACAAAGCAAACCACCAAAACCTTTTTGAACAGTGTTAAACAATCTGTATGCATGTATTTATTTTTACTGAGATTTTCTATGAAGCTATAATTTGACCAACTCTGCATACTTGAAACCCAATAGAAAAATCAGTGTTCGGGTTCCTTCTAGATATATACATATTAATAAATTCAATTCAAAGTTCCTCTGGCTGAAAAAGGTGATAAGAAATAGGTGAGTAAATATACTAAAGTAGTGGAAATAGATACTTCATCTGAAGTAAAATTTAAGCATTGTGTGGGATTGTTATGTAACAAGATAGGAAGGAGGCTTTTTTGCAACTGAAGAAAATGAGCTTTACAGGTTTTCCAAGGTCAAATTAGCTGTTGGATAAAAGGTTCTTTATTGAAGTGGGAAGAAGCATATTAACACAACACTGATGTTTCTGCAAACGAGGCACTTTGATGCCACCACCATTGTGATGGAGTGTTGTGATGTCATCTAAGTCCTTACTTAACCCGACCAGCCCTCTTTTTGAAGACACCGTGCTGCAGCCAAAGTGCTGAAATACCACAGGGAGGGCTCCACAAGCTACATACACAATGCAAAATAAGAAGAACTTCTTAGGGAAGGTCCTACGGATCTTCAGCACACAGCATAAAAAATGCTAAAAACAAGGCAACGGCTCCCACGAGGGAAGTGGCAAAGAACACACATTCAAGAACTCTTCCACAGCTTTCATTTACATATTTTGCTTTTGTGGGTTGACAAAGAGAGATGCCCTGCACTCCATGGCTCTTTCTGGAATCCTCAAGAAGATACTCCTGTGTTCTCACGCAATTATTGACAGTCACAGGGCACATGAGGAGAACTTTTATCAAAATGCAGCAGGCATGCAGCCCAGGGACTCTTTAAGGAGAGAGTAAGGCTACATAAGCAAATAAGGAAGGTTTTTAGGAGGGCTTGACAGATTGCAGTCTGGTGGCACCACTGTTACTTTCTCAGTTACAGGCTGGCTCAGTCTGATTAACAACAAAGGACTGGGACAGCATAAAACCAACACTGAAATATGTCTCAGAAACCACAGAGCTTTATGAGGTTTCTTTGTTTTTCCAGGGGCAGAAAAAAAAAAAAAAGGAAGAAGAAAGTTTTATAGAATTAAGTGAAGCACATAGTTCACTTATCCCTGTAGGGTGAGGTAGCTGTGATCAGCAGCCTGGACTCTACTCCAGGGAAAGAAATACCACCAGAATGGGTTCCACTAAAATAAGGTCTATCTACACAAAATGCTGCAAGATGTCATGGCATCAATGGTATATCCCATATAAGGAATCTTGAAGCACTGCTGTCATGGGAAGCAGCCTAATGGGGCCCATAGAACCTTTCTACTAATAGGGGATAGGTTGTGCAATGGTAAGAGAAGTTTTTGTGTTTGTTAGACTAGCAATCAAAATTTTAAAAAATAATTTATTTGTAGATTGGATATTTTTTACAAGGAATAACTAAAAAATATTAAGCCTGCTGTTGTTTTAATGGAATCCAATTTTAAGGTAGAACACTTATTCCAAGTTGTCTGCATTATGAAAGAAGTAAAATAAAAAAAATACATGGTACTCCCAGGTATGTAAACCAAGAAAAAATACAAGATAATTTGCATATGCATCTTTGTCATCTGCAAAGTCAAGTCTGAACCTGCTCCCTGCACTAGAAATTGAAGTTCTGTCATTAAATTCAATGAGCATGGATGTAACCCGTTTAGATCTTACAGTCAATGTGTATATTTTAATAGATATAAATTCATACCATCCACTGGTTAGAAATCACCTTTTCTCTATATAGATTTACTGTCTGGTGCTGATCAGCTTTATATAAATGAAACTCAATGACCTAGAAGCAGAAGAGCTTTACCAGTTTAATATTTCCTCAGGCTACTTGCAATAACTACTAAAGTAGAAAACAAATAGATAACAAGAAATACAAGATCAAGAAACTGATTAAATAGGGCAATATGTTTGTATTTAAGCAGGCTCAGCAACCTCCTAGGAATAACTAAGCAGATTCTCCCTCTGGGAAAAGTGGAGAACACCACATCCAATTCGTGACAAGAGCCACAGGAGAGGAAGAGATTTGAAGTATCAAACATAAGAGCATTAATCAAATTTTAAAGGGCCATAGAAACATCAAGATATTAAGGTGCTAACAGCATTATAAATAATCCCCAGGTTAAAATTTAATGGTTAAGATAATCACCAAAACAAAGTTCCATGCAATGTATAGAAAGTGGCTTTAAAGGAGGTCTTCAGGTATATGAATGGAACATTTCTAACGAGGAGTGAGATTTGGGTACAGTGCTCATATTAGTTTAAAAAAAAGCCTTTACAAGCCTTTACTGGAAGGCCTTAAACTTACAGCACAGAGCCAGTGCCTTATATATATATTTGCCTTTGAAAAAAATACTGCACTTATCCACTGAGAATGTTTCCTCTGATCTGCACAGAGCAGAACAGAATGTGAGGTAAGTCAGAATGAACAACATGAACAGATACTCACAGAGCAAGTCCAGATGGTGCTGCTGGCCATGCATTCCTAAAAAAAAGGAAGGAAAGGTCAGTGGAGATAATATCCAAATCAGTTTCCCAATCTTCAAATAAAATTCAGACAAGAGAATCTCCAAAGAGACCATAACACTTAAAACAATAAAATAACTAAACAAGCCTTGACATAATGGAGGATTTTCTGCTGGTCTTTATTGCAGCCTGGGTCAGTCAAATATAGAGGAAAGTCAGATAGAAAAACACACAGAAAACAAGTAAAAATTCATTCTGAAATTGATCTCAAAAATGAAAAAGGAATTCTGAAGAAGATGCTCATCTTTGCATAAAGATGATTTTCAGGGGGTTTTAACTTATATTTTAGATAAAATTCTTACTTATCTTCTTTTTTTGTGTGTGTGTGTGTAATTAAAGTTTTATTTTCAGTATAAACCTCAGCATCTATTTCAATAAAAATGTTGACAAAAAATATCATGGCAGATTCCACAACAAGAGTTTTGGAAAAGATGGGAATTCTGTATGCAAATATATTCAGTTTTGAAAAAGGTTCAGGCTGATTGTTTTGCAATAAGCACATGCAGTTTTTACTGCTTTTATTTTATTGGAAGAACTTCAGACTATTTTAAAATTTGGATCTATATTTGCATTTTTGTAATTCAAGACAGCTGTCAGTTTTCATATAAAAAGCCCACCCTCCTCTACTGAGAATTTCACAGATTTTTAAAGTGAAATAATAAAAATATAAGAAATGTTTGCTTAGGCACACCATACTTTCTCCTTTTATCTGTCACAAAATTTACCAAATTTTGATGATTTTGTGTTTGTTGGGTTTGGTTAAAACATTAATGTAGTTGAAACAGCCAAAAATTCTAGAATGAAAACTTTGCTTCCATAATATGAAGACTCACATTTTTACAATGTTACTGAAAGAAAAAAATAAACCAAAACCAGTTCATCATGGGTGATAAAAAGAAAAATTAACTTTTGATTCTTAAATCCCTGTAGTACTTAGGAAAATGCAAATTAATTTAAATTGATATAAAGTTTAAAATTTCAATTAATGACATTAGAAAGGAATAACATCCTGCACAATTGTATATTTAAGAAAGGAGTCATGTCTAACATGTATTCAAGCCTGTGTTAGAGTGGTTACTGGAAAAAATAACCCTTTCTAGTAGTGATAACTGTCTATTTAATGTCACATTGCGTAACAATTTCCAGATTGCCAAACTGTTATACCCCAACTCAAGTTTGCTACTGCTGTACACCCATCATGCACTGACAGAGCAAACAAAAATATTAGTAATACAGCAATAAACCCACTTTTATGCCATGCAGCTTTATTAATTACAAACTGAATTTCTAACAAGCTTATGCAAGGTACATGGTGAGATCAGAGTCTGAATAGTGGAGGCTCGTTGTGTGCAGATAATTTGGCAAAAGGAAAATAGGGGGGTGGAGAGAGGCAAGAGGTAGATGAGCCATCCCAACTGATTTGCAAGCATGTAAGACTGTCCTTTACACATAAATGTGATATTTAAGTTAACCTCACAAAATGAAGTCCCTGATCTGGTAGAGACTGAAGCACCTATGTAGCTTGACACACATGAATAGTCCTTTAGGACACAACCCTGTTAACGTTCAACAAGCGAAGCTCTTGCAGAGCAATTCACCACAATATATTCAAGCCAAATTGAGAAATCTGAAGAAGAAAACAGCTGAGATATGAATATTTAAAACTTTGCTGCAGCAGTGGACATGTGTAATAACTTTTCAAAGAGATTTTCAGAGGATTTTTTTTTTAATACTGTACACACAGCACTTGTCCTAAATACATATTTACATTATGGACTGGAAAATCTCTTTTAGAAACTGTTCTGGTCTTCTGGGTAAATAATATTCCTTTTAAAAAATTATGAATACATATTTAACTGATAAACTAGAATGGCTCTATTAGGCACATCATAAACAACTTTTTTAACTGTCTAGTGAATATGTTTACTGCAGCAAAGAAATGAATCCAGATTATTTAAGCTCTGCAATTTATTTTCCAGCTGCAGCTCTTTTGCAATTTTAAGCCCTCTGCCCAAACAAAAATAAAAAATTCTCCCTGCCTTCCTTTCAGTACTGTCCAGTATGAAGCTTTGTAGAGGTAACTGTGAAGGAAAACAAGTATTTTTCTGTGAACAGTATCATTGAAGCACTGTGTTCCAAACCACACATCAATCACTGTTGGCTCCTAGATATATGATTTTAAAAAACTTGTGATCTAAACTGTTCTGTCAATGATGTGGGTGCTCTGCAGAGTTAGAAAAAGGGATTGGAATAGTTTTTCTTTTCTTTCCCGAACAGAAAATATAAAATCCTAACTGATCCCAAAGAACCTAGTTAAGAACTGCACTCATTTGTAGGAAGCTCTAAAACTTACTGCCAGACAGTGTTGGTTAATCCATGAATATTCAACAGAATAGAGACAGTTTTGCCTTTTCCTACTGAGAAAATATCTAAATACACAGATTTATAAAAATTATGACTGTTCATAGGAAAAAAAAAAAAACCTTGAACTGACTCTTCAGCCTGATTTATTTGCTCAGTCTTGCTCAATGTCAACACTGTTTGTAAAGTGTAAAAACCCTGGCAAGCTGGTCCAGATATCTACCTTACCTGTAAGTATTTTTGGGTGCCATTCTTCCATGACTATTAATTCCTTTTAAAGTAATTTGTAATGGTTTACAAATTAACTCTTCAGGTAGATTTTAAAACTTCACTTTGCTTACTTAAAGTTACATAGAGATTTATAGCCTAACTGATGCCACTGATCTTAATAGTTTGAAATAGAAATGGAGGGTACTGAGAAGGACCAACAGTTTCTCATCTACAGGACAGATTTCTTAAAGGTATTGGAGGCAGATATTCATTTGCTCAAGATTTTTAACACCACATTTTTAAGAGAATCCCAACTTCATTTAAACATGGCAGAAAAGGTTTCCAAATGTTCCTTAACCAGAAGTTCCCATAATGATATTTTATAGCCATAGTTTCAAAAGCTCTCAACATTCAAAGTGCTTTTGGAAATCTAGCCCCAGCTGTGAGCAGTGACCTCTCCCAAAAATCTGTAGGGATCTGGCATGAAGGCATATGGAACATTGAATTTAGTTGCAGGAATCTTAATTACTAAAAACATATTGACAAATTAGAGAGAGTTCAGAGAAGAGAAACAAAAATGGTCAGGGGACCAGAGGAATTTACATATGAGGGAAGATAAAAAGAGCTATCTATGTGTGGCTCAGCTATGATATAATTGAGAGAGGATATATGTTAAGACTCTGCAAGTGTTCCTAATCTTGTGTGGAGAATGGGGAGGAACAAATTAAATGGGATATGAGGTTATAACATCTTCAAGTAAAGAAGGAAAAAGATAATCTTCTGGGTCTTCAAAAGAGCACCCTGGCAGGGAGGTCAGGCTCTGAAATGTGGTCTGAAAGGGACAAGTTCCATTGCTAGGGTTGAATGAAAATGTACCTGTGGGATGCAGCTCTGAATGCTCCAGAGAAGCCTGTTCATATTCCACATTCAAACTAGATGGTAGTTTGGAGTGGTTAAGATGAGTGGGGTTCTTTGGAACAGCTCAAATAAACCAATTTGAGAAAAAAAACAACATTGAGAATATCTTTTTCGAAGAAAAATTAGGCATTGAGCTATCCCATTTTTTAAGATAATACCATTACTTAAAGAGTTATAATGTATAGGTGTTGTGGCCCTGATCTCTAAGGAAGTAAACACCAGTCCTTGACCATAACTAGTATTTCAGATCTCTGGGATTAAGAAGAACAGCTAACTGTGACCCATGAGGTCAGGTATGTCACAAGTACCCGGGCTCAGATGAAGTGGTTACTTTGTGATTTGGATACCGGTGTGTAGACATAACCTTGTGGAGGCAGAAATCGATTAGTCAATATATCAATTAATTAGTTAATCTATCAATTAGTCAATATATCTAGGCTTATAACTTAGACAGTCACCACTAAGCTTGATTCAGGGCTGGAGGAAGTAGGGCAGGCAAGTGGAACAAAATGATCTGGGCTGCAGAGGGACCTGTGCTGGTTCTCTGGCCCCACTCCCTCTCACACCTCACAGGATCTTGTGCTTCCTGAGCACAGTCCACGAGCACAGCAGACATTGCACCTCTGGATGTGCAGAGAGCCACAGGATCTGCCACCAAAAAATTGTAACCAACTTTTTGAAAAGCCTTAAGGGGTTTGTACCCTTGAGACCCCAAAGACATCCCTGAGCCACAGAAATGAGGGAACCCTTCTCCCTGCCTCAAACCTCACTGTACAAATAGAAAGGCTGACACTACACATCCAGAAAAGGAAAAGAAGAACCTATTTTCTGCTTCTAATTCTTGAAACAGAAATGTTTCCAGAGGAGGCCTCCAAAAGGGCACCTCCCAAGGAGATCTGATTATATATCAGCCTCTCAGGCACTAATCCTGCCACAAGCAGTGACCCTCAGCAGAGGGTGCATTAGTGGAGTTCTGCAAGGAAGCTGGAGCTGGGAGCACAGTGCTCACAGCAGTGTGGTGGTGGCACCAGCTTTACTGGGATTCACTGAAAATTCCTGTCACAATCAGGTCAGATTAACATCTGCATTATGCCAGCTCCATGTAGAAAAGAACAGTCCATCAGAAATAATTCAAATTCAGGGTCATTCTTTTTTTAAAAAGTGACTTTGGGCTGGAGGATTCCAAGTTCAGCCACTTTTACCTTCTCTGCATCCAGCTCCAAAAACGGGCTGTGTTGGGCAGAACTATGACACGAGAAACTAGCGAGGTCAGACAAAATAGACTGATAAGGAAAATCTGGAGCAATTTGACAATGAGCTTTTATTCAGCTCTTCCTCTCCTACCTCGGCTAATTTTATAATCAATACGAATAAATTTTCCTCAATAAAACATAGTCCAAACCCACAGAACCAACTGCTGCAGGAGGTCATCAAGTCAGATACTACAGTTAGATTTAAAAAAGGACTGAATACATTTTATGGCCAAACAACATCTGTACAGTCATCCAAGCTAAGGTAATGGTGATGAAATTTCATGCTTGAGTGTGTAAAATGATTGCTACATCACTCAGAAAGGATTTTTTTTTCTTCCCAGGTAGAGGATTACACAATTGAGAAGATGCATCATAAAGAGCTTTCTGAGCTTGGGTTTTTTTAACCTTTCTCCAAAGACTGAAGGATCAGCTCCTGCACCTCACTTGAATAATAACTTAGCCTTCTACTTCTTCTCTTCTTAAACATAATGAAGCTCTTAAATGAGATGTTTCATTTCAGGACCTCCAAGTTTCTTTCATTTTTTTCCCCACTAACTGATGTCATGTGCAGGTAAAATAACTGAAGCAAATCTTAGCAGCTGCCAAGGTTATTAATTCACCCTCTTGACCCCAACAGGTGAGAGATGTGAGTTTGCACATGAGAACAGAGAGGCCTGAGCCTGATTATTCGATGCAACAGCTGGCTGCATTTCTCATGCAACTTGCACTTACTGTACATCTGGTTTTGTTTAATTATAAAGAAAAACAAACAAAAAAATTTATCTTCCTTCATAGTCAGCAACTTAATGATGATTTTGACCACTTTTTCCTGTTTTCATCAGCTCAGTTCTGTTTCCAGGACTTAATAATGGAATGAATTAAGCAGGGACAGAATACACATTTAGCTGAAGATTTTTGTGACAACTTGCAGCAAATTTAATTCACTGGGAGTACATAGGGGAGGAAACTGTGGGGTGGAATGACTGCTGAAACACTTAAAACCTCATTACCACATATCCCCACTTCACCCTGAGAGCTCCCAGTCTGTCCATTATTGTCCTGTCTCTACTTTCTGCGGGACTTTGAAAAGAAAAGGTTCAAAGAGCAAGACTTTCATGCTCCCCTTTCCATGTCAAACACTTTCAACTCCTGATTTCAAAGTGCCACTGGCTTGCTGTTCAAAGGCCTGTGGACACATAGGGGGTGAGATAGGAGGAAAAGGTTGCACTACAAAGCCTGATGTGTTCAGAGCAATACCCAGCTCGGAGATACAAATGATAATATAAACCCAAGTACCTACTGATAAAACCGACAATGTACGAAAGGAGGGTTAGAAAAATTCTGAATAGCGTCTTTTTGCCCCCTCTCCCACACTGGCATTGTGTCATTATTGGTTTGGATAAAAGCCTAACTTATATTTTGAAGTGCAGCTTTCCCCTCTTTTGCAGCTATGACCAGGGGACTGCAGATTCAGGAGAGAAGCCCAAACCCCAAATAAGTTAGCTAAGAATACCTAAAGAAGTTCATACCAACATCTGAAAAACCTGCCTTGCTCTCTTTGAGTATTCATCTACCTCCCCTTCCCTATCTGTATCCTTTTCATCTGCCTGCCCACAAGATTTGGAACACCATTAATTGGTCCTCAGGGAGGCTGACAGGCCTGCGCTTTTATGACTCGATTCTTTGTATTGTACACATGTGGGCATCTCTCAGGAGATAAACAAAGGGAAAACGTGCTGAAAAGGGGGGCAGAATTTGTATAAGACTAAACACAGAACAAACCACCTTCCCAATTTGCTGCTAATATCCTAAATTGCATGAATAAATCCACCCCCCTCCCTGTCTTCCCTCTTCCCCACATCTGCTTCTCTTCATCTGCTTTTCCTGATCACTACAGGCTCATCTTCTGAGGAATTTCACCTCCCATTTGAAATCAAACAGTCTAACTCCTCTTTTACACCCCTGCTCCCATTCTCCCTCCCCCTTGCCAACAAAAGAGTGAGGTGGTCTTATGGGAAGATAAAAAGAATAGTTGATCATAAGAACTAACCTGGAGCCAACACCTTGGTCTTTCGTCCCTTCAGCAGTTTCGAAACCCTAAGCACCTGCAGCTAATTCTCGTGGCTTCCAACCTTGGTCTTGGATTTGCTGAGAGTGAGAGACTTTCTGGCACAGCTTTCTTTGCTCAGGAAAAATAACCTTAAACTCTGAGAGTCACCAACAGACAAGCACAAGTTTTAGAGCCTGTGTATGCTTGTGCATGTACATGCCTGGGGAGAAAGCAGTCTGTGTTACACAAAGGAGACAATAATTTTTAAAAATGGGTATTGGCAACCTTGGCTGCTGACCAAAAACCTGCCAGAATTACTACAGAGATTTGGTATTTACCAACAAAACAGGCATGTGATATGTTTTTCCCTGAGCTGGACATTTGCAAAGGAGTTCTGGATCAAGTCCTCCTGGCCTTACTTACAGCAGTTTTCATAGAAAGACAAGGATTCATCCTGCTTTCAGACCTGAAAACCACTGTGAATTTGTGAGCCAGATTCACATCTGGAAGGCAGGTGTGTGAGTGCTTTTATGTCCACCTCAGCACATCCTAAAAATCTGGTCGTTAGTGTCTGTGCTCAGAAGCTGAAACAACATAGGCAGAGCAGGAATTGGGAGTCAAAATCTACAATTTTCATTCTATCTTTTTCCTCCCCTTTCTCTCTTAGCCTGCCTATATTCCAGTGGTTAAGCAGGTCCACCATACATAGATGTGTATTTGAAATCTTCAGTAGAGGAGGGGACACGGATCTACATATACCATGGCTGGAGTATGTACTTCTAAAAATCTGTGTAAAATGTGGTCCCTTCTTATCCATGGTATTTTTCAAAGATAGAAGTGGTCAGTCTGAAGGAAAGGGCTTAGGTAACCAGAGTACTGAGTATTGCCAAGGAAGGCACCTGAGAGAAAAGTGGAACTTATCACAATCTTGTCCTGAACTTTTTAATTAGTTACAATAAAGAGCTCCTAGCTCAACATGTCAATTTTTTGTGAATAATGATTCAAGACAGCTAACTTTTCCTTTCATGCAGGGACAATGTATATGGTGAATTTATTTTAGATGTTAGACCCTTAACTTGAAGTTGATGGAGCCAGAATCTGTCATAATGATATAAATCAGTCTTTTGTTCTAAGGCTTTGGGGCCAAGAGCCTGTAGGACTATTTGAAGATTTTAACTATATGAAGAGCTCTGACTCAGTTTACACATCTGAAGAAAAATCTCATTTGCAGCTTGATTTCTTTTTTTTTAGTCCACAAAGTATGTTTTCATTCTTAACCCTTGAATATATACTCATGAATGGTGTATTGTTTATATTTTTTCAAGGAGAATAATGTATACATGGCACAAGCTAATTTTTTTAAGTTTATTTATTTTTTTTTTCCCAGAGGCTAGCCTGTGAAGGCAAATTTCTTCAGGGAAACTAAAGGAAAGGCCACAGTGAACAATTTACATATGTCAGTTCTCGTTCTTCCAAACTTTTACTGAGGCATGGCAATTTCCACCTGGTTTTCATACCATACTCAACAGCAGGGATTTCAGTGTGGGTTGTAAAACCTGCTTAAGAGCCTGTGTAATTTACCTCATGTTGATTACTCTGTGTGGAACAGCTAATGGTACATGAGTTAATTAATCTATAGCTGCCTTGCCTGTCTGTGCTAAATAGTTGCAATGGCTATATCTTTGAAAATCTTGAGATACCATTTTTTAAATTGTTACCAGTGACTTTGTGCACCTGGCAGAAATAGGCACTTAAATCACAGACTAAGTCTGATTTGAGCCCAGGGTCCAAAGACATCTATAATGGGAAAATGACCCTGGAGAGAAATACCTTCCTGCAAGACAAACACTGCTCTCAGCTTGGGAAGAGACAGCAGCCAGGCAGGGCAGCTTTTGGTAAAGGTGAAGGGGATCTGAGAAAGGCATCAAGCTGCAAGCTTTTGCTCTTGTGTTGTTCCCACTATGCTGGCCTGAAAACTAAAGGGCAGTGTGAAAGGCCCTCGTGTTAATGCAGTCATATGAAACACTGTCACTATTAATTTCCTCTAGCTTCCCTGAAAATGAGCTGGGCAACCACTGCTAAGCAAGGTTTCTATAAAACAAAAGACACAATTTAAATCTACTTAGCCCTGACAACATCCCTGCCATGTGTAACGATACACACACACACGGTGAGGCCACGAACAGCCACTGAGGGGCAAAAAAATGCCATTCCTGCAAACTGCTGGGATTATTTGCCTATGCAGTTCTCCAGGTATTACCTATCAGAGCTGTGAACTGAAGTGGCAGTGGGAAGGACAGGGCAGAGTAACTCAGCCCAGCTCTGCGTGGTATGTGAGACCTTCCTCATTTTCTTCCTGATGTTAGAACGGGGCTGGGAAAGCAGATTCACTTTTCAGGACACAGTAGGATTGGTGGCTCTTAATTTCTCTGCAATTCAAGACTCCATTTTTTTTCTGTTTTGAAGACTGCAGCTCAATGCAGAGCAAAAGTGGCAGCATTTAGGTTTACATGTTCACTGTGCTGCTCGGCTGTGTGTCTGTGGGCACCTGAAAGCCACAGTAATGCACCTTTAAACATGACAAAGAGATCATTTAAATGTAGTTGTTTGACACAGGCTTATAGCCTATCTGGCATCCAGTCCTAAAATCAGTGTCTGGAGCCTGACTTTCAGAGATTTTGTGCCATTTTACATGAATAAAGGACTTTTCCTTTTAATGCTTAGGAATACATCGTTGCACTAAAATAGTCACTTCTCAACCCCAGCTGAAAATGCCCCTTTGGGGATTCTCAGCATATGGATAGTTACATTGAAAATCAATTCTTCTGACATTCAGAGCTTTCTTTTGGAGAGGTTTATTTGCTCTACTAACCATTTTAAGCCTCTGTGGCACCTTCTTACTCACCATAACTGCTGTGCTTAGTATCTGGCTCATAAGCATTATTTGATTTCAGTACCCTGTACATTGTGTCACTTTTTAAATTAATATAAAAATTGCTTCAGCAGCCTCTGTGTTTTGTTGGTGCTAAAACTCTCTTGTAGAAATGTGAGGGGTGATGAAGAGTGTAGGGCATTAGAGATTTGGGGTGCAAAATCCTCATGTCCCCTGGAGTTCTCCCTTGCTCCCACAGTGCAGCTGTTCTCCCAAAGCCACCAGGCACATACCAAAGGCCCTTTCTTCAGCACTGGTGATGGAAGAGGTCCGTGGCTCAGCTCACAGGTCCAATTCTGCTGCAGTGGGCGGGAAACCTTACCTGAGGAGAAAATAAAGAAGTTGAGTGCTAATATTGAGAATGTTGAATAAGAGCAGTTGTGGAGTGTCACACACAAGACAAATGACAGGCCATGGGTTTGCTTGAAACATGCAATTTTATACTAACAAGCCATAGAAAATGTAATGGATTACTTTTATTGTTGGTTTTCTAGCAATGGCATCTTTTGGCTGCAAGTTTCTCTATTTCTCCAATTCTATTAGGGGTCAAAGAAATCTGTTCTTTTAGATTTCAGTTAAATATTTTCTACCAAACTTATTTTTCTATTTACTATTTTTATTGGTGGTGGTTTTCTTTTAAGGAGAAGGTCATCTGAAAAACAAAGTTTGGTTGGGGGTTTTTTAATACATGCCGAGTCTTGAAAATTCTCTTGGAATAAATGATATTTTAATTTACTTCTCTGCAGAAGAAGCTGTTGTTCCATGGAACTACACCCCCATTTCAAACTCTAATGTTCACTTCATCTGAAGATTTACAAGGCTTCTTACCTGCTAGAGTAAAAATATGGAAATATGGTTAGTTTTTCTGGAGTTAGTGCTAAGTTGCTACAGTGCTCTGAAATTGGTCAGTCTTAGATGCTAAGAAATAATGCTTCATACAGCATACTCTGGACAGGCTATTTTTTTTTTTTTTTCATTTGGATGGATTACCACCAGCAAGAGAAAAATTCAAGCACCTTTTTTGAACATATGTTTTATACGGCAATTGTTATAACTTTTTTTTTTTCTTACCAAACCAGTCTAATAATTACAAAGAGCAGTATCCATAGAACAACAAACTATTTTTCTAGTTCATGTTTAAATGTCTTACTGTGACCTTCTTCCCTATTGCCATCACTACCCTACATTTTGGCTGAAGGCTCTTTAAGATGGGGAAGTTACATCAGCAATTTCACCTACTCTGAAATCACCTCATTCTGCCCTGATTTATACCCCATGAAATCCTACTGCCCTCAAGGGGGTTCTGCAGAGTGTAACGCTGGGCAGAGTTTGATCCAGAATGTTAAATACTGGAGCATCAAAGTTATAGGTTTATTGCAATTATTATTGGTCCCCATTGGTTATTTACTTATGCTATATCTCAGCTACAGTTAAATTCTATGCTACAAGGTATGTGGGGAGAAATAAAAGCACAAATAGCAAGTGAGTGCATTGATTTGGAATGGGTTTGAACCTGTTTTTATGCCCCAGGACACTGCAGAAGTGAAGGGATTTTCAAGGCTCCCCACAAAGTGACCTGAGCGTTGGGATTCTGGGTTATCTGAAAAAGCTGTGCTGTAAAGTGAGGCAGCTCTGGCACTGATACACCAGAAGCTCAACTCTCTCAATCTCAGAGGCTGAAGTGGGTGTTGGGACCCCCATCTCGCTCCCTGCCATGCCTCTCTCACGGATGAGCTTCTTCAGAGGCCTCACTCAGTCCCTTGAGCATCTTCACCAAAGCAACACCAACACATCTGATTCCTTCAGCACCCCAGGTAATGTCTTCCTGAAGATTAAGGGGCAAATCTCGGTCACTTCTCTGTTAATTGTGTCTGGAGAAAGACTCCATCCTAAATTTTCAAACTTTTTACTCAAGATTTTCCACAGTCTAATCATAAATTTAATAATCTGGTATTGTATAGATACATCGTGCCTTTTTCTACAGATTCCTTCGACCATGCTCCAGAAGTAAAGGCGGAATTGAGAAACTAAAATCATACCTAATTATGTACTATTTCCACCCTCCAAAACTTTTATTCTCATTTATGTACCCAAAATCACAACATCACTCCAACTACTAGAGGAATTCTCCATCAAATAACTCAGAGATGTTCATAATGGGCACATACCTCACTTCTGAAGTCAGGTGCCTCAGTGAACACTTCAAACATTTACATGTCAAAGGGATATTTTGTAAAGTTGAGCTAAAATAAAGTCAATCCAAGCCCCTCAAGTGACAGGATAAATACCAAGTCCAGAGGATTTTACATTTCAGAGCTGTCCCTCAGCAGTGTTTGGGATGACTGAGATGGTCTAACCCTCGTATGAGCACCACAGACACAGAGTATATGTGGGAGGGATCAAGACAATAGGATAACACAGATCCCACTTTCCACTAAACTACCTTAGAATTTATCATAGGAAATCTATCAACATGCCACACAATTTAAAATTTAAACTACACTGATAGAGGGACCAGAACAACAGACACCAGAAAGGACTGTTTTAAATTTACGTGTTTTCCTTCCTCATACTTGCATGAAAAAACAGTGGAGAGTCCTCTATAGATCACCACGTGTTACATCCAGTGACTACCCAATGTTTTCCCTTCTAGAATTTCTGCTCTTACGTGTAGGCCTTCAACACAACAAAAAATGTGCATCCCATGTATTTTCCTTCATATAAAATATTAATTCTTTAAAATCAAATAACTGGAGTTAAGAAATACTCCAAATTAAATCTTATTCTTTCACTGTGAAATGCCAATAGTTGATAAAAGAAATGTATTTTTCAATCAGCTCTATAGCAGTGTATTTTAGGTGGGAAAAAATTCTGATTGAGTGTGAGAAGTTCCCTGCAATATTATTTTATGCCTGTCTTCTCCATTTGGCCCACACTATCTTGAATTCATATTTACCAAAAAATGAACTTTCAAACGCAGCAGTCACAATAAATAGCAAACAGAATAACATGGAAAATGTTTGTCCTAAAAGTTATTATCAACCAGCTTCTCAAGACTTTTACTGGTTGACAAAACATTTTTCCTTCCTTTTTTTATTGCACTCACTAATCAGGATCCAGTCTGCCTCACAACAGTCAGCTGCCATTGTAACAAGTTACAGGAAAATTATAATGCTTCCTAAGCATTTCCACAGAAACAAATTTCATGTGTGTGTGGGTGGACAGTAGGAGGAGAATAACCTTGGGAAAAACACAATTATAAACAGCTGCAGCATGCATTAAATGTAATTATGATTGATTCCTATAAATAATTCTTTGTGTAAATTTCCACTTAAGCTGGATTTGCTGTTCGGGTGCAGTGGACATTTCTGCATTAAGTGATTATGTCTTTTTATTATTATTAAAAACACAGATTTTTTTTTTTCCACTTGGGAGAGAAGATGGAGAAAGAAGACTTATTGTACCAACATCAACTGCTGAAAATCTGGACTACCACAATTAGTAGTTTAACAGCCTGGACATGATGAAATTGTTTGTGCCTGAACAACAAAGAAGGATTAAAATGAAAAAGAGTGCCTCATCCAAAGTTATTGTCAGCAAAACCTCATAACACTATTTCAACAAGATAATAAGTGTATAATGATAGATAGCACCTGATCAACCACTATGGAACAGCTGACTATATTAATAGGACTTGACATTTGTTCTGTTTAATGGAGAAGGTGCTGAGCACCTAGGTTTCTGCTATGCTAATTGCTTGGTCATTTGCAAAAGAAATCAATACAATACAGCCCTCACAGGAGAAAATCTTGACTGATTCTTTACAGTTCCTACAGCAAAAATACACTAAATCATGGTCATTAATTCATTTGACTAATTCAACACTTAAAATTTCATTCATTCTCATATAAGATTTTACAACTGTCTATTACATGAACATTCAGCAGTGGTAATGGCAGGAAAGATCATATAAAATGACTGGGAGAAGGAAGGATGGTTCCTCTGGAAGCTTTATGTAGCACAAGCCTGATCCCACCGATATTAATTACAGCTGACCATTTACTTCAGTGAGAGAAGACAAGGGCTATGCATGGGCCTTGGAACATCTATGTGCTCAGTTGTAATTGCATGTGTGGGAGCTACCAAGAGCTGCTCAGTGCTTTGAGAAAACCCCAAAAAACATCTTACTACAGCTGCAGCACTGATGTGTTACAGCTAATCCTCCACAGAAGGCTCCAGCCCCATATTCAGCAGTATATTCACAGAAAAGGATTGGGAGGGCCCTCTGGAGATCATCCCTTCCAACCCCCGTGCCAAGGCAGAGTTACCCAGAGCAGGTGACACGAGAACACCTCCAGGTGGGTTTGGAATATCTTCAGAGAGGGAGACTCCATGCCCTCCCTGGGCAGCTGTTCCAGGGCTCTGCCACCCTCAGTACGAAAAAGTGCTTCCTCATCTTGAGGTGGAGCTCCTGTCTTAGTTTATGGCCGTTGCTCCTTGTCCTGTCACTGAAAAGAGCACCATCCTCTTGGCACCACTTTTGAGACTTACATGCATTAATGAGATCCTCTCTCAATCTTCTCAGGCCCAGCTCCTGAAGTTTCACCTCACTGGAGAGATGTTCCAGACCCCTCACGATCTTTGTGGCCTCTTCTGGACACTCTGCAGTAGCTCCTTGTCTCTCTTGAATTGTGGAAACCAGAATAGAACACAGCACTCCAGAAGTGGCCTAAATAAAGCTGGGTGGAGAGGTGAGGATCACTTTCCTTGACCTGATGGCCACGCTCTTCCCAATGCACACCAGGACAGCCAAGGTCTTAATGACATTTTTAACCACCTCTCTTCCACAGGAGCTGATGACACATGCTCGAAGTTAAGCTACTTAACCAATACAATGATCCAAGGCTATCTTTCTACTCTGTGTACCTCCTCAACAATTTAGGTTTTAATTTAGAGTTTCTTTCCAGCTGGGATATAATCTTAATTTTGGGTGTAGAATGTATGGACATTGCAAAATATATCAATATTTGTAAGACAAAATCAGAAATATAGGGACCTGCTTTTCTCATCGATATCTCTAAAGGTGTTCATGTTTTAGCCTTTGACATCTTTCACCATGCCTTTTTTTATTTTCTGTACATCTGCTGAGCACTTTATTAGCTAACCAAGCTCTCTGCATGCAATGAGGATGGAATAACCATGCTAGAGGTTGATATCTTCCAGCTCAAAAATAGCACTTGGGGTTTTTTTTCCAAATTAACATCATGTCAAAGGCAGAACTTCATTTAAAGCTGAGCTCTGCCAGAGCCTCAACATGGAGCAAGGTTTACTTAAAAAATGGCTGCCTAGAGCCTTCAAAGCAGAGCTAAAATACTGTGCAGCTTCTTTGCTATTAGATCCATGGAATTTTTATTTTTTTTACCATTTCTACTTCCTCTGCATGGCTGTGTGATTAGCTTGATTTAAAATAGAACTTTGCTTTCTTTATAATAATGATTTGGTGGCACTACAAATGAGACAGCTTTCACCTGACATGAGTTAGGTTATTTTTACAGACTTTTGTTGGAATTGCTGGTAGTTCAGGAGCTTTAATCTCTGCATGGAAGAAAAAAGCATTATTTGCTCCAAAGTTACAGTAAATTAATATGAACAACCCTGCTGATGTTCAGGTTTCGTTTAGTACGTAACATACAGAAATGCTGTTAAGACTCCATAGAATACTGAAGATTTGTGTGCATGCTTTTCAAACAACAATAAAAAAATAAAGCTAGTACATGCTTAACCCCCTCAGGCTAATTTTTAAGACATGCCTCTAAAACTGCATCAAAATATTTTGTGAATATTTTTCACACTTGACCTCTATTTAGGTATAGGAACCAGATGCAATACAACACAGAGAGATTCAGAAGCTATATTTATCCTTTTGAACATAAAGATATTCCTTTATTTTTTTATTTTTCCTTATGACTGGATTTAAAGAGCTTTTTTTAAAAGACTCCATTACCCTTTTTTAAATAAGCCAGCAAAACAAAACAAAACAAAACAAAAAAACCCCACCAAAAACACAAAAAAACCCCAACTAAAACCCACAGCCAACAAGGGCTGCACATATTTTGTAAAAAACATTCTTACATCAATCAAGCAAATATACATTAGCAAGAAGGAAACACATTAAGACTCATTTTCCTTTTTCCTGTGCCAGGTTGTTTCTTTTGTACTATATATCAGAATAAAAGTAATTCACCTCTCAAAACAAAATATTAAAGAACAAAATATGACTGTGATGCACTTCTGCCGAATACAGTCAAATTTCCATAAAATGTCTGCAGGGTTTTGCACATTAAAATTTCTCTTACTAAAAATGCTTATGGAAATAGGTCATTATGCACATTGCTAATAGAGAGCAATTTGTTGCTTTTAAAGCAGCTTTTATACTAATAGTTGTGAATAAACACATTTATCAGACATCCTAAATAAAAACAATGTATACACTGGCAGGCATAGTGCTCCTCACACACACAGCAGACGTGGATTAAAGGCGTTGCTCATTTGGGGCCCAGTTCTGCTACCGTGGAGCTCGGGGGAATTTTTTGACAGTTTTTGTTAGGTAGATAGGAGACAAATGGTGTCTCAGCTGTGGAAATGGGAAAATGGAAGGTACCACAGGATCCAATAATTTGAGTCCTACCTGCTTCCACACAACTTGGCCAGACCCATTAAGGCTCTTCCTGTGTTTATTTGAAAAGGGGAGCAAGGTTGTCCAAGCAAAACCTATCCTTTGCAGCCAGAGCTGCGGAGCCCAGGCCAACAAGTCCAGGCCCACAAAAACATCATCAACCTATGGAAAATGAAGTAGATTTTCACATCACTAGTAGCAACTGTGTTCATATGACATCAGAGTTCTCTTTGAAATTATATATATCTCATTATCAGCACTTGGAAACAATAAAAGAAATGATAGCAGCTATTGTAATTTTTCTTGACTCCTGAGGAACAAAGAAGATACAGCCAGGCAATTACACTGTGTATGTTATCATAGCATGAGAAGCAACAGAATACCAGTTTAAAACTGCAGGACTCACTGAGGAACATCTTACAATATATTTACACAGTAGCCAGCATCCATTCTCTTAAAAATCCCACTTAAACCGCAGATTAGATCACGTAGAAAGTGCAAATGAAATGAGCTGTTTTAGGAGGATATGTTGATTCCTGTGGTCCCTTGCTTGGTTGTCAGTAAAAGTGAAGAAAATGTAAAACATCTATCCAATTATTTCAGTTAATATACAAGCATTAGGCATTCAAATTCCTAATTAAGAGACAACATGCCCTGTCAGGCATCTGCATGGGCTATTGAACATTGCCTAGATTGTTCCATAATTATCCTGGCTTAATAGCTCTAAAAATGTAAGCAATGTGCATCCATTGAGGAAATGCACTGCTTATCACATGAGGAGGAACAGCACACAGAACATGCTCTGCCACGGTGTATTTGTGCTGCAGGTTTTCAGTGGAACATGGTTTAATTAACAGCAGGCAGCCTCGGCTTAGGAGCTGGCTGCTGTTGGCAAGGAGGAAATGTAGCTCACACATCAAAATGTATTTCCATGGCCACACTTAAATGTGAAAAACTCAACTGTTGGAAGTGCTCCATTTCAGATTCCAGTGTCAGGCACCAAAAAGAAGAGATATCAGGTGCAAAAAGATTTATTTGTAGTCATTTCAGCACGATACTTTTCAAGCCTCATTTGTTAAAGTCTTCCATTTCCCAGACCCATTCACCAAAAAAAAAAAAAATAAAAAAGAGAAAAAAAACAAAAAAAAACCCCAAAATAACCAGCATTCTTTGGGGCAGTCATGTTGTCAAGGAAACAGATTTTTACCATATTATATGATTTGCCTAGGCAGTAAATTTGCTGCAGATTCCTTCTTTTTAAGCCTGATGTCTATACTCAAGACTTGACCAAATTTGCCTCAAATGGTGCAGTCATAGCATCAAGATGTCTATTCTTTCACACTTTCTGGAAAAACTGGGCAAATCATGGATATATCCTCCCAGGGAAAGTCTGCTAGGAAAACAAAAATGGAATATAGCAGCTCTTTGAAATGTATTTCTTCTGCCTTTTAACCAATAGGCCTTGTTTTGGAAAACAATATTTTTTAAGGACTTTGTGTACCTATCTCTTTCTCTATTCTTTTTGCTTGGAATAAAAAAGGAAAAACAAAGCAAAGGCCATTTTCAAAAAGGTAGTGGAAATGTGAAGAAATTTTAGAATGCAAACAAAACCTCTTTTTCAGCACTGTTGTTGCTTTAGTTAAACTCAAAGTTAAGAACTCAACAGCCTCTGGTCAAGTTCAGGGTTAAAACCCCTGGATGGATACATGGATATCGAATGGGATGCAGCTTCTTCAAATCCACCAGATGCAAAACTAAAATGCATAAACTTGGCATCCTCAGGATGTTTCATGCAACAGAGTGAAGGAGATACCTCTCAACATTTCTCTTGAGACTACCAGGAAGAACTGAAGCAATTCTCAGGTTCCCTGCAGATTATCATACCATAAATAAATAACGTGAATAAATATACCTTCTTACCTGGGACAGATCCAGCAGGGTTGAGTTGACTCAGCTTGTTTTATATGGATTTTCTTCTCCTTTTTTTATCATTGCAGGCATTATTGCCATAGCATCTGACTGGAAATTCCATCTTATTAAAATAAAGATTTTTGCCATAGCATCTCACACCTATTTTCCCAGTTCTGGTGTGAGAACACTTTATTTTGCTCTTCTAAACAGGGATTACTGATTTTGAAAAAAAAAAAATGTATTTACCTCTTTTTTTCCTGTCCCTGCCCCTAAATAACTAGAATTTTACATATTTGAATACACTAGGCCTCAGATGTGTATTTTTAAGTCTGCAGTCTGACACCACAATGGGTATTAAAGATGAATTCTTTTTTCTTCACTGGATATGTAAACTTTTATTAATTAGATAGGAAAGTAATCATCTATCTGCAGGAATTAGAGGAATGTCAATCCAAATGATAAAATTGATAACGTATATTTTGGCTGAACTGTTCTTGTCAAAAGACAGATAATTACAATTTTTTAAAATATCTATATATAATAGTATTTAATGTTTTAATGAAATTTAACAGTGAACTTTAGACAAATTGAAATGATATATTCAAAGACTATTTTTAGGTCTCAAATAATTTTTCTCTCAGTTCCTCTTCTGGCACAAAATTTTCTTTTTTTGTCTCGAATAAAAAAGAAAAAGGGTCCATTTTCAACAGAAGAAAATTTATTGTTCCTTATGAGATCACAGGATAATTAAGGCACTTAACAGTATAGGTCACTTACCAATTTTAGATTATTTCTTCTGTGGACAGAGGTCCCCTTGCAGACTAGACTCCATGATTGAAAAGTAATGCAATAAATTTACGGTTTTGTTTTTGATTTTTTTTTATTATTATTATTATTATTATTTTTCTATTCTGCAGGGTGCCAATAATGTGAACACTTCACTTTGGATCCCTCTAACTTCTGCACCATAAGGACACAGGAGGTCTTCTGCAGAGGGATGAGGCAGCATTCTTCCTGACACACCATTCCTGGGACACAGACCTGGCTTTGCCTCAGGGGTGTCTCAGGACCTTCACTTTTTGAGCTCAAGACAAGTGGACTGCACCCTAATTGCTCATAGATTTTGAGGACAGTGTTAAGTATTCCCATGGTAAAAATTTCAGGGTACTTTGAAGCTTTCTCTTTGCCATTTTTTCTTTTCAAATTCGAGATGGAGAGAACCCATTGAACCCCAAGAGCAATCCAGGGATACCTGGTTGGAAACTTTGCACAGTTTTCCTCCATAGGGTTATATGAGGGAGGAGGGGTGGTAAGACTCAATATTTTGGATGTATAACTTTGGCTGCAGAAATGAATAAATCTAAACTCAAAAGCCAAGGGCAGCCAAGATGCCCTTTGCTGTTGTGTTGAAGATGATTTTACACACTTTAGTCCCTTTTCTAAACACAACACATTGGGTTGGCTTTTGCAAGCTACTGCATTATTTACCTTCTCAGGCCCCAGCCTCTGAAAAAACCCATTTCATCTGGATTGCTAAAGCGCAGATTCTCATAATCCCTCAGAGGAGACAGCTCCCAAGAGACATCTCCAAACAGCTGCTTCCTGCAGCTGGAAAGGTTTTCAGTGCCAGTCTAGACCTTCATGGAGTAAAGCTCTAATGTTCATGAATAGTCAGTTGATTTCCACAGGAAAATTTGGGGGCCTCACTGCATTGGGTCCTATAGTAAATACTGCAGTAACAGCTCCCTTTTGTAGGTAGGCAGATATTACAGGCTTGTGTCATTCCAAGGTTTATACATGCCAGAAATGCAACTCATGTGCAGTTGACAGTGTCAAGGTTGTTGGCTGGCCCTGTAATATGAGAGTTATCAAATTTGGGTAAGCAATTTGAGGTGTGTTTTGTTGTTTTGTTTTTGTTTTTTTTCTCTAGGGCACACAATTTAAAAGTAAATAGGCAAAAACATACATATGGTGCATAGGTAACTTTGAAATGACAGTGAAGAGTGAAGAACATTATTTAAAATGAGAGTCCAGTAAGAGCAGCTAAATTCATCTTTAGAATGAAGAATTATGGGACTGTGGTAAGTACTAAGTTTCACCCCATTTTTTCCTTCAGAAAAAATATGTACCACCAAGCACAAAGTTCTTGGGTTTGGCTTGTTTGCTTATTTTGGTTTGGTTTATTCATTCATTTTTCTTTGTTTGTTTTGATTAGATCATTCAAAGTCTTATTTGCTTCATAAACTTCAGCTATGTAAAGATCCCTTTGGAAGCTCAAAACTTTTCCAAAATCAAGAAAAAGGGAACAGCAACATAGTTATTAGCAGGCAAGAAAACTCATTATATTTTGCATTAAAGAAATTTGTTAACTAGGTACCTTTTAAAAGAGTGTTTATCGTGACTGCTCTTTGGAAGTGCAGAGTCTGCCTTGTTTAATATTCACATTTACTGACTCATTGTTTATAAAATCAGGTGTTCCAAAGACAAGAGGTATTTTTTACAATAAGCAATTCTGTAATGAAACAGAGGAATATAAATCAATTTATTAGATATCATCTGCATATGGAGCTATGAAAAAGACCTCAGGAAAAAAAGCACAAGACTGCTGTAATTTGTACTTTGGGGAAGCATATATAAATATCTTCAGGCACCATAAATTTAGATGGTTTACCAGAAAACATTAATAACTTCTCCAGTACAAAGAGAAATGCCCCACCCACAGTCTCCATTCTTCTCAAAATACCTCTACTTCTGGTAAGCATAAATTCTATGTTTAGAATTGTTAAAAATAATGAAAAAGTGTAGGAAGCACTCTACTTTTTCAAGGGATGCAAGTAGGGGCCAATAAATAAGATGTCAGGGGCACTTTCATATATTCTTCATATCTTCTTCTTATCTTCTTCATATCTTCTTCATAACTTCATACTTTCACCTTTCCTTACACCAAAAAAAAAAAAAAAAAAAAGCAAATTGCTTAAATGTTTTGCTAAGCCCTACTCACCTCTTGGGTGTTTCAATGAATTTAGTTGATATGACTCCTTCACAATCAAATGTATTTTCATATGCCTATAGCTTGTTGATTACAACCCATTTCTCACACTTGACTCCCCTGAAAAAAAGAGTCCTGTGTCTCTCACAAATCAGGCAAGTGTACAATTCAGCTGCTTTCCTGATGAGCTCTGTCAAGCCCATTTTTGGAAATGATGTAAAATAATCCATTTTTCTCTTTTTTCAGGCAAAGATATTTTGTATCCTACCTTGTATTATGTTGCATATAGTCTTTTCAGTGCCCCATTCTCCTTTTCCAAAGTATGCTGTAGTAGATGAGTACATCTGGACTTTGTATCTCTTTTGGGGAAGAATCAGCAGTTTAGTGGTGGACTTTTTTTATTTAATGAGGGTATCATGGAAGTGATGCACCAAAACTGTGTTTTTGTTATCTTGGTAATGGTATTTCTGGATAGTTTGAAATAACCCAGTGTTTCTACACACAGAGAAACATTTTGAATGAAACAGATTCATTGGCTGGTAGTGGAACTATTTAGTAGAGGAGAACCTGGTACAGCTATTAGCTTCTCTGATGTTCCTCACATAGTTCTCCCTTGTTGATGACAGCAAAGTCACATTGCCCAGGTATGTCCTGCCCTCAGATGTAAAAGATCAAGACTAAAAGAAGAGATGGGAACCTGTAAAAAAGACCTGATGGTTTCTCTCTCCCCTTCAGCTCTGGCCTCAGTTGCATGATGGCCTCTAACAGTGACAATCGCACCACAAAGTAGCTCATCAATTCTGTAATGTTGAAATGGTTTTGCTTCACAGATCAGATAATAAATTATTGTGTTTCCATTGTATTCTCCTTCATTTTTCTTGTCACATACTGGAGAGAAGTGCTGAAGCACTTTCCAAGTTCTGTGGCCTCACCAAACCTCGGTGTGTTCATGCTGAGTGACCCAAGCCAACTTCATTGTAGCTCTGAAGTCTGCTAGCAATTTTTCCCTATTGAATTTCCAAATTCAACAAACTTTAAATTAGTCAGTTTCTGTGTTAAAAATTAAGTGAAGGGACTAAAAAACTTTAATCAACCCTTCCACTCAGTTCAGTCTGGTATCTGATATTTTTGTTCATTACACATAACTGATAGCCAGAACATAATATTTATCCTAAATTTAAGTGCCTAAAGTGCATTGCTGTTCTGCCTTGTGTGTGAAGAAGGGTGATGGAAAGCAGGGTGAGAATGAGAAAAAACAGTATAATTCCCTGTACACCAGAATACTTCCTTGTGCAAGTTCTTCTTCCTTTGTACCTTACCTGAAAAACATGGTTGACTATCACTTTGTCCCTGCTGGTTTTTCATTGCTATGGAAAAAAAAAAAAAATTAGTGGATAGTTATTTCATTATGGTTGGTGTCATGCTAATCTCAGGTACAGGATAAATCTAACTCACCTGGATATTTATTTTATCTTTAAGATACGACCTGCCTTCCCCAAACAGACAGTTTAACTTCTTCCTCGGGTGCTCATTATCCCTTGTTTTGACTGCTGTGTTTTTTGTTGCCGTAGCAGAGCTGTTCATAGCCGCGCAGGGCGCTGCAAAGAGCACCCTGCCAGTCTCCTGTTCTGGCCACAAGGTGCACATCTGCATCTCCACCGCCAGGTGTTTCACAGCCGACCTCGCCTTACCTGCAGCCCTTCACTGAGTGCACAAACAGTAACTCCCCAGTCTTTATTTTTCAACGAGCAGGTTTTGCAAAGGATCCTCTGACTTTCCTCTCGAAGCTGGTCCTTGTCCTCAGGAGAAGTAACCTGAAAAAATTTGCAGTTACCTTGGTGCTTTCTTTCAGATACCTCAATAAAACTCTGAATTGCCAGAATCCCTGTGAAAAACTCCATAATCCACTGCTGATATCCTGAGGATGATACCCACTCACAGCCAGTATAGTGGCCCATTGTAATCCAATTTTTCCCATTAAGCAGTTCATTTCTGTTATTTCCCATGTTCTACAACTTAGAGACTAAGACATTTTTGTTTTTAATGTGGCAGTGGGCTGGTCATGATTACAGTACATAGTGTTGTTACAGCAATAATAATAGTAATTGAAAGAAGTCCCCAAACCCCTTATTTTAAATAAAACTGTAGGTATATGTAACATAACAATACAATAATGTATTTATATGTATACTAATATATCTATATGTGTGAATTTCAATACAGGTGTATGTATGTTTTGCATTAAAATATACATAAATTCAATAATTATAAACATTGAAATGCTACAAAACTAGCCCAAATTACCAGTTCCTATTAAACTCATCTCAAATCTAATAAACTTAAAAACAATAACATGCCATTAATAGACCTCTAACTATGCAAATAACATGTCAGATCCTGGACAAGAAACAATGAGATTTTATCTCCATAGAACTTTTTTTACACTACTACCATCTTATGCATCTTATTCTATTCAACTGATAAATAGAGTTGGTATATCACTGATTATTTTCTGTAATTACTTGAAGACACGGAGGTCAGACTTGTATGTTTAAGCATGCATGTATCTTTTCACTTAATTTTTGTAATGTTGAAATTTTCTTAGCTGAACAGGCTGAGACAGAATTTTTTTTTCTCTAAAAAAGAACATGAATGAATCATACTCTTAGTGTCAGTAATTTGAAAACAGCAGGAAAAAAGGTATATGGGAGGCACCTGTATTGGTGTAAGTCACTTTAGTGACAGAGAAACTTCTGTTAAACTTCTCTGTCTAATTTGAGATCATACATAAAGACAGGTGAACAAAAGTACCAGAGTGCCAGTGTCTGCCCAATAAAGATGTTCTTAATCTCTGATTGAAACACATCTGGCATCAGAACATAACTATTTATAAAATTTTCCTTGTCTGAGAAATGAGACATCTCAAGGCACATTGATTTTTTTTTTTTTTTTTTTTTTTTTTTTTTTTTTTTTTTTTTTTTTGTAAAAAAGGCAGAAGACTTTGGGCTCCTCAAGTGCCCTCTGAGACCCTGGAGGCAGCTAGACTTCATCCTTGTCCAGAGTCATAATTCACTTTATGCCCTGGGCAAAGACTGGTCTGAGAGAAATTCACATTGCATTATGGAAAATCCTCTAACCTGGCCTTTGGAGAAAAGTGGAAGGCCAGCTGAACCCCTATTCCCATGAGTATTCACAGAAAAATGGTGTTTAATCATTTAGTGAACAATTTAAAAATAAAATCTTCTCTCTTCTTTCAGCAACACGAAAGCACTCTTTCCCTTGTTATGCCAGATGTACACAGTCTAGTAGATTTTTCCAGCATGGAGATATTGGGGCACTGAGATGTAACCCCCCACAAGTCAGACTGATGGATATAGGACTGTCTGGGCCTCTGATACAGACTCCATACCCTGTATTTAGCTGTGGTCTGGACCTGTCCTTAATTACAGCACCTATGAATGAGGCAGAGGAAAGATGTGTTGATCTCAAGTTCCTCTCGATGAAAGGCACCTGTAGATAATACTCAGAGATACAGTGAAGGAGCAGGACAGATCCAGAATGGTGTTTTCCCTTCCAGATTAGCAAAAGATACAGTGCAACTATAGTTCTAAGGCAGAGTGTTCTTCTGACTCTGTAATAGTTTTAGCTGAACATTTCTTTTATCAGTTTCCCAGAATTTATTTTGAAGCCATTTATTTTTCTGAATGCTACAATGTCATGGGGCAAAAAATAATCAAAGTACAGTTATAATTTGCATGGAAAATTATTTCCTTCAGTGTTATATCTCTTTTGTTGACATAAAGGTCCACTGGAAACAAAGATCTTTCATGCCATGTAGGTGTGATTAGCTTCTTTTGCAAAGCATGAATAGAGGAGGCAAAAATGCTTGCAGGATATCTAATGGAAAAGTGAGATCCATGGGATCTCCATAACTCATATGCCTAAAAGTCCTTTTCTGTTCTGAAGAAAGGCTGCAGATGGAGACTTATGTTTGCATAAGTAAAAAGAAGCATTCAAAGCGGTCAGTTATGGGAATGACAGAGAAAGACACTTCCCAGCCCTCTGACAGAGGAAGGTGCCATCATGCAGCCTGGGAGGCAAGTTTGCAAAACAACACTGCAGCTCTCAGCCTTTAAAACATTCGTAGTGTGTCTGCAGAAGTGTCACTAGCACAAATGACAAGCATGCTATGTCTTCTAACAAAGAGCAGAATACCAAAGCCTGCACTTTCTGAAAAGAGCATCCCTTAAATGGTGTCCCTTTCATAGCTGGCTGCTTGCTTGCATGGAGCAGGTGGAGGGCAGACCATGCAATGGAGACAATGTGTGGAAGGTGCATGAGGTCAATCCAGGATGCCTGTGGGTTTTAGGAAAACACCTGTGTCTCACTGAGCATCCTGGTCTAGTGCAAGGTGTCCCTGCCTGTGGCAGGGAGTTGGAATGAGATGATTTTTAGAAGTCCCCTCCAACCCAAACCATTCTGTGATTCTATGATCTGTGGGACTACTGAAACCATAATAGCAGTGTGCAGCCTGCTAGTTGCCTGGGCTCTGGCAGCTCCATAATGCAGAGGATGCTCACTGCCTTTCCCCCACCCTGCTGTTGACCCCAGCGTTTCTGCAGGGATCTGCCAGCCCAGCTGTGTTCACCAGAGCTGGAGGCAGGCTCCCAGTTCTGCACGGCCACTGTGGCCTGTCAGTGCCCAGACGTGGCACGGGGCCAGCCCCAGATAACACATGAACCTCGGGTGGGTGAAAAGCCCTCTTAATTCCAAATCTGAGCTGCTCCGGGGGAGTTTGAAATTAAGCAGAACACATCTGCCCATTCCTCATTATTGTTGTTGTTATTGTTGTTATAACCTTTCCTTACACTAATCCACATTTCTGCTCCACATTGTGAGCATGCGAGAGGCTGGAAATAGTCATTAAAATGCGATAATGCTTAAAATTCTAGCACATTAACACTGACATTTTGCCTTCTAAACAATCTCAGGTAATGAAGGTCAATACAAGCAAACAGTCTGTCTATGGCCCTTCGTTAGAGGCTTTCTGTGCTTGGACTTCACAGCAGGGGACTGTCAGGCAGCGTTTTCCTCTGTGCGGCTTCTCTCCAAGTGCTTGCTGCAGCTGGCTTCAGCATATGGTAGAATATGAAGATATTTTCTGGGGTCCACTGCCTCAATCACTGCTTAATGATTAATTACTGCAGGCTGGTGTCAGGGTGAGACATTCAAGGCTTCAGGCAAAAGTCTTAACTATAGAAAATGACAGCAGGCGGGATTTTGCCAAAACGAGCAACTTTGCACTGCTAGTTCTAATGATTTGCACTGCCTTCTGATCCATTTGTAAACAGCAAGATGGTAAAAGACTGAAACTATCAGGCCATAAATGCCAACAATAACAAGAAATTGTTCCCAGAGAGAGTCTTAGGATGTTTGGTCTTATTGAGAAAATGTTATAAGTAGATCTCTTGAAACAAAATGGGGACTTCTGCGCTCCCTTCCCTCAGACCACTCCAAGCTGGAATGTACTCAGCCTCCAACCACCAGGACAAAGAAGATAAGTAAGAGGCCAAGAACTGAAGCCCACAGTATCTGTTAGGGTGAGGAAGTGAACTTGGAAGTCCCAGCTCCATCATGGCTGATAGTATGGATGTCACTGTGTTTTCTGCACCGATCTGGAGCTAGGACCGACCCTGTGGACAGCACACAGCCCCTCACCAGGCACCAGAGTGCAGCATCCCCACCAGAACTGCCTTCTGGGGCATTGCTGGGGGAACTGGGAGGTATTCTCATGGTCTACAGGGATATTAGAGGAGATGGAAAGCTGTCTTCACCTTACCCGGTGGTTCCACACCATTCACAGCCTCATTGAAGGACAGCCTCCTTGAGCCTTAACCTCGTGATCAGCAACCCTCCCCTCCAGTTACTTCAGCCTCCAATTGATATAATGAGGACATGGGAGATCAAAGCTGTTTAAAGGCTTTTGTTCAGTTCATTTAGAAATGAATCTTAAACCCCATTAATTTGCTTGCACAGCTCTGTGTGTGTATCAGAACTATCCATAAAGGTACAATTATCTCCCGCCTACAAAGATAAGAATTGTATGTGTGCTTTAATAAAGCCCAGGTTAATTTTCTTCAGATTGCTCTTCATCAGAAATGCAAAATGAGTGCAAATTATATGATTCACATTTAGTATCATGTTGCAACTGCTTTGTGCTTGCGCCAATGAATCTACAGAGCAACAGAGAATAAGATCTTTCATCTCAATTGACTTTACCTTTGATAAAAATATGAAAAACACTTTGAAGAAGTAGTATTTCACAGTGGATAGCTTGTGATTCCATCTTCCTCGTGCAGTGCCACTACAGAAGGCAAAATTCCACCATCTTCTTCCCAGTGAAGGTAGAATTGATTAGCACTGGAAATGCTTTTAGTGATTTGGTGAAAATATTTTTCATTTCCAGGGAAAAAACATTTTCCAATATTGTTGGCCATTGAAAGGCAAAAAAAGTTTATGCTTTTGGAAAAGAGAAGAAAAAGAAATCACTTTCTTTTCTTCTTTTATGTCAAATAATTTCTACTGAAGTAAATAAGAAAATCTGGTAGAGTGTATTTGTTGCAGGAAAGGTTAATTTTTGAGGAAACAAAATTGACTCATTTTAAATGAATTTACTGCCTTATAAAGGTATTTTATTTTCATGAATTAAATAAATTTTTCATAGACTGTAATCAAAATGCTTTTCTATTTCTCCAGGTTATAAAGTATGAAGAGGACTCAGTTGTCTACTAATAAAAAACTAATTTTACCTGCATCCAATCTTTAGTCTTTTTATTATTATGGGAAGAGAATGATGGTAAGTGAGAAGCAGCAGATAATTAATGGGCAGGTTACCTAGCTTGTACAAGTCACAATGAAATGCAACATTATTTGTCAGTTTTTAATGTGATATTAACTGGTAATGGGTGAAACACAAAAGGTTTAGAGACTGTTTGAATGATCACCAGAAGCGTAGATGCTTATTTAAAATTTATCTGAATGTCTAAATACTGTAGAGTTGTGATTAACTCAGTGCAGGTCTCAAGGTAAAAAAAAAGGTGGTGTCATAAAAGGCCTCTCTTCGGAAATGAGACTTTTGGTACTCCCACAAGGACTGGAAATACTGTGAAAACAGCACTTCTTTCTTGTTTCTTCTAATAGAAAGCACTACAGAAGACATATGAATAATGTTACTCAGCCTCTTAAAATCTCTAGAAAAGCCATGAACTTTTAGCTGATATTAAAATATTAATCTACATTAATCTGCATATGTCTAATTCTAAAAGTAATGTGAATTCTTGATAAATTAATGAAGCTTATTGAAACCAGATGCTTTTTTTTCTAAGCAGCACCAAAAGAAAACTTGCTGTGCAGATGGAAAATCTTAATCCAAAATATTTTTTGTGATCTTAAAAACAATTTTAGAGAACAAAACCTAGATGGAACTTCAAGGCCCATCAGACACAAAGGCACAACCTGTATAAATGTAGATAACTTCCAAGATGAGTCTCTCATTGTTAATGCAGGCAGTTCCAAAGGCAAAAGCAAACAGTCTTTGGCAGCAGGAACTTTTAATGAGAATTCCATTAAGGAATTCAATTTACAGACCACAAAGTATGCACAGCAGACCCCGGTGACTTCCCTGCATCTCATACCTTTAGCTTCCATTAAACATAAAGAAGATATTTTGGGTGAACTGAGTTGTGTCCCCAGGTGAGGAGCCCTTCTTGCAGAAAATCACAGATTTGGCAGAAGGTTACTATCAGCTTCTGGCAAATTGTCACCATGGGTGAATGATTTCTTGGATACCATCTCTACTCTTCTTCTGCAAAACTGCAGAAAAATACAGAGGACCCATATGGGTCAACATCCACCATCAAGAAGATGGGAGGATTTTGACTAGAAAGTACAGCCCAGATGGAGTTTTGGTACAGGATTGAAAGGCATTCAGGCTTAGAGAGCCTGTTTTCACACTGCAAATATAGGTTATCAGTCTAGCCAGGAGCAAAATCTGTGTCCTTGCTATCTAACATTTGCAACTCCGCCTGCTACCACCTGGAAGCTCCTGATGTATCAGAGGAAGGACACAAATCAAAACAGAGATGAACGGTGAGCATACAAACGGATCCTAAACTCAAGTTGCTGTTATTTTGGGTTGGCAGAGCTCAGAATTAGCATCATCAGGCGCTATTCAGGTTTATGTCAGGTCAGCCTTAAATCTTCAGGTAAAAATTAAAGGAAATCTTAAACATTATTCATCTTCCTTTAAAAAGAAAAGTGATTAATGTGCTGTTGCAATTGTATTATTGTCATTACCTCGTGCTTTAGCTCCTCCACTCCAGAAATCATCTAATAACATTTTAGATTACCTAGGAATGCTTCCTGTTACTTATCTGCCCTTTCATAAGTGCACAGGACTCTCAGAGGTCATGTCACATCTACCAGCACTGAGGTGATGCCCAAAATCTGCTAGGTTGTCTGCCAAGTGACTGGACATGTTTAGAAACAAACAGGCAAGAGTGTGATTTTTCTGAGATTGAGACTCCCCAGCAGCCTAAAAAGGGTAGAAATTCTTGAAAGATTTAGGTGAACAGTAGATTTTTGGATTCCACCCTATGAAAGAATATATGCAAGATCCCTGATCTCGTTTAGTTGAGCTGGCATATTTATATCCCAAATTTTATGAGGCTTTAGCTTTCAGAGTAAGGGTGTTATGATGAGTTAACACCACTGCTTAGATTGTTCACCAGCCAAATAGCAAAATTTCTTAATGTCATTTTATGGGACTTATAAGACATTAAACTAAATCTGATTGCTGCTCCATAAAACAGAACAGTTCTCCATATACTGTATGTATGCAAATACAACATCCTATCTCAGCCTCCAGTGCCCATAGTAAGTTATCCTTAGAGTTTAGACTGAATAGCTATTATTGGTTTACATGCTCCTATATCTTTGCATTTCATATAACTAATAAAGGGAGAAGCTTTTTAAAAAATAAGATCAATGCCTCATGTGCCTGAACATGCAGCTGAGAAGCTTTTCTCTTCCAGCAAAAGAGGTACATTTGTCCAATTGAAACACATTTTCAAAATGCAGAAGAGGTGAACTTTCAAACACAGGCAGGTGGGATATTTAATGAATGGCAAATGTTTCTTTTAAAATCCATCTGAGGCCAAACATTCACATGGATCCATGGACATGGTAAGCAAGGTATGTAGAATCAATACTAATGAAAAGAATACCAGGTGAAAGTTTAAACATGGTTGAAAAAAAATTCTGTCAATCAAGAATGAGAAAAATGGCTTTGATCATAATTACCCACTCTACCAATTTAACTTCAAAGTATACTGTACACTCTTGAAAAGAAAATTTTTATCTATGTGGATCCTAGTTCTGTTTCTGAAAGTAACTTCATCCTGTTTGCTACAATGGGAAGAGCAACCTTAACAGAAGGCCATTACTATAGTCCTATATTTGATCTTAGATATTCAACAGAAAATAATAGTTATTGTTTCCCAATAAATTTTGATTTGGGACCCATTGAATCTGGAATATTCACCAAATAAGGCCTGAGCTAAATGTTACGATTCTGAGGGCAGAAAAATGCATGAGGTTTTTAAAAGCTGGGATTCTGAATGAAAGAGGAAATGAATCATCAATTTATGAAATCACTAGCATATGAAAATCACCAATTAAAGAATGCATAAGTTAGATAAAATCTGAAAAAATTAATGTGTGGTAGTCAAAGTAATAATTCATACAGCTACTGATCTTGGCAGCATAACAGAGGTAACATTTTTACAAGGTTAAGCTGTCTTTGAACTTTTCTATAATATATTAGATGCAAACAGACATTTTTTCTGTATTGAGCATATGGGTCTTTCTGTTCCTTTACTTAAAAATTATCTCAAATTTTCACAACTGTAAGAGAAAAAAGTCTTCTTCATTGCATTTTACTACTCCACATCATATAAAAAATAGATATTAGGTAACTAAGTATGGTTCCACATTCCCAGCTTTTGAAATGATTAGCAAGGCAACTTTGTGGCTAACCTCTTGAGAAAGAAGACTATTTGTAATATATGTGTCATCTCTTTTATATTCCTTCACTGAAATTATTTAGCTGTTCTTTGAGAGAAACTCCAATTTTGGGGCTTTTTTCATTAGCTGAGAACAGAATCATACATGTTGGAGAGCTGGGCATGGAAAACTGTAGAGATGCACACATAAAACTGCCATTAAACTTAGAGAAAGACTGTCTCTATATATAAAATTTAGGCAAATCTGAGCATAGGAGTCATAAAATTCATTCCATATCTTCTTTATGCATTAGTATAAAAGTTCAAGACTTTGATTTGGCTCTTTTCAGCATTAGTGGCAGCTATGGCTGCAAGGAAATTAATAGGGCTATCTTGCTGACTTCAGTAGGAATGTGCCGAGTCCCTAAACTCAGTCCCTAAAGCTCTGCTGAAACATAAATGTCACTGTTTTGAGGGAATACTCAATATATTTTGTTCTCTGAGGTACATCAGTTTCTGAAGCTGCTTCAATGAAAGTTGATGGAAATTCAGGGAAAGTTAGTTGATACTTCCTGAATATCTTCAATGAGAAAAAAAACCCCAAAAGGCAATTTACCTTCCCCCACTTCTCTTACATTTTCTTTTGGCTGTTTTCTGTGAAATAACCTGTTTGAAATCAATGGTTTAACTGAGTGTAAGAAATCTGGATCAGGAGCTTCTCAAGCAACTGTCCCTGGATGGGAAGTTCCAGTGTGCAGGGGTATGATCACTTGGGTTCCATGCAGTTCCTTTCAGCAAGATTCCCAAAGGACTGCAGCATCACAGCTCAAATTTTAGCAGATACAAGAACCCAGATTTCCATTATTTCTTAATCTTGCCAGAAATAATTAAGCTTACTTACTTCAGAAGTCCTAAAAAAAAGGTAAAACTAAGACTTTTTCAGTGCTAATCACATAAGAGGTGTTGAGCTCTCAAAGTAACGTTCTGCTACATCTTTTCTCTATATTTGATACATGACAAAATGATAAGCAATCTTTGTTAAGGACAAAATATATGAATATTAACTTTTTGCTTCAAATATGTGGCTTCAGATAAACAGGATTCAAGACTCTTGTGTTCTGAGAGCCTGACTGAGCTGCTTTATAAAACCTTTTCCTTTTTCTCCTTTTTTAATAAATTATTTGTTACGCCTCTTTGTTCTAAAATGAGAGTAAATGTTTTGCTTTATAATCTTACTTTTCTAACTAAATAAAAGTTGCTGCATAAAGTTTTAATATAATTCTAAAATATGTCCTTGTAGAAGTTGCCATAAATGTCGACATTTTCAGCAGCTTGAATTTATGATGACACTGAATTTTTACAACACTATAAAAGTCCATAGTCATGATGACATCTACAGCTGCCTTTTCACTAAAATATAAGAAACTATATTAAGACACATAGTTTAACATTTCCACAGACTTTAAGGAAGAAATTGTGTACACCAAGGAGTGCTCACAGCCGTCTCAAGATGAAATAGATGTAACACCCTATGATTATTTAGCTGCTAAATGTTTTTATATCGAAATGGAAATCAGCAGACAGTTCCTTTGTTCCTCTTTAGTTTTTATTTTCTTCTATTGATCAAAGCAAAAATTGTACTTAAAGAGCTCAAAATAAGCTAGACTTGAAGTGTTATTCTGCCAGGTAAAGGTTACCTGATGAGCTGAAATGCCTCAATGCACACAGGATGGGGAATAAGCTGGAGGAGTGAGACAGGAGTGTGATCTCACTGGCATCACAGAGATGTGGTGGGATGGCTCCTGTGACTGGAGTGCTGGAAAGCAAGGATACAGAGTTCTCTGGGAAAGAAAGGTCAGGAAGATGAGTAGGGGTTGCAACCTCTAAACCAATGACCCTCTGGAATGCAGGACATTCCACCTGGGGATGGATGAGGGGCCAGTCGAGAGGTTCTGGGTCAGGATTAAAAGGAGAACATGCTCTCATGAGACTCCATCCAGAGTACTGCTCTGGAGCTCCCAGCATAAGGACATGTTGGAATGGGTCCCGAGGATGATCAGAGGGGAGGAGCACCTCTCCTATGAAGACAGGCTTCTATTAAAGAGTTGAGGTTCCAGCTAGAGAAGAGAAGGCTCTGGGGAAACTATATAGCACCTTCCAGGACCTAAAGGGGGCTTACAGGAGAGATGGACAGGCACTTTTTACAAGGGCATTTAGATACAGGGCAAGAAGGAATGGCTTTCCAAATGAAAAAGGGTGGATTTATAGACTGAGAAAAGACTTTACCATGAGGGTGATGGGGGTGGTGAGGCACTGGGACAGGTTGTCCAGAGAAGCTGTGGATGCCCCACCCATGGAAGTGTTCAAGGACAGGTTGGATGGGACTCTGAGCAACCTGGTCTGGTGAAAAATTGTCCATGGCAGTGGGATTGGAAAAAGATGATCTTTAAGATCCCTTCCAAAGCAAATCATTCCATGATCCTATGATTGCTATGTTGTGGATTCACCCCTATGTAGCCAGAGCACCTGGTTTTCATTTTGCAAACTAATAAAAAGTACCTCAAAGACACTAGAAACCTTCCTATTTTCTGTTAAGGAAAAGGAATCACTTTTACTTGGGATTCCAGTAAATGCACACTTAAATATGAAATTAAATCCATGAAAAATTATGAACCATAAAGTCCTATACCTTGGGCAGATGAGTATGACTCATATTGCATGCCAGAAACAAAAACTGCAACAAAAGAATTACTGTACTGGAGGTGGTGCTCCTAGTCAAGACCTGAACTATGGAAAGTTTGGATTAAAGGAAGTCTTAAGTCTTCTGCCATTGATATGAATACTTAATTTAAAAGAAATATTTCAAAGACTGAATATTTCCATATTCAGGCTATGGGTAAATTAAATATACCACTGGATAAGACATTTCCTGATTGTCACAATAGGACAACTATGGACCCAACTCTTCCACCAATGTACACTCAAGGATTCCATTGAATTAAATATGAGTTACATGTACAGAGGGACTGAGGCAGCCTGGTTTAATTAGTGGGAAAATGTCAAGTCCCTGTGTACAGTGCAAACCTAAAAGCACCCAGACAGTTAACCCTTTCATTGCTATTGAACAATGTATACAAGTCAAGTTAGAAAACCTCAGAGGAATCAAATGAGAGTAAAATGACCCAACATTTCTACAGAAAAATTACTAGGAAAATAAGTTTCCAAAAAAATCCTAATAAACACTCAAGCAAAGAAAGTTTTGCCTTTTAAAACTGCTCTGAATTTAGCCCATCAAGTCCATTGCTAAACAAGTGGTCAGATACTCAATATCAGTGAGAACTTGTTAGTTTTCATTGATCTGGAAAAAACAAACCACTTAAAGCTGTCCATTTCCATGCGAATTTATATTTGAAAAAAAAGAAACTCTTAGGTTTGTTCAAGAATCCTATTGGCATCAATGTCCAAATATTTGATTGAAAACTGAAGCTGTGTATCATAAAGAAATGTTTTGTTGAATCTAAGAAACTTAAAATGTAAGGTCTCAATTTTTGAAAAATGAAGCTGTATGGAGAATTGTCCATTACTCTACAGTGTTTTTAGATGCCTAGTCTAAAACACTTGTTGCATTTTTTTCTTAGAGGACCAAACTTATACCTTGCCAGCACATACTTTGTGACAGCAGCAATAGGAACCCCATGGAAGTTGTCTGCTGGGTGGGTCTCCCTTTTCTGGAGACACTCACTGTCCTAAAGCTGCACCTTTCCACAGCTGTCAGTAGTCTTAGCACAAGCTCCTTTAGACTGAAGCTTCTCTGCTTAAGATACATTTCAGAGCATCAAGGAAAACTCAGAGTACAGCTCCAGTCCAGCTACGAAAGGAGTTTATGCTCAATTTTGTTGTAATTCTTCAGCATCAGGAGATTTTAAGCAGGGTTTCATACTACTGATACCAAGATGCAACCAGATATAGTGCAAAAGGAAATTTTTTTCATATCCTTTGGCTTAATTTGAGGTTTTCAGAATTAGTTCTAAAGCATTTGAGCACAGACAGGTATTTTCAAAAAGCTTCTCTAGGATGCAGGAGCACTCTCCCCTGGTAATTAAAGCCTAGCACAGCACCTGGGCCAGAGCAGCAATGACAGGACATGAGCTGCAAGAATGGTACAGAAAATAGGCAGCATACAGCAATATCTGGAATACAATCAGAGCACCAACAGCCCAGAATTTCCCCTTGTGTGTTAATCATTGCATGAATCCCCTGCCTATATGCAGAGAAATTCTAGAAGAACAGCTCCAATGTATTTAGGGCCACTAAGCAACCAGAAGAAATGATCATTAGTAAAAGAATAATTGGGGCACTGCATGGTCTCTGAGGAACTATGTATTTTACATAGCGCTAGTGGTAAATCTGTACATCTGTAGCTAGAATTTATTTACAAAGAATTTTAAATTAAGACACTCCATTGGCAAAAATAAGAGTGCATGACGCAGAATTCTTCCGTACTGTTTCTTTTGGCTTGAATCAAACAACTGGAGTCAGATAGCATAATTACTATTACAAACCTTTTAATCACAGCACAAGTTAGTAAGATATGGACAGACATAATTACATAGCAAAAATTGTCTAGGCTCTGCTGACTCGAGTATTAAGATATTTCCTGGGAAATGGCAAAAAACAATGTCACATTATTCCTCCAATTCATTAATAAGCATGTTTTTTGCACACTGTTCTTCATGGTGTATTAACTTATGACAGGGGTCAGGGCTACATTAAATTATAGGATAAATTATTATAGTTAACAGTGCTATTTGACAGCTTCTTAGGTATCTGCTGCTCTTAAGCTTGTTCTTCATAGAATTATGTTTTTAACAGCACAATAAGGCAAACCTTGAATAATAATGCATTTTACCTTGGTTGCCAACTTTTTGTTACCCTTTGCCACACAGAGTGAGCAAAAAACCACAGACCTCTAAGAAAAGGATAAGTGATAATAGATCAGATCAAATTTAACATTTATAGACTCTGAAGGTTTGTGATACAAAGCACAAGTTTGTCCTTCCTTCCTCTGCTTTCAGGTAGCAGCTCTCCTCAGTTTCTCCAAATTCAGAGTGATTTGAATGGAGTAAAAATCTGGTCCACAGTCTTGAACTTCAAAGTCTTATATGAAAACATAAAAATAGACCAAATGTTTTGTTGCAAGGGAGTTTGCCACAATACTCAAGGAAAGACGAGATCCACAAGCAGGTAGCAGGCATGTTTGTGTGTTCTTAAGAACATTTTCCTGCTCCATATTTGTGTTTCCATCATTATCTCTAGATTTTACAAACATAATTTCCTCTTTTTCATCCATGTCCCTGTGAGCTGTACTCCCTCTCCTGCAGCTCTTCACTGCATTGTGTTTACTGCAGTTGCAGAGGTGCCTGCACAGAGATGGAGAGTCCTTTGCCACACACTTGACATGTAGCCACCTCTCTGAAATTCCCTCCTTCCCTTCTTATCTGTGCACTTTGATTGAGTCTTAATGTTGCTGTTTCCCATGATATGTCTGCCTCTAGGATTACATTTGACTGCTTGCTAAAACTGATTTCTGTGCCCCCTTTCACGCCTCTGTGTACAGGACATGTTCTCTGAATAAACTCTCTACCAACTCACATCCCTCAATTAGCCAAACCCCAGTGTTATGGTAGCCATTATGGCTACATTAAGGGCCCATCTATGGTTTCTTTCTTTTTAAATTTTTTAAATGTGTTTTATTTGTTGTTGGTTGCCACAACTCATGGTTTTCTTTTTTTGCTCTTTTCTTTCTTTCTTGATGGTAGCTGAATTTGTACGTCTCCAACGTGCACAGCCAACCATCAGTCTCAAAAGTGGTGCCTTTGGTAGCTGCTGCTGTTCAAAATTCAGGAATTATTAAGAGTCATTACAAAGATAAGCATAACTGTGGAATCTGTGAGTGTCTGTAAAAAACAAATTTTGGCACAGTTAGGGAAGAATTACATCACAACTTTCTAGGTAAAAATAAACTTTGGAAAAATGGCTTCTCAAAAAGAGATGAACCTATTCCAAAAGACCCTGAAGTCAAGAATAAGAAAATTAAAATCCTCAGACTTATCATGAGACTTGATTAGGTGCAGCACAGCAGCCACAGAAGACAAAAATGCCTGTAGACAATAAGAGAAAATAAACAAAAGTGTGAACAAGAGAGTACAGTTAACTAATGAAGCTCAAGAGGTCACTGAAGCCATGTAGGCATTCTTCAGGCAGTGGAAACTGAGCCAATGACTCCTCCAGTAAGTTTACCTTTCTTTCTTAAGTCCTTTTCTTACACTTCAGTAATCTTAAGACTTCAGCAGAGTTTTTTTCACTGTTAAAATACAGTCCAGTGTTAGAAATATGTTTGAAAAAAAACACACAAGTGTGACAGGAATGAATATGTTACAAATATTCTATTCCATTGCACAAATGTGCCTCAAACTAAATTCGACAATGAAGTAGTTTAACCTCAATAACCCATCCCACTTGACCTTTCTATGGATCTCTCTAACATTCACATGACCAAGATGAAATTAAATATAAAGAAATACAAACCTTAGCTCTTAGGAAAGAGATAGCAAATACACAGATACAAAATGAGGGATGACTCCTAAAACATTGATATAGAAATGCATTACAAATAGAACATGTCAACTACTTGCAACAACAGAAGGGTAAATCTCATCCTAAAAGCTGTTAGTAGGAAAGCTTTTCCTAAAAGAGAAGAATCCACTGTCCCCCTCTTTCCAAAGTACTGTTGCCAGCTGGTTTCCAGACTTTAGCAAAGATGTAGGTCAGTTGGAGATAGTGCCAAGTAGAATAATGCAAACAACAAAAAGTGGAAAGGTTTAAAAAATACTTTTTGTGTGTGTGTAGGTAAAAAAAAAAGGTTAAGGTAGGACATTACAGTGACTGTGGTAGATGAAGATTCTCCATTGTCTATTTTCCTGCTTGTGGGACACACAGAAAGATATGGGTGCTGGCCAAGGTCAGTTACTTATTTAGATTATAGCAGATAGATGACAACTCTTCCATGGAAAATACAGCTGGTTGATTCAGCAATGCCAAAGTCACTTTGCCAGATCTACAATTAGCAAAGTCTCCTGGTTTATAAGTGAACTGAACTTCAGGAATCCAGGGCATCGTATTCCCTGCAGAGCAATCAAAGGGAAGAATTGGGAAGACCACTGAAACAGAGCAACTGCAAGGGGCAATCTCTCTGAATGTGAAGTAGAGCAGCCCTCCAGCCTCATCCAAGACCAGCTATGATTAAAGTCCCATGAACAGCTTTGTCTCTGAAAACAGGTGGTTTTGTAGTTTCCTGTTCCTGGGAGATCAGGGAGTTGGGTACTGGAGTGATTTCTTCATGCCAATCTGTAATGCAGATTCCCTCAAACTGTACTTTGCATCAAGCAAGAGTTCAGCAAACAAGGCACATTCTGAGATAGAGGTTTCTGCATAATCTCAGATTTTGATTGCCAGTTCCAGACAGCATCCTGAAGATTACAGCCTGTTTTCCAAATCATTATTCAGGGTTATTTTGCAAGGCCACAGGTGTCTAGGCCCTCTTTACTGGACAAATATATTTGAGGAAAAATTGGTAATTGTGTACTGAATTGCACACAGAAATTCAACAATTAGTAGTACAATGAAAACTGACTGCTTTACATTAGCAAGACAGCATTAGTTATGAAGCCAGAAAATGTCCTGTTGTGCCTCAACACAAAATTAGTCCCCAGTATGCAAGTGGTGCTTGCCTGTTTCAAAATCAATGCCTGTGTGGTGCAAAGGAAGTTGTCCTGGAGGTGCTTTTGCTTTAATGCAGCGGAGAGCCGAAAAGCTAAAATCTGTGTGCAGATTTTGAAAAGTCTTTAAGTTAAGAAATCAGATTTTGTTTCACACTGATCTTTCATCTTAATGGAAACAATACTGATGATTGGAAACAATAGAGAATTGTTAGAGGAGTGAGAAGAGGTATTTTTGCTCTGTGTGGGAAGATTTATACACTTGCAAAGTTATTGTAAAATATTTCAGGTATCAATGCAGAAAGCTTGTAATATCTTAAACTGGACTTAAAGCCCTTTCAGGACATGACAGATCCCATCATTTCTGCAAGCCAAAGATTTCTCCCTGTGGTGTTAGGCCTGGCCTACACAAAGTTACATCACTTTAATTAAAAGTGCATTTTTAAATCAATTTAGCAAGCCCATGCAAACCCTATGTGGGCACTTTTTATTTCAGACTTGCATTAATTTATCTTAAGTGAATTCCTTCCTGACTTAAGCTAAATCAATATAAGCCAGGACAAAATCAATTTAGGAGTGTCCAAACAAGTGTTCACATAGGTTTAACAAAATCGATTTATAAAGCGATTCAAATTACTTTGGTGTGACTTTTGTGTGAAGACAAGCTTGGCTTAGCTAATTTCCTCAAAATAGATGTTTTACAAAACCAACCAAAATGAAAAAGCATGGAATTTCTTTTGGATCCAAGGTTATTTGCATTGATGAATTCATCATCTTCAGAAAGTTAGTGGCATTTGAGTAAAAATTCTGAAATGAGTTAGAAGAACAACTGCCAGTTTGTTTATCAGAAATTCATCTTAATCATTTATTCGTGGACATATGATCTTGGTGAAAGGAAACTGAACTAGGAAAATACCCAGGAAAAATGCTTTCTAGATACTCATCCCTAAATTTACTGTTTCATGAGTTAGACTGAAGACCAAAAAATTTCCCTTGAACTCTCTGATATTTTTGAGGTGCATTGGAAGAGATTTGCTCTGTATGCCTTTGGAAATAGTAGCCTAGACTCTGTGAAAAAAAAAAAAAAAGGAAAAAAATCCCCAGCAATCCACAAAAATCAGAGTTCTAGCAAAGGCATTTTGCAGAAGGAATTCTCAAAGTGCTAAAGGAGTGCAACCAGTATTTGAAACCTTTCCAAAGAATGAAAATCTTTCTCTCCTTATTCAAAATAGTTGATCAAACTAACATGAAACTTTTTCAGTTGTGTCAGGATGCATATTAAACCCTTGTAAATGACAAGATTTTACAGTCACCAGCTAGATATAAATTTTAAATATATAGTTTAGGAGGAGCTCACTATCTCATTTCACTTTTTTGAAAACTGCTCCTTTCTCTGCATCAGTTGTGCATTCTACTAGCTAACCCCAAGGATTTTAATGTTCACAGACCTACAATTAACTCCTAAAATCTGAATTCATATCTAACACATTCAAAACGTTACAACCAGTCTTCCAGTATTTTTTTTTGAAAAGTTGAGTCTGATTTGAAGCTTTAACAAGAGAAAATGGAAGGCTGCCAGGAAATGGAAACAGTTTTTCAAGATCACAGTACTCCGAACAGTGGTACAAATGAACTGTCCTCACAAGGCTGTCATTTGATTTAAGAACAAGCAGGAATGTTTTCAAAAAGACAAAAGAGAAGATTGTTAATAGAATCAGTGGCAGAAAGGTCAAGTTGTAGCATCTAATTGTATGTATAAGAGATGTTAATTGTGGGCTCAGCATTACAGCTCCACACAAAGCCATCACAGTCCTTGTTCATTGTCAGTGAGACAGAGCTGAGAGATGTTTCTGATGCATACTAGAGTCATCCTTGCAAAAGCTCAAGACAGTGGGATATTCTCACCAAAAAATCCATTCAAAATAAAAAAAAACAAACCATCTTTACATCCATAAAATTAGGAATATTTTTAATAGCATGAGTTTATATTAACAATACTACTTTATTTCAAAGTGGGGTCAGTAAAATAAATTTGAACGTAGGGTATTGTACACTGCAGATCCATAAATCTCCTCTGGGATGGATGTGCTATGAATTGTCATCACATATAGCCCACAGCCATATTTCCAGTCGTTCACACACTAATCCTATGGCCTATGGGGAATGGCCTTATCTAAGATACAAATACTTTCCTGAAGTTTGGGCTGTGCTTTGCTCTCTGCTGAAGTAATTGCAGGCTGTCAGTAGAAATTCAATTGGTGCTGCTACTTCAAACACAGAGGATACACTGGGAAATACATTGCTCTGGTGTTTTTAACCAGCTGTATGAATGAGAGGGAGAGAAAATTTCTGCTATTTCACAGTTAGAGGTTGCTCAGGCCAGGCACCATTTTAGATCAAGTCTGTGCTCTGACTGTGTGTCTTCTCCTCCCTCTCCCTGTGTTTCCTAAGGTACTTGTGTCTCCACTGATAATGCCAGAGGGCAGGAAGGTGGGCCTCAGGACTATCAAGGAATATAAAAAATTACATCATAACTTATACTTCCACCTTGCAGGTTTCTAGAATGGCTGAGCCTGTCCCCATGTCCCTGCTTTGCAGAAGGGACACAGCAATGCCCTGCAACCCTGCCATGCCTCAGGGTCCAAAGCCTCTGTAAAGATCAGGCAGCACCTGGATTGGTGACTTAAATGACAACCAAGAACCATGGGTTTGGTGTTCTTGAAAATGCGCTCATCATCTCACCTTGTCTCCCCAGAGAGGAACTAGGTCAAGTTTAACTGACCCAGGGAGAGATGATGTCAAGCATTCCTTTCCCAAGGGAAAGGGCTATAACTTACAAAGACATGGGACTAGGGAAGTAGGAAAAAAAAAAAAAAAAGAGAAAAGAAGAAGAGAAAGAGAAAGAAAAACATGACACTTTAAAACTAGGCTGTTGCATTTGAGTAACTATGTTGCATGAGAAATAGATAGCACATCAGAAGAGGATAAGAAGCTCTGGCTGTGCACAAACTGGAAATACTTCTGTAGAATAGAAATATTTTTAAGTCACCAGGTGAAAATAAATGATAACTTTGAAGGAAGTAATTTTGTGAAATCTGTTATTTTAACTTGGAAGTAGTCTTTCTGAATGAAGTCCACAACACCTTTCTCCTGGTCACAGGTTTCTATAAGACCTATTCCTGCAGCAACTGGAGCAACACTGAACTTCCACTTCCACACTTCCATGAGAGCTACTCCTTTGCTTATAGAAAAGAAAAAATGTTTATATGTTTACTGCAAAATCTGTGATCTCTCACGTCAGAAATCCAGGCTCTACTGTTAGAATGAGATACTGAATCCTGGTATGTCTTGTGTGCTGGATGTAGCACTGCATTTGTTCTTTGTTTTGTTACCTTTTTCACACTGCTAAGCACCCTTCTGCTTGCAAAGGCAGCAGTAATTTTGTCTTCAGTGCTGTCTGCTTGCTACCAGAGGATACAGGCAAACTGTGTTTTTAAAGAAGCCATCTATCCTTTGTTCTCTCTGCTTTTATGTAAATTAAGTCAATTTGAGTAAAGGTACACAAGTGGCAAATTGGGGGTTTTTTGTTTTCTTTTTTACTTCTTCAGAGTTGCTTTCTTGCTTTCTTGCTATTTTAATCGTATTTTGTACCTATTATTTTTAGAATCTAATTTTGTCTCATTAATATTTCTCAGTTTTATCACTGAAATTTCTTGAACCTTGCTTTTTAATCAGGTTTATAAAGCACTTGTATAACATCTATTCACAGCATCTGCCAAAGACATACAGAGAAAAAATTTTTTCTACCCCAAAAGATTTTCAGACATTATAGAATATTGGCAAAATATGAGGACAAAAGAAAAGAAAAAACACTGAAAGACAGAAAAATCCACATGAGTAACCAGTGCAGCAGAGGTGATTGGTCATAAATGATGAAAATCCTGGAGATTAAAACTACCCTCTGCCAACTCTTCATCTTGCCCAGTAATTGGGAGTAAATTTGGTGGAATACACAAGAACCTTACACAAACCCCTGGTGGCAGGTTGGAGCTTTAGGTCTGGGCCAAACAAAAAGCAGCAGAGAAAAGCCGTGGGAAAGGCGCCTTTGCAGCCTCACGTTGTGCAGGGCAAGTTTCCTCTCTTACCTTTTAACCTGTCTCTGGAAGGGGCTGGCCCTGGAGGTCCCTTTTTCTGAGTTTTGCAGCTTACATGGATCAAAAATGTGTAACAAGACCCGACTTGGATAGGGCCCTCAGACTTACCTGTGTCAATGCTGTCATTTGGATGATTATTTACATTTTCCTTTCTCTCTGTGAAAGCACAGTTGTGGCACACAGGAATCAACAATAATCTTCCTTCCATAATTCTGTAAGCTATTTTGCTCAGTCTGCTTGCCAAAATACTCACTCATGAATATGCAATGAGGTGGAAGAAATATTTCTTTAAGTTTTAAGCCCCTTGGGCCTTTAATCTTGAAGCCTTTTAAATCCAGGATATGATTTTTTGTGCGTATGCATGTATATGTGCTGAAGTGTGTGTATTGGTGTCACTTCTCTTAACTTGTGTGCATACTTGATTGCTGGAGGGCTTTCATTCTCATTTAGATATTTCATGTACTCATGCACACGTACTGCAAGGACAGTTTTTGCCGATTTTTGATAGTATGGAAGAAACTGATTATCAAAAGTGTTTTCTACTGCAGATATGGGAAATAAATATTGATGCATTTTGTAGTAGGGGAAAAAAGGAAATGAAACTTTTCAAGGGCGCCTGCCATACAATAACCACAACATCATCTGAAGTGTCCAGCCTGACAGCAAGTTTTGGTGTAGGAACATGTGACAGCTTAGGCAGTGATCAACTGGAAAGCACATGTCAACAAAAACAATGTCAGGACAAGCAGGACACATTTTTAACTGTTTTTTACATCCATCCTTTGGAGTGCTGCTTGATTTGTTGGGCTCTGGGCTGATGAAGAGGAGAAAGCTTCTGCATTTTCTCTGTGCAGTAAGGTAGAAAGGAAGGATGCAGTGTCTGCAATACCACAGCTGGCAGAGACCTGCACCTGGGCTCCACTCCCCGAGCTGCTTGAAGAGGAGCAAAGATGCTGAAGTGAGCTCTTGTCCTGGGGTACTCTACCCTTCCCATTGCATTTGGATACTAAACTGAAGTTTTGGGCCTGACAGCCCTAACCTCCCAGGAGCCATTCCTTGTCGAGCCTACCTGGTGGAGTTTCCTGCCTAAGAGAAAATGCACTCATCCAAGGGTCAGGTTATCAATGACCAAGGCCTTCATCCAAAACTGGTGAGAGTGAGTCCCCCAATCCACATGGATCTCCTGTGTCAAGCTACATTATTCACTGAACCAAGGTTTCAAGTATATCTGTATCTTCCAGTTGTAAGTAGCATCAAAATAGAACTCAGAGGAGTTTGGGAGTGTCGAAATTCCCAGGTTTGTGCTTACTGAAAATAGACATGAAAACACTGAGGGAGAAGGGAAGCCAGTGGTTGAGCTCTTTGACTCAGACTTCCAAGTAAGTTACGGTGCTACAAAATCACAGTTTTTGAGCAAATAAACAACCTTACAAAACTAAGTTATTACTTCTTACCAAGAATTACTCACCAGTCATATAAACACTGCCAAGAGACAGTTCTTGCCCAAAAGACTTAACAACCTAATGCCCCACAGAGTTCTGCTCTATCTGGAGAATATACCATAAAAAATAATTATGAACTGGTAGGACAAGTTCTATACTCTGAAAGTGGTCCACATATTTATGGCAGCAATTAAAACTTCAGCTTTTGTGCTGCTTTCTTCTACTTCCTTCCCTAAATTTCTGGCTCTCCAGATTCTGTTTGCTGACTTGCATGAAAAGTAAGGCGTGCACTAAAGCATTATGAATTCCTCACAAAAAGGAATTTCAGAGCTATGTACTCGAGCATACACTGTTTTTTGGGGATCATGGAGATGAGAGACAAACAGTTGGATGGTTAATTAAAAAAAAAAGACATGATATTTGTCCACATTTGGGAAAAAATGCAATTCTTCCACCAGAGCAAGGGCTGATAAAGTTTCTGGGTAGATTATGTCCAGGGTGCCCCACAGGAATCTGAACTGGGGAAAGAAGGAAACAAATTTTCCGTAATCATGAATTAGCTCTGTGAGCTCTTGCTCAAAATCATACATTTTACAAATTGGGTAGAGCAAGGAAGGCTCTTTCTCCCATTTGTTTTTTTCATTTATGAGTGTATGAGTGCTCCTAAAAACTGAAAAATAAAAAAAAAAGGGGGGGGGGGGGAAAAAAATAGAAACAAAGAAAGGAAAAGAAAGAGATGTATCTGTCTGATGCTGTTAGATTAAATTAGACTATAATGATTACTGTGTGCCTTCACAAAAGACATTTTGTAACATTTAAGATTTCTGCTAATTGAACGAGGTACATTACCATGCAAAAGAATGTTAGTGAAGGTTGAAAAGGACAAACCAACTATTCTCGTACATCACCATAATTATGCAGCCCCATGTTCGAACAATTACATTTATGTAGACCCACTGTTAAAATCAATGTTACTTGTACAGCTAGTCCTTAATCAATGGAATCAGTCAATTTACCATGGTCACATCCTTCTTCTTAATTAAGACAGTGATATCTCTGGAGCGCAGGGTCTCAAAGAGATAAATAAGTACAGAGGTTGGGAAATGTCAAAGAGGTGACTCCCCGATTTTACTCTCAACGAACTTGGGAGGAAATAAGACAGTTCCCTTAGTTCAGGGAAGCAGCACAATCTTCTAAAGAGATGGCTTAGCATTCATTAAGAAAAGAGCAGGTAGCAGTGTCTGACAGAAATAGCACTAATGAGCAAAGAGCGCTTTCAACATGCATATCCTTCATAGCCATAGTCTGAATTATGAAGGTTGTGCCACCTAAGCCAATTTTAATTAGAGTGAGCATGGACCTCTTTGGACAGTTAGCCTTTCTTTCCAAAATCCATTTCAATATGGTGTCATTTTGTTGTCATAATCAAAATGGCAAAGTGATGGAATAACCTACTTAAAATGTCTGCAGTGTTAAAGCAGATATGGCAAACGTCCTCTAATGACACATGTAATAAGGGTATTACCTAGAGGACTTTGACAGTGTGTTCCGTGTTGTCAGCGTAGCTGGAATAATGATAGAGGTCTCCTCTGGAATAGGACATAGGTCTTTAAAGACCAGGTCTAAACTTCCTGTTCTACAGGGAAGCTATTAAACTTCCATGTGCTGAAAGAAAATAGGAAAATACAGATCTACTGAGCTGCCAGGTGCTGATGTGGTCATAACTCTGGAGGTTTTTTCCTTCTGCAAAATATACTTGTACTGTCAAACTAAGATTATTCAGTCCTGCTATAGAAAAACACACATAAAAGACTACTACATAAAGGGAAACAAAGCTCGAAGTAATTTGCACTTCTCTGCTTATAAAAGAAGGACCTTTACCATTATTTCTGATAGCACGTTAATTTGATATTTATAATATAGTAATTATAACAATAATAAAAAGAATATAATTCTGTTCATAGGGACCTGCAATGACCATGTAATCCAACTGCCTGATCACTTCAGGGCTGACTAAAAGCTAAGACATGCTAACAAAGGCATTGTCCAAATGCCTCTTAACCACTGAGAAGCATTAAACACTGAAAGGACGTCTCCTCCTGAAGTACTTAAGGTGTTCTTGGTCCAAAAGTGAAGGTATTAAAGGTATTTAGTAGCAAAAAAGCCATTTAATTGGAGGTTCTTCCTACTCAACATCAGTTACAAACCGTGACAGATTTCTTTAAACATACATGAAGTCAATCCTTCTCAGCGGGTTCCTATTGGTTTTACCAGGTATTTGGGGGAAAGTTGAAAAACCTGGCCACAAACATTTAAACAACTTCTGATCCAGGAGTCTATATCCATGTCCAAGTGCTGGACAAATCACTTGTAGTACACTCAAATTAATGACTCCATAAAAAAGCAGCAGAAGGCCAAGAGAACGTCACCATGATGCAAATTTACTGCTTGCCATACCCAACTTAGCACCTGTATCTGGACTCCAGAGCACGTCTGGCACAAAAAAGAGTTGAGTTTGGAGCAGAGGTTTTAGTTTTACTGCTTTTCAAAAGGCAGAAGAACAAAATAATATTAAAACCCAGCTCAATCAAGAATATCCCCACCTAAATTTGAAAATAAAAGCAGAAGTTTGGCATTTCTCTCATCAATTTGCTTGAAGGACTCAAAAACTCTGAATTGTAGAGAAAAATCCTGAAAAACTTATTGTTCTTTAAAATGTCACCTGACAGAAATTCATTCATTGAAAATCTGAAAAGAAAATCAATTTCTGAAACATGACCCTTTTCCCAGAAAAAAATTAGAATTTTTGTTTGACTTACACTTCCCACAGCTAATAAGAATCAAAATAAAAAGGAGAATAATAATTTTTAAAAGAAAAATGGGGCACTTTAGTAGAGATAGACAATTTAGTTGTACATATTTCCTATAACAGAACTATATTGAAGTTTTAATGGATTAAGACCATCATGGACAGGAGCCACTCCTCTATATTCAATCTCTTTTCTGTCCTACACTCCCTGTATTCTATTGTATGAGCATTGTAGAAATCACTGTATTTCATGGCTGAAAATTGGAATATTTTTCTCTCCCTTTAGGTGTATTGTTAAATTTAATAAGTTAATGTCTTAAATGAGCTTTGAGAATTTCAAGGCAGAGTAGAGAAAGTTAGTCCTGCTAAAAACTATTATCATAAGACTGAGGCAAGAAAACTTCCCTTATTTGGTCTATGTATAAAATCATGCATATGTTTGAAGTTTGCTGCAGCAAAAGCAGTAACGAAAAAAATCTTACCACCATACAAGAATAAATACACTTACTTAACTAGAGAACAATATCTCTCTGTCACTCTGTCTCCATTTTATGACTTGAAACTCTGTTTAGCTCCTCTAGAATTATTTACTTCTACATGTGGGGTATTCTGGTGAAAGCCAAAACTACAAACTTGAAATGAAAGAGATTTAATATTTGGGGAAAATTACAATAAAAACCAGGATGATTTTCACAGTGTTTTCTGTAAAGGAACAGCATTAGGAGGAAAAAGCCAAGAAAGCTGCAGGGATTAAAGAAGATATTTTATAAATTTGAAAGCAGCTGTTCAGCCATATGTGCTTACCTTTTCATTTTTTCTCAGCTAGCACTCTTTACCCTGGATCTCTACCAACCTGGCTTGTTTTTAATCCAGCGCTATCACTGCCTGAGTAACCAACACCCTCCTGATCTTCACAGTAGAATCAGCAGTAAGGAGGCTTTGCTCTGGTAGGATAAAACACACAAATTCTTCTTTTCCTTTAATTTATTTTAAATCCTGCAGATTCCAGTATGTTGCAGTATTTCAAGATCATGAATTCCTTGAGCAACTTGGCCATGAACCTCACAGCCTGTGGCCATATAACAGTGCAGCCATACCTGTTTGAGAACCCAGATTACTATGCCCCCCATTCAGTAAAGAATATAAACTTGTAATTAACTTTTACCATATGTTTATAACTTTGCTGAAGAGAGGTAATATAAAGTAAATGTTTACCTACTTTTTTCATCTGAGGCTGGCAACAGTACCTGTTCAGGTTTAAATATGATGACCCTATAAATATAGGCACATGCCTCATCACAGGCAGAACTATGAATAAAATAACCTGAAATGAGAGCCAAATATTCCCAAATGCTCATGAAATTTCCATTCAGCTCTCAATAACACCTTTTGGAAAAGCTTTCCATGTGCTATTATTTTGCAGCTACCATCTCAGAAGCTGCTAATTTACGTGGTATGTTGTCAGGTGTGTGTTCTCCTATGTCAAGAAGATATTTCTTATATATTAATTTATTTCAGGCTTCAGAAAGCCTGCTCATGCTTTTGTCCTTCTGGGTACTTATTAATAGAAAAATGTGACAAATGGTAGAACTACAGCCAAGATAGCATATTTAGAAAAGGAAAATGAATCACTGCACATTCGACAATGGATCATATAAAAACTGTTCTTAGCCTTGCATACTTTACATTCAATGGTCAATCTTAGAACAAACTACTGCCTGAGCTATAGGCTCCCCAGCTCATTCATCACAGCATAACTCTACCTTCTGCTTTTCAAAAAATTACAGAAAATGGAAGTGCAATAAACCCAAAAATCTGGAAACACAGATGACACCCATGACAACATTAAAAACAGAATACTGAAGGTGTGCAGCCATCCATTCGACTTACAATTAATGCACCTCAAGATAGATGTCTGCTTTTTTCTAAGGCTAAATCCATCAGATAATCCATAAAAAGAGCAAAAGGCTTGCAAGAGTCATAGGACACAAATAATAGAGACCAGGGATGAAAGAACTAGACAGAGAAAAATCAGAAATATATTAAATATTTTTATATGAATCCAAATGTGGAGGCACATTATAGTGCAACTCTCGATTCAGATACAGTCACAGCACAAACACAAAGTCCAAAATCAGGTGCATGGCTCTTCTCCCCATAAGGAAGTGACAAAAACTTGTGTTTCAGAAACTGAACTGACTGGAATCCGATCATGTTCTGACTTTGCAACTTAATGCCACCTGCGGTCAACTCCACACAAACCTTCTTGTAAAAGCTATTTTTCTTCTAATTTTTTTTTAACTTTCCTGCATTCTACACATTTTGATTCTGGCCCTGCCAGAAACATTACTGCCAAAATATTATGCCAGATCTTGAGAGCTTTCCAGCCAAGCTGCATCCTCAGGATGATTATGTTATTTACTGAAGTTCACTTAATTATCCATATTTTGAAATGCTGAAGCAGCCCTCTAGTTGAATTTAGTCCCTCTTAATTTTATTTTATCCATGTATATAAAAAACTGCTCGGAAATCAAATTACATGCAAACATTTTATCTCCTTTATGGTCATATATACTTTTATGGAGTATAAAACATCTCTTGTTCTTCTGGACTTGTATGCAACAGAGGGATGTTAATCAGAAAGGCCTGTAGAACATCTGTCCCATGTCTACCATCCAACACCCACAAAACACCTTTAAAGAGCCTGTAATATGCTTAAGACTCATAGAAAATGAGCATAACTACCATTTAATATGCCCCAAAAAGGTGATTGGAGAAATCAAGAGGACTGAGAGAATAGTGTGACTGCTTCCAGACCTCAGCAGTACTCAGGAAGAGTAAAAGGAGCTGCTCAGTATCACCAGTGAAAAGTTCTGGTAGTACAGAAAATATGAAATGCACAACACCAAAATTTAAAATATGGCTTTTAGCTTTAGCTCTAAAAGCCAGAAACTGCTGTTTTGATAGTAATCTTTTAGGACTTGTTACTTGTAAGGAGTTCTTTGCCATGTTTCATTACAGAGTTATAACTCTACTGAAACAATTTTGTGTGTGAATGTCAAATGTCTGAAAATAGTTTTGTAGTGAAGAAAGAAAGGCCAGTGTAATACAGTTAAGAATGGTCTTTTTCCTCTTCCCCCTTCCATTGTCTTCCCATCACCCAGAACACTGAATATGTATTGGCACAGCTTGGGCATCCTACAGAATAAAATAGAATTTATAGAGATATATGGCCTTTCATATTCAAGGTATCTAAAAGCACTTTATGGAGCAATGACTTAGATAATGGAGTGTCTGTGTTGGCAAACTTGACTCTCATCACACCCTCAGCAATAGATCATACATAGTCAAGATATCAGAACAGTGAGAAGTAGTAGAAATGTTGGCCAAAATATGGGGCATACAATAAAAAAAAATCAAAAAAACCCCAAAAAAACAGAACCACAAAGGAGTCAAAAAAGGTGCCTACCTCTTACCCAAAGGAGGGCAACATACAGCTTCACTTGATTGCTCAAAGTGATCTAATTGCTTCTATAATGGAGACTTCCTGCACTGTTTAAAAACTACATTCCAGAGAATGTTGTTTAATGTCATATACCGTTCTTTTTCAAAAATGTTTACATGGTTTAGTAATCTGTTTGCATGACCATGACTAATCAGATAAGGCAATTGTTTTCAAACATCATGTAAAGTGCAACTGCACCATTGGAGACATTTTAATCAGCAAAGCAGTACTGGAAGAGGCACATAAAGCAATGCTGATAGGGCAGCATTATGGGAACTTTTCTGTGAAATTGGCAGGACTGGCAGCATCTCCAAGGTAACTGTAAATAACATAGGAGTCACAGGATGCAAACAGCAGGAATTAGAGATCTGCATGCACGTGTAGAGCTGTGGTCCCACTGGGAACACAGAAATGTCTGGGATGATGAACCATTTGGGCCCATGAGATGGTGGAGTTCAGCCTCATGAGACAAGAGGGACAAGGCCAAAGAGGAACCATGTAATTCAGGAGGGAAAATTGCCCTGTTCAGGCACCTGACTGAAAGAATCCCTTGTGACATGGTCATGGAGCAGAGCTCCAGGAGAACTGGTTAATTATGGAGGATCATCTTCTGCAAGTTCAGGAAGAGTGCATCCTAGTGCACAGGAAAATGAGCAGATGCACATAAATACTGAAAGGAGACATAGTCCTTTCTTTAGTACCTAGTGACTGGGCAAGAGTCAATGGGTACAAGCTGAGCTACAGTAAATTCAACTTAAAAATAAGAAAAAGATAAAAAGTGGGGGTGATTGGGAAGAGGCTGTCAAAAGAGGCTGGAGATCCTTCGTCTCTGGAGGTGTTCAAAACTCAGTTGAGCATAGTCCAGAGCAAATTGCTCCATCTGACTTTGTTTTGATCAGGGGAGTTGAATGAGATCCCCAGAAGTCCCTTCCAAGCTCTGCGATTTTGTGACATTGGAGCTCATTGAAAGCTAAAATCTCACATTTATGGGATGATACTTATGAACACCTGAGTGACAATGAGACACACAGAGTGGTTTAACAGGTATGTCCACACACACATTATGTCCAGAATAAAAACAAAGCCCAAAGTTGTACATTAAAACACTGGCCAAGGGCTCTGTCAGTCTGTTGCTAGTCTGTTGCTCTTAAACCCATGGAAGGTGACCAAGAAAACATCTTGGCTCCTCTCTCAGTCATGAGCAGATAATTGTTTTGTTTCTTCCTGAAAATGTAGGATCTACATTACAGTTTCACAGATTTCATGTGTTTTACAGCTCTGCTTACCTCCTGTCTAATCCTGTATACCTGGGGAATGACAGCACAATGATGATTCACAGGAGAGGACCCCAGCTCAAGTCAGAGATCTACCTTTAAAAATCCTCCCTGGAGTCAGTGATGAATTTCTACAGGATGAGGAGGGGCTTAATGTATATCTGACATATTCCTCCCTTTGCTGCCCTCAGCTTTTAAGCCCCCATTCCAATGAGGTTGTGTCAAACAAAGTCTCCAAAGTCTCAGGTACATAAGCACCCAAACCCTATTTCTAGTTTTCCACAGAGAAAACACTGAAAACCTATGTGGACCCTCCACATACAGATCTGTGGGGCACTGCTACCCTGCTCACAAATGAGAAAAGATCAAATGAAGAGTAATTCATATTTATAAGGAATCAATTCTAGCAAGAAATTGAACCAAGAAGCTTTGGACTCAAAGTAGTGTGGCATCCTGCTGAGATAAGAAGAAATGACTTTGTCTCTAACCAACTAACTAGGTGTCACGGGTGATGTCCCTGCTTTAATGCCTGCCTTACACATGGTGCCTGATAACTGAGGGGTTAAGGGATAGAAATACATGTCACAAAACACTACCAGCATGTGAGTGGGATATGCATAAATGAATGGATGTGAATGACTCTTTTCTAGGCCAACGGGCTTTCTGTCGTTTCTTCATTATGTCTGAGAGTAATCTTCAAACATGCAAGTCTTCCCTTGAAGAATACATTAGCAAAAGAAGGGTGTAAAAGGTTCTGTGTCATTAAGAGGACTTGACTTTAAGAGCAGCTTAGGCTGCTTGTGAAAGAGTAAATAAATAAAAGTGCTGATTTTAAAATCAGTGTTCTACTATACAGACCGGAGGTGGATAGTGCAAAATGCAAGGATTTGTGCAGTGGTAAAAATATCTCCTCATCAGTTTGTCTATAGGATAGCAAAATGGAACAACATTATTAACTTAGTGTCCATTTTGTATGTAACCCTCTCAGCAAAAGCCTAAACTGCAGAGAAAGCTTATTTTGGAAGAGCTGTGACATCTTCGATCACAGAGCATCAAGCTGGATCTGGTTTGATCTGGTTTGTATTGGTTGGATGAACTTTAAGTTGGTTGGATCCAATTTGATATCTAAGACAAGCAGGGTGACAAGCCTTTGGGTTTCCCTTGGTCACTACAAATGACCAGTGCACTACCAGTGCTGAAATGTGCTGAGCATCTGTCAAATTCACCTGAACTGAGAAAACAGAAACTCAGCTGAGAAAATATCAGATTCCTCAGCCTGATTTTTTTCCTCTTAAGAATTTCCATACGCTTTCAGTACAAAATTAAATATCTGGTTTTCAAAGAATGCCGTAATTTGGATTTTTCTTTCTTTCCATAATTGTGTATGTTCAGTTTCATATATTTGTAGACAATTGTGGATTGCTAAAGCCATCATATTCAGGATGAGAGGAAAAACTCCACCTCTCCTATCAGAATATTTATAGCTGCCATATTACTTATGGTTATCACTGTGCTATGCCAGTTATTACAATATTAACATATTTATATGCCATTTAATACTCAAATGCTAATAAAACAAAACCAGAAAATTAAAGAATTGTGAAATACCCCATTTTAATTTTTTTTTTAATCTTTGATTTAGTTTTTTTTTGTAAATACAGCAAATTCCTCTAATTATATTTTAACAAGCATTTAGGAAGAGGTATGCCTCCTATTGGATCCTAAGTGACTAAAAATGACCTACTTTAATTTTATTCATTATCTCTAACTGTTATTAGAACCTATATTTGACATATGTGAATATTATTTGATCTTTTCAAACCACATTCATTCTCATTAAGAAAGCCCCAAGACATTTTCTTTCAGAATATTTTTCAAATATTCTGAGATTTTGCTTGTTATGTGAAATGTGACAGCACTTTCAAGTTCTTTATTACAGTTTTTTTCTACTGCAAGAACCAATTATCCCTTCCCAGTACTAGTGTCTAGTTTTGAACTCAATATTTAAGCAATTAGTATCTGTATCTGTAAATTAATATATCTATATTGCTAATGTAGTTATAATCATACAAAATGAGTAAGAACAGCCTTTTCCAATGTTGCTAAATGTAAAGAAATGTTTATTTAAGTTAAAATGGAATTAAACTAGGAGAGGACAAGCAATGGAAATAATTTTTATGGCACTTCAGCTTTTCTTTTTCTGAAGAAGACTACTTAAAGGAAAACTACATTTTTTCCAAGAGACCTGCTTGTTTTGCAGAAATTGAACTTATTTTCATACTTTTACATAGAGCAATTGCTGACTATATAGATAACTTCATTCCATTAAAGAATTTGAACTTTTAATTCAAAAAAAATGCATTTTAAGTTAGGAATATGCTGAGTGCTATGCTGAAAATGTTTCAAGTCAGAAATTATATTTAGCTGTAATTAAGTATCAGGGCTATGAGTTATTATGAATACACAGTGATTGATATAGATTTTACTGTTTGTTATAAAGCTCCCTTTTTGGGAAATATCTGTGATATTTCCCTAGATCAGAGAAATGAATCTTGATATGTACAGATGCATCAGATTTCAAAATACATTTCATCAGTAATCTACACAAAATAGCTCTTCTGGCAAATGAAAACTAATTTGTTCATTTTGTTTTCTTATCTTGCCTGCAGAAAATGAGTAATAACAAAACTGCACTACACAGATTTGAGTTCATTATTACCTTCTTATGTTAATCACCAATTAACGTTTTCTTTCTCTCATGAATAAAAATTCTATAAATATTTTAGGTCCACTTGCTGATATGCTGATGGATGGGTTTATCTGACCTGCAGATGGCTGTTGTTGCATCCTATTCACATTGATAGTCTTCGAATGTCTATCCAGAAATGCTAGAGAGGAAAATAGAAAAGTTGAGAATGAAGAGAAAAACTACTAAAATTGCATTGAGTCTGCTATTCAGTTCAAATTCTGTGTAATACTCACGTCATTATATTTCTTTTCCTGATGTGCAGAGATTATTCTAATGCTATACTTACAGCCAAGTGAACAAGATGACGAGAAAAAAAATCAAGAGTTGGCTTAATGTTTGACTATTGCAGCTAGAATTGCTTTAACTCATCTTTGTTAGATTGGTGGGAAGAGGTAAATGCAAAAATTAGTTCAGGTAAAGGTTTTCCTAGGAGTTTCGAATACCTAAGCATGGGAACATTGAGAAAGGACAGTAGGTCTGAATGCTTGGCAGACTGAATTCAGACTGAATGAAGGCATGGAGAGAAAGGAGTAACATCTGTGCTTTGAATTTCTAACTTTTTTTGTTGACTCAGAGATCTCACTGCCCAGCTCCTGCTGTCATTAAAACACAGACATTAGCAAGGTTTTATCTTAAACCCGTTCAAATAATGGTTTTTAACATGAGAAAACAAGGCTTATGTTTCTTAATCTTGTTCTTAGCAACAGTTGAACTCTTTTATCCTATTATGCCTGAGGCAGATATTCAACCCAGAAAATTTCAGCCAAACATTTCTGGAGTCTGAAAAAGTTACTAACAGCAGAACAGGTGTCTTATACTACAAAGCAATTGTTAAGCAATTAGAGGCATAGATGTTCCATCTAAGATGTTCCACTTAGGTCATTCATGCATGGACAAAAATATAAACATTTTGTAGCCTTCTTTGCAAAGGGAGTTGTATAAAACGGAACGAACTAGGTCAAGGCAAAATTAGTCTTGGACAGTAGCACTTAACACAATGAAGAAACAGAGAAAATTTGCTTAGATTCAAGTTATCCTACAGATTTTAGGTGCACAGGAACCATGAATCAAGGCATGTAAAGATTAATTGCAAATCTAAATTATCCCCAGTGACAATTTTAGAACTCAGTTCAGGCCACAGAGAAAAGGGATAAATCTTTTGGGTGGTCTATAACAAGTTCCAGTCTATCATGAATTACAGATCAGCTATAACTGAGGCAAGATGTGAAAATACTGCAGCATCATCACCTCCTGAACTTGTTCTAATGCTAAATACTCTTATTTGCTCTTATTTTTTTCCACTCAAAGGATATTTTCAAAATCTTCATTGATGACAAAGTAGGTTTACTTGCACTGATAAGTGTAAGAATTTTAATATTTCTATATTCTGCTACTTATTCCATGTCAGAAAGTGTAAAGATGTTTTCCAGGGTGTAGTGTGAAATCTATTACATCTACTAATGATTAAAATGCAAAACTGTGTTGAGGAAACAGATGCAAGAGTGAACAAAGAAAAAGAATATTTTAAACTTATTGTATACAAAAGTTACTACACTTAAAAAAAAAGGTATTACATGCAAAAGTTTTACAAAAATTCTTGGACTGGATTATTTTTTTTTTAATGTAAATTGGAAGCATTTTAGTCTTCCTTTAAATGTAGATTTTGGCTATGGGAATTCTGTTTTTTCATCTCTTATGTACAAATATAATAACTTAACTACCCTTAGAAAGCACCTTCAAAGGCAGAAAGCTTATGGTTTACTTAAGGAGCCTAATCTTCACTGAAAATTCTTTTCTCAGCCTGATGCTTTGTACCCAGATCGTATTTGTTTCACATGGGCCTTGTAACCTTTACTGCTCTTTCAGAAAATGCATCTATGATCAATAGAAAGATGATTCTTCAGGTAGTCCTTGGTTTGCTCCACAGAGAATGATGCTACTGGATAGGTGAGCTGACGTATTCCACACAGAATCAGTGAGGTTGGAAAAGACCTCTGAGATCACTGAGTCCAACCTATGAGCCAACACCACCATGCCAACCAGACCATATCATGGAGGCTTAATGTTGCTTCTGTTTTACATCATATACATTGTTATCACAGTATCATTTGGCGGTAAGGAAGACATTGATTGCTTTGACAAACCCAGGAAGAGGGAAAGCTTGCTTATATTTTATTGCTGCCATTCCTGACAGCATATGATTCTATGGTATTAACCATATTAACTAAATGGGGTTGTGAGGCTACTTGTTTTAATGTCTCAGGTACCTGGTCATCCTTTTGCCATTTACTTTTCTTCTGATCAGAACACGAACTCTTCCCCCAGAATTTCATACCTTGTTGTTTAGTCTTCCAGAAGATAAGCTTTGTTTTTATAAATTGCTAAGAAATAGCTGACTGTCCACTGAGACTCAAGACATTATTCAACAGCTTGAGAAATCATGACCTACCTTCCCAGAACTGAAGTGGAAGCAAAGGAGACAAAGGAGCAAAGAAGATGCTGTGGTTGAAATTGTGGCTAATGCTCCAGGAAGGCTGGGCAAAGTGGCCACTGGAGCCATCTCTTGGTTCTGCAGAACTCAGTCTCTGCACTGAAGTTGGCTACAAAAGTTCAAGGGTCTCCTTTAGCAGGTCTGTTTTTAGCAGAAAGTTGAGGCACCATTTTCTCAATGACTTTCTCTAGCTCCTAGTGAGGAACTGACTGCATATGTGCAGAAGAGCCTGGAGAGCTAACCTGTGTTGAAAGATCTGGGGCTAATGTGAGCATGAGAGTAAAATATATGTTTCTTAAGGAATGTGGCCACTCTGAATAACAGTGAGAGTTCTTTATCTCCTATTCAAATCATGAGGATTATATTTTTTTTTAATTACATCAATTTTTAAGCATCATTCATCTCTACCTTCTGCTAATTAAAATGTTCTCTGCCTAGTCCATATACATGCAAAACTGCAGTTTGCAGTTTGACAGGATATTATTGAACAGTATGTGAATTGGTTTAAAAGTAACCAGATTTGAAGCATCCATCAGTCAGTAACAGTGCACTCATAGGTCACTGAAGCTGTCAATTTCAATCAACTCTGTAATTAAATACATCACCAATATAGATTTTGTGTAAGAACGTCACTTGTTCTTCAGATGTCTGCTACTAGGACAAATCACACTTCAGTGTCTTTGAATGTGCCTTCTAAATACAGTTTTTTAAAACAGCATAACATATCCATCCATCTCCATCCAATTTGCTGAATAGAAATTTGTTTAACTAATACATAGTCTAAACACTGAATTAAAAAACAATATGTGTGTTCCCTTTTCTGTATAAATGAGTGCTGTAATGCTACAGTAGATATTTTATTGCATCTCTTAAAACTATTCTGCTGGTATTTGTTACGTAGAATAAAAAGAAAGAGCAGTAAGTCACAAAAAAGAGAAAAATTGTTCACATCATCTGCAATTTGCTTCATGTTCAAAAATAAAAGAACAGAATCTTCAGACATGAGGAAATAAATCATTAATTCTAATTTTGCTAGGGATACAAATACCAGGCATTTTCAAATTAAAAAAAAAAAAAAAAAATTAGTGCTTTTGAGTGTCAAATTCTTCTATTATACTTGCCACTAGATTGGAAAAGTCTGAAACAATGCTGACCAAATATATATTGCCTGCCATTTGATTTAATCTTCAAATAAGCCCCAGGAAGCAGGTCCCTGGACAGTTAATCTTTAGTTTTGTAGCCCATGCACATTTTCAATAAGGTTACCAGAGAATTAGGCCCGGTAGGGAGGGGAAAGGCACATTGTCTTATTCTAAAGACAACTGTTGAGATCCTGCTAGCAAATTATAACTCCCTTAATATAAAAAAAATTATTAGCTAAGTCCTTGCTGTAGTGAAAGAGTAGGCACCCTGGAGGGGAAAGTTCTTCATGTTTTCTCCCTGGAACCATATACCTGTCCAGTTTAAAGTATATAAAAATGTAAATATTGTGGGTATAACACACTTTAAGGTGCAGTTCTGCAGCCTAGACAATGCTAAGGAGGGTACAGCAGAGGATTCCAAGGGGAATGTTAATGGATTGGGAGGGGTTAGAGATTTTCTACATGCAATAGTGAAGTTATGGAGGGCTGGTTTACTTCCCTCTTTAAGGAGCAGTACACAGGTTTGGGGGAAACTAGCTCCCTTAATGACTGCACCTTGAGCCAAGAGGAAGGTCTAGAAAAACTGGAATACATGAATAAACCCAGGGCTTTATTTCCTGTGTTGTGCCATCTCCGAGGTATGAATAAAAACCTGCGACAGTGGAAACACTTTAGGACTCTTTAGAATATTTAGGTCTACATTCCCAACTCAAAAGCATATGATAGAGGCAAATTTTAAAATAAAGGCATTTTTACAAAGACATACAACACAAGACATCACAGTAAAAACCCAGCAAAAATATCCCAATGTACGTGTTCTATGAGGGAAATGTATATGTCTAACAGAATAGTGGAAAAGTAATAGTGAACAAAGGATGAGGAAATGGAATAAATATACTTTGAACAATGGTAGTTTCAGGGAAGTCTAGAGAAAGACTGATAAGACAATATTTTAATAAGGCTTGGATGGGTATAGAAAATAATAGACAGTGATTGCATCAGAGTGGAAGTTCAATAGCTAATTTGCAAGAGGAATTTTGGCATTAGTTCTTCAAACAAAAAAAACACCTTACTATCAAATTAAGGTTCAGGTAAACATGTGTCTCATTTAAATGACGCAGTAGCTTATAGTCTATTTCCATTTTCTAAATTGGCAAGGTAAACAAACAACAAAAAAAAGCCACAAACCTACACTAAGAAATATAAAGAAAATGTACTTTGAAGTCATAGAAAATTCAGGGAAATACAATAAATAGAACTTAATGATTGAAAGAAAACTTCATCTAACCCATAAATCAAAAAAACACATTTTAGTGTTTCACTAAATATTCTCACTGTTTCACCATTGGCAATGCTAAGGCTGTGGTTTCTCTCTGCACTCTCCTTTTATCTGTGAACTTGATGATTACACTTTTTACAATCCCATCAAAAATACCATCATACTTCTTACAGAGCAATGAAATTATTTGTCGCAGTTTCAAATGACTTCTCTCTTACAAGAGGACAGCCAGGGCAATGTCTCCTTCTCATCCTCACTGCCCTCTTACCTGCCTTTGAAGCAGTGTACCACACTGCTTCTGAAACTATTCTCTGTTGGCCTCGGTGACCCTCTTCTTTTGCACTTTTCTTCCTAGTTTTCTAATCATGCTTACAGTGTACTCCTTGGCAAACCCTCCTTATCCTCTTCCAGTGTCCTACTGGGGAGCCTTTTTCTTCTGTCCACTTTTCATCTCTGGGTAATCTCATATGCAAACAAAAGCTCAGTGAAATGTAACACTGACCCCTAATCAATACCTGAGACAAGTCTCCATCTTCTTATGGGCTGCAAACTGCACCTCTCCCTCTTTCTTCTCTGCTCAGGCTATAAAGGGTACACAAGAAAGGAGAAGGATGTGCATTTCAAAACGTAGAAAGGAGGAAGATAGGCCTCAAAGGAGTACCTTATTATCATCTGTAAAGCCACCTCCTTATTCATCTTCCTGGTCTTAAAACTCACTAGTGTGATGCCCACAGAACCTGATAAATGCTAGGTCCCAGCTGCCCTGAAACTGCTAGTATCTCTCTTTATCTCCTGTTCCTGAATTCAACTATTATCTAATTTATTTTTTTTTTTTAATTTTTAATGCTTTTATTGTAAAATTCCTAGGGCAGGAACAAATTTTGTGTTTGTATAGAGATAAGCAAAGTGAAATACCAGATTTTGACTCCATCATTCAGGGACTGTGGTGCCAGGAAATGTTGATAATGCACACAACTCAAGGATGTGTACCTCAAAGAATTTGTGCTTCCTGTGAAAAGATGTGTGGAACTGGGAAAAAAAAAAAAACAGCCTTGACTTTGGGAATGTGCCAGTGCCTCTGAAATGTACTTTTCCTTAAAAAAGACACATGTGCATTCAAGATCTGACACTTGGTAGAAAAGGCCATTGCAAGAACAAAGGCAATATTACAATATTAAGAACTGAGTTCCTCCTCCAAGGAGTAGATTAGTATGGTCCATGTGGACACATTACCCAGGCCCACCTTCACATGGCCCCAAAGACTTAATTTTCTTCTATCCTCAGACATGTTAAAGTATATTAATCTGCCTCAGTGCCCCAGAGCAAAATGTGCAGGATTCAGACCATAGTAAATAGATTACTGGAGAGAGGAATTTAAAAATCCGTGTGACCAAATCATGAAAACCTAATCACTCTACAACCCAACCAGAGAAATTTGAATAGTGTTTCAGGCACATTAACCTCAAATAGCTGATCTGAGCAATTCTTTTTTCTTTTGGTCATCAGTAACAGGTGATAACTCAATTGCAATTTCTCGTGAATTACATTACACAGTTCAACATATTTGAAGGAATCCTCCCATCAAAATTATAACTCAACATCTAAATATGGGGTTTAAAAAGATAACAGAGGACAAGACATCCAATTTTTTCCTGGTACTCTGTTTACTTTTAGGAACTAGATAGATTTTACAGGGATTGATTAAGGGTCACTGGTAGGCAAGGGACACTTACAGTACAGCAGGCCTGCTACATGTGAAGCTATGTTTAACAACCAGTGAAGGGTCTATATGGGAAATGATGGGAATAATGCCAGAAACTCTGCTATTACATAAGTACTGTACAGAAAACCTGCCACTGCTGTCCGTGAAAGAAACCCTGCTGCACTTTTAATTTTAATTCTACACATAATTCTTATTCCTATGATGCCATACAACTAACAATGATACCTCCACAGACACTGGCAGTTCTTCATGATATAAAGACACAGATACAAATTTTACCATGATATGTACCAAAGAGTGGGATATTCCTTGGATGGGTGGCTGAATACAAGAAAAGAAGTTTGGAGAAAAGCAGAATCTGGAGATTCTTTAAAGTTTGGTTAAAAGCTTGGAATTTCCATTTTGGAGCATATATCAGTTTTTAGATCAGTTTTGATTCTGAATCAATAACAATGTACTGGTGAGCCAGATACTGATGAATCTCATATAGTCACCAACTTTTTGCAAGGGTGCCAAGGTACTTTTGTTTCAGGAAGCACCAAGAATGAGAGATTTCTGGAGGCAAAGTTTCAACGTCTTCTGGATGAGCCCCTGCATGTTCCACCTCTACTTCACATTCCTCTTTGTATTATGTCTTCTATGCAGTCAGAACAAAAAGTCTCATTTATTTTATTTCACTTAAGTAAAAATTTATGAGGGAAATTAATTTTGTGTTAGGGTTATGCTCTGCTTCTATAAAACTAAAATCCTTTAGTCTAATCTTGACTTTTTAAATCATAGATGATGGTTAACAGTCCAAAGTCTAATACATCTTGACACAAGACATTACTTCAAATTCAAAAGTTCCAATGGCCCATTCTGAAACCAAAATGCTTTTTTCCCCACAATACCTCTACAAATTTTCTATATTCCCCCAGAACACTTCAATGTTGACAACATAACATTTTTGATCAGACCTGCTCCATGGTAAAGGATTATTTTATATTCCCCCACTAAAAAAATGGTAGTTTACACCTTGGAGAGACAATGACTTGCCCTGAACTTGTCCAGCTTCTGAGTATTGCAAAAAGCCTTCTTAATGAAATGTTCTAGATAATTTATCCCTTGTAAGGTAACAAATTTTCCTTTAGAATGTCATCTTGGGCATTATAGTGCTTAGCCATTCTCTTCCAATATTACACTGTGATAAATAAAACGGGCAATGAAACTTCCTATGACTCTCAAAGGTGAAATTCAGCCTTAGATTGGCAACCATAATAAATATCCATGATCCTTAGATCTAGTTAACTGACCAGCCACACAAGTGCAGGGGTGTCAAGCCTCCATTGTAAGGATGACTGGAGCAGATGCAGTGCTGGAAGACCATACACTGCAGATTATTAATGCATTATTCCATCAAAGTAAGCAATGCTCACTTTTCACTAAGATAGACGTGGCTTTAAATAAAACCTTCATGAAAAAAAAAAAAGTAAATAGAGATTCCATCTAAAAAAATTCTCACCTGACAATGATAGCAGATGGCTTATAGTATATAACATGGAAACAATATTAAATTCTCTCTCTCACTACCAGACTTTTCAAGAGCCAAGGATGCCAAATGACACAAAGAATACTTTGTGCTCTTGACCAAGTGGTGATGTCTCCTCTACGAACATTTCCTTTCAGGAAAGTTCAACTTCCCTGACACATTCCATAATTCTGTGATTCTGAAAGAGAAGAATTTCATTTCAGTAATACCCAAATGTAAATCACTCAGGCCAAATTTGAACTGAACTTGCCTCCGTGAAAGATGGGGAGAGACTATTTACAAGGGCATGTGGTAACACAACAAGGGAATGGCTTCAAAATGAAAGAGGGCAGTTTTAGATCAGATATTAGAAAAGAACTCCTCATTGTGAGGGCCATGTAGCTGGAAAAAGTTACACAGAGAAGATGTGGATGCCCCATTCCTGGTAATGTTCAAGGCCAAGCTGGATGGAGCTCTGAGCAACCCAATCTAGCGAAAGGAGGGTTGGAACTGGCTGATCTTTAAGGTCTCTTCCAGCCCACCCATTTTATAATTCTATGATTCTATGAAACGTGCTTGGAAGCAACTTAACAAATCAGAATTAATCTGCTGAAGAAAAGTGCTACTACCCTTCTGTTCATCCGTTCAGAGTGGCCACAAAAGGAGGGCATCGAGCTGCACACTTTATCGTATGTTTCACCAGAACACAGAGAGGAAGAGAAGCAGAAAAAAGGGTGGTGAACAGGGAAGGTTTAGAAAGAGTAAGGGTGGTGAACAGTTCCTCCCACTTCAGGTGTTCCTCACAAAGTCCTGCCTGGGAGGTGCTCAGCCACCTGGAGATCCTCTGCCAAAAAGCAGCACTGGAAGACAGGACATGTCATGAATAGAGCTGGCATGGATCTGCTTCGTAGCAGCTCTCCTGAGGGCTTGCAGTTTTACTGCTATTTGACTTTCCCAAAGGAAAACCTGTCTCCCTTAAGTAATAGGACAGAAGGAAAATGAGGTAAAGTCCAAGAACTTAAAGAAAATTAGTTCAACTCCCAAATCTTTTATGGAAAAAGAAAAGACAAAAACAACACAGAAAAACCATTTAGCAAGGAATCTGCTGCAAAGTTCCATTTTTTCAATATTTATTGGCCATATTAAGAAAAAAAATTAAGAATTAAAAAAAAAAATCAACGTATGACATACATTGACATTGACCCAATTTGATTTAGGCATTAAAATCCCATTTTTTAATAGAAACTCAGAAATGGACTCAGCTAGACCCTTTCAAAGAAATCTTTGCTTCATTTTTTTACAGCATGAGGATAAATGAGAAGCTTATGAGAAGCAAGACTAATGTGAAATAAACAGATTTTTTTAGTCATAGGAGGAATCAGAGGACTGCAAAATTCAAAAAAGGAATTCCTTTCTCAAAATGGATATCTATTTCTTGTTCATTGGGGTCTCATTTTAACTTGTCAACCAAGGCTACTTGTAAAAATACTGAATTTATCATTAGTTAAACTACAAAGAAAAAAGAAAAAAGGTGATAGGTTTCTGTAAGTGCTCAGGACTTGCTACTGATGTAGATACTGTCATGTTCAAGCAGCCAAGTGCCATTTGTATGGTTGTGTCCTGAATTATCACATGATCTGGAACAGAAGCCTTTATTTACCTTCTGAACACAGTGATCCTACCAGAATCAAAAAGTGAGAACTTCATCCACGAACACAACTTACACAAGGAATCAGTTGAGGTAAGGCATGGTTTTCATTTGGTGCAGTCAGGCAGAGAGAATTTATAATGTATAAATGATAAAATATATACATATCAATTATAAAATATAACTCACGATGTCACCACACGCTTACTTCTGCTCTGAGCAGGAGTGAGCTTGTTTTGTACATGGCTCAAGCTGACTTTATGCCTTTCCCTGACTGTATTCACTCTCTCAGCAAAGCTGGTTAGTTTGGCTCCATGCTATACTCATATGTCTACACACCTCTTGGCTTGTGTTCAGCCTCCTCAGAGCACAGGGATCCAAAGCTCACACCTGACTGAAAAGTGTTAGGGACACGTATATCATATTAGGTATAACAGAAATATAATAGCAGAGGGATAAACAAAATTGCACTGAGAACAGCATCTTCTGTTTTTGTCACCCTTTAGTACAGGACAGGAAATACACTAAAAAACCCATTTAAGATGATTTTGCTTATAATTTGAAGCATATACAGTTTACAGATTATTAGATTAATGACAGTTTGACCTTGAAAACACCTCTATCTGCTGAAAGAGCAACACTCCATCACCTGTTTTGATTCATTAATGTATCATTTAACTTGGTATGACACATGTTCAGCAGTTATAATTACATTATGGCCTCCCTATTACATCAGCTCTGCTCCAAGTTTCTGTCACCACAAGTCCAATTTTCAACACAGAGCAATCCAGTGCACTCTTTCCTTATTAGTGTCATCTTTAATGTAGCACAGAGTCTGAACCATTACTTGGCACTGAGAGTTTAACAGCAATTAACCCCTGCTCTATCCCCAGGGAGAAGTACATCAGCAACTTGCCAAAACACTGTAAACAAGCTGGCCAAGATCAATGCAAAACCATGCTGGCTGCAGAGCACCTACTGTATTAATTTAGGATTGATATAGAAAAAGAGAAAATAGTCTGCATGAGATTGACCTAAAAGGATGGCCCACACAGGTTACACAATTTTCTGTAAGCTGAAAAAGGAAAATTCTAAATCCCTTTTCAGCTACCTCATAAACACACATTGTTTTCTAGCTAGGCTTTTATACTAAGCTGATCACCATAGGACTGGCAGTGATAACAGAGAAAAAACATTTATTGCCAGATAATATGTTAAAAAGAGAAAAAAAAAATTTTTAGGTGGTGAATTAAATAAGTTTCAAACTTTACCAGTAAAGAAAGCAAAAAGGGTGAAAATGCCAAAATGCCAATTTCTCTCTGTTTCTGGTTATTGAACAGGGCAGTACACACCAAAGCCAGTACACACCAAAGCCAGTACACACCAAAGCCTAAACCAAAGGTGAAGATTCTTCCTCCGCAGGATCAAAACAGAGCAAAACAAGGACTGTGGAACTCCCTGGAGGTTGCTCACACCAACTTCCCCTAGGATGGCATCCTCAGCCATCCTCTAGCAGGGCCATACAAAGCAACTGGGACTGTGAGTGGAGAGCAGGGATTTTGCTGGTTATGATGGACCTCTGAGGACTCCAACCTCACATGGACTTCTGTGCCCCTGTGTCTGCACTCTGCTGTTCACAGATGGGTAGGCAGAGGCAAAAGTAACTTTTTCCTTTGTGACCAAGACAAACTAAAAGGCAACTACTTCAGTTAGGACATACAGGGGAGTAAAACCCCACTGAGATATAGCTTATATTGGTTTAACTGACCCATGAGGGAATATTTTGTCTTCATTCCAAGTGATGTTTTCTGGTTTTGTGAAATCACAATTTTCCCTTATAAAGTTTTGATTTATCCTCAAGCCAACATCAAGTTAGAAAAACAAAACAAAGCAACCAAACAACAACCCCAACCATGTTTCCAACTAGAAATTTACCCACAAAGCCTTCCTCTTTACAAAAATGGAGACACATGAGGAAAACTCATTTAAATGAAGGTTTACAAAATCTGAGGCTTTTTATAAAGACAATAAAAATAAGAAGAAAAGTTCTTCCTTCATTAATCTCAATTCAGAGTGTTAACTCAAAATAGAATCAGAGAGTCTGATGCTGAGGATGTGGATTTCACTGCAGGACACTTCTGGTTGTCATCAGCTGAGGGTGGGTCTTAAAGGTTTTTTACATTTCGCTGGTTGAAAGTTTTCCTGGAGAGAGAAGACGAAGAGAGGAGGAGAAGCATGGCAATCCCAAGTGAGATAAATTCTATACCTCTGTCTTTAAATCAAAAAGAATCTGTGGTTGCAATTATTTGTAACATGTGACTCATGGAACAGCCTTGTTCCGTCAGTAAAAGGCAAAAAATATTAGGAGGAAATACAGAACTGAAAACTTTCTTCAATATTTTTGACTTATTGATCTGCTGTACTAGAAGTAACAAAAAATCCTGAAGTTTAAGCATGAACATTTTAAAGTCAGTTTTGTCAGAAACTGGCAAATTTTACACTTAGAAAAAAAAAGTCATTGTAGTGCCTAAGACCTAGAATATAAATTATTTGAAAAAAGAGTGAAGCAACTCTTATATCTGAATTTTTCCAAAACCTGGCTATTTGTCCATTTCCCTAAACTCTTAAGTGGGAAGTTTTAAAATGGGTACTGTTGACTTAATTATAGAGACACATGTAGAGGATTTACATGTAAAATACCTAATATTGATCTATTAAGTGTTATGAACACCAAAGTGTGCCAGTTTAATACTGCTTTGGCATTGGACTGTTAAATGCTTATCAATGACATAAGATCTTTCTTTTTAGTCTTTGCAGATTAGGACTGAAAATTTGAAATATATAATTATAAATTTGTTCTTAAATCTACTAAAATATTTACCTAAATCTACTTGAATCTACTGGAGCTGCCATTGTTTTCACTTTTGAAAAATCAATAATGCAATAATGAAATAATGCAATAAATCTTCAGTTCTGAACTTCCTGAACAGTCACTCTTAAGACAGTTGCTTAACAATTTTAGCATATGATAATTTTAAAACTCATATACACTATCCTCCTGAGTATCCATTTTGTTTTGTGCTCTGCTGCATTAATATTCCAAGCAGAAGTGTAGCTACCACTTTTATTTAATTATGGTCCAAAAAAAAGTTAAAAAGATAAAAAATATGGTACTACTAGGTAAGAGGCGAGAATTTGAATAGAAAAGCTGAATGGAATTTATCTTCCACATGCTGATCCAGATATAAAAATTCAAAATTGTCAGGTATGAAGCATGGTGGTTTTTTCAGTTCATTAGCAAAAAGAAGAACATCTGAAATTCAGAATCTAAAACCAAATTCAGTTTGTGTCTGAGTATGACTGCTAACCAAGGTAGATCCAGCTCAGTGCAAAAAATTCTCAGCCATTGGAATGTAATTACAGCATTTGTTTCTTGAGTTACGTTGGAAAATTGTGGTAATAGGAAGAAAATTGAATAGAAAAGAATGAGTGGAAATAAAATGAAAATTTTGAAAAAAAAAAAATCCAAACAAAAATCTAGAAGTAGTTTATAATGCAGAAGAGTTCTCCCATGTTAAAAGGTTTGGACACAGTTTCTTGTCTTAATTATTGAAAATAAAATCAAGAAAGACCTGAAGGGCCATGAAGACGAAAAGAAGACAAGGAAAGTAAATTAAATACCAAAACAACATTACATTAGGAATGGTGAATTAGGTGCAGATGCAGTTGAATTCAGTGATTCAGTCTGCCTGCCATTCTCCACGTGTAGACCATGGGTTACTTTATGTCCTTTATTGCTCACCTTACCTCTTCCTTGGCAACAAAAGTGTTTTCATCACAATATCACTATTCTGTAAAAACATGCTTGGTTGGTAGCTTTTCTCCCAGGGGTACTTTGTTTTACTCTGATGTAAACACAGGTGAATTTCATGCTGAACTGGCACTGGGAGGGTAAAGAAGAGCACAGCTGTTCTGCAGTAAATATTCCTAGAACCGTACATCCACTTCAAATTTCAAAGCAAGAGCTTTACCAGCATGAGTGTAAAAAGGAAACAAAGTATCTTTATACCAGCAAAGACAATTTTTTTTTTCTGGAAATACAAGGTTATTCTATTTTGGCCCCTTTCAAAGATGTTGTACAAAACATGTTATATCCCTCATGCTATTTTCGTTCTCAAAATAAGTTCAATATAATGAAGGGATAAATCAAACTGTTAGGTCCTAGTTTAAAAAAAAAGTCAGTAATTTATTGGCAATAAATGAAAGCTCTGCCTAGCTCCTTTAGTCAACTATCTCCAAGTCAAGAGTCACAGATGTTAAGAGCTGTTACAAAGCCAAGTTAATTTCCTGAAAATGAGTGCCTGAGGTTGGATGAAGAATCTTACCAGTGTTCAACATGACTGATAAAAAAGAAAAACAGAGCTTAGACGAGATAAAGGTAAAGGTGATAATTGTGTAAAGAAGGAGAACTGTTTTTTTTTAATTTTTCCTCAATAATAGCTCAGCTGATCATAAACACCATAATGCAGATATTCCTGAGAAATGATTCCTTGGCATGCTTGTTCTTTTTCCCTGTGCTCTCTACAGGGATGATGCTTCTGTCAGACATCACAGAACTCCCACACTGCACCACAGTTCTTGCTTCCAGAGGAAATCTGGCTGTTTTATATACAAATAATCCATCAGCCCCACAAGTTGGAATGGGAATTAATTAGGACAACAGGGATTCCCTAAGGATACCACCACAACAAACCAAACAATAATATTGAACTGGCTCATTACTGTTTCTGGCCAGTTGAAAAAACTGAGATTTTTTTTTTCAGATACAAAAAGCCCAAAAATAAATAATTTGGGCTTGGATTTCCTGATATATATTCAGAAAACTATCTGCAGAATAAGGCTTGTTTCTACAAAAACCCTTTCTTTGAAGAGATATCTTTTTAATAAAAGAAAGTTTCTGACCATTTCCATCATTGGTCTTCTTCAAACTTCCTTTGGGTATTTCCAGATGTAAGGATTACTCCAAAACGTCACATCGAGGCGGGGGCAGGACAAAGTCAGGGTTGTCAAGCAGCCAATGCCAAGACCCAAACCCACCAGAGAACCACCTGGTGTGACCTCTTGTAGTAATTGACCCAGACACCCTGAAAGTGGGACTAATTTCTGCTTGGCTGAAAGTTATAATGCACAACCACATGCAGGCTTGGCTCCAACTCTCTAGTCCATTCTTTTCCTTGCTATTCTAATTCCCAGGAGGTAGGGGTTGTTTATATATCTAATATGAATATGTGTGGATTTCTCTGCCCGCTCCTGGTGTTGTATTGCTTGTTGCTCTTATTTCAGGTATCACTTATATCAGTATCTCCTCTAGAAGGAGTTTACACACTGTAATCAAATAATCTTTAATCTGTTTAAAGAGCTAGTATTTTATTTTTAACATGCTGCTGCCAGGCAGTATTCCCAGTCCTTGCATAGTTACAGCAGCTCTTCTCCATACTCTGGGACTTGTTTAGTCATTCACAACTCTGAAAAAGGGCTATAAAAGAGAATTTCTAATGTGTTAAGCCAGCCAGATAGCAAAGTAAGTGCCAAGAGCTGAAGAGCTGGGCAGATCACTCCAGAGATCAGCAAAAAAGTTTCAGTTTGCCTCCTTTCTTCTCCAAAGACAGAGGATGTTCAGGTCACGTTTCAGACCCGTGGTTTTGCCATCATGCACCTTGAAGTTTAGTACTTTTGCTTTGACTTTCATCAAATGTTAGAGTCAGCAGGTATGTCTTCTCACAAAGTCAAATTATGTTTTTGAAGAAATTCCTGGGAATCAAAACCATGCAGTTCTGCTCAGCTTTATCCTTAACTGTGTCTGTGTAAATCTTTCCTTCTTGCAATTCTTCCCTCCTCATTACATTTGAGTCTTGAGTCACTGAGCAATTGTTTCAGACTCAGAATGTCAAGTATTTCTCATCTTTTCTTCACTCTGATTGGTGTCATCTGTAATAAAATAAAGTATATTTCCAAGAACTAAAATATGAAATTACACAATGAGCTAAAAACAAAAGTTAAAGAGCGTGTACACTTTTTCTGTTCTTCCTAACTCAGTCATTCTCAGGCTGAACCAAGGGAAAACAATTGGCACAACTTAAAAAGGACTCTAATAATGGCCAGTAGCAGTATATATCTGGAACCTTTCACCTTCAGAATGGATTTGGTCCAGATTGAGAGCAATTTAAAAGAAATATTGACTTCTGGATGCTTAGTGACCTGTGTAAAAATGAATTAATAATCCCAGCTGTTTCCTATAGGACATCACTAAAAGTGTCAGTGCTGTTGCCAGACAAAACGGCCCCTTCATTGAAAGGTGTAAAAGATTTTTCACTTCATTTATCAATACAGCACGCATAAATAGGTCACAGACTAGCCAAAGAAATTGAAATCTTTCCAAGTCCCTGGCAGATTTTGCTATAGCCTGCAATCCATCACTTAGTCTACACATGTAGGGACAAGCAGCCTGTGTGTTCATGTGTGGGATATTGAGTTGGATGGCAAGTGACCAACTTCCTCAGGCTACTGAGAGTGCAAGATTATTGGACAGTCACAAACTGAGAGTGCTGGGCCTCTCTGGAATGAATGGACAGGTAAGCACAAAGGAAAAAAGTGAGGAGTAGACAAAATATTGACTTTCTTTCCTACAACACAGCTGGACAATGCAGCAGAACTCATAATTTGTTGTTGGCAAAGGCCAGTAACCAATTGCTATTCAGTAGAACACAGGCTGTAAATGGAGGGAAGTGATATATTTCCTGAAAGTAGCTCTTGGAAGTGTCAGGGATAGGTCAGAGAAAGAAGAAACATCAGCACTTACACAGATGTATGTGAAAACTCTGGTTTTACTGAAAGAGTTGTTCAGTTATAAAAATAATGTTTTGGAAGTACAGTACAGTTTTCTTAAGCTATTTGCAGATGGTTAAAAATACATTATGATCCAAAACTTTAAAAGTCCAGCAAAGAACGAGTAATAGTTCAAATCAACATCTGTATTTTTTTAATTAGCTAAATGATTTTAAAAAAGCTTTCACGAAGAAATGGGGTTTACATGTTTTTTTTCTGTATTTTTAATTTTTTTAACATTTAACTTGAGCTCTTGTGGAGTTTGTCCTCTTCAACTGAGGTTAAAATGAGAAGCTGGAATGGGGTGGCAGAAGAGCTTTTATACCACTTGCTTTCCTATACGCTAAACTTCAGAATAGCACAAGAGATAGCATTTGTCAGCAACACTTACAAGAGCCATCAAAGCAGGAATAGAAATGAGGATTTCCAGGTTTCCAATTAGCTTTCAGCACATTTCCAATGCGACTGTGGGGGCATCACTTTTTTCCATGTGCAAAATGAAGAGGGCAGCTACTCAAAAATGCTATGCAAAAACAAATTAATTTTTATTGGTGAAACTATTTCACACTCTTTGCAAGCCACAAATGAAGGGCACTACTGACTACATATATATTTTACCAATAGGATGTGGATTGTATTGCCATCATTATCAACATTTAGTAACTAATAGAGTATTTCAAAGGATCTTCAATTTATGTATGATATTAAGCTGCACAAGAAGAAGAAACCCAGCACTTTATATTATGGTTCAAATGATATGATAGCACTGAACCTCCACTGGAACCCTGAAAAAAAGAGAATATACTGCAATCCTTTTCTCACTCTGGGTAGGGTCTTAACCATGAATAAAGACAACATGGGTCAGAACACTTCTTGTAACTTCAGGCATCTTCAGACAGTAGGTAGAAACCTCTGTGTGGCTGCTGTTAAAAGCTCCTGTAAGCATATGAGGAAAAGACTCTTCCAGGCTTCATTCTTCTTAACCCAAAATAACTGTCTCAATTACGCAGATTAGTCATCAAGCCTAGATGGAGGTATCTATGCTGAAGCCAACTGAATTTTGGTGAAATAAATCCTGCAATAAAAAGCTGGGAAACTGGGAAAAATGCTGTTTTCAGGAAAGTGATTCTTGTGTTGTTTTGACACTGAGCTGAGTACCTCTAAAAGCCTACGAATATCAACTCCTCACAATACTAATTCCAGCCTGAGACTCTGACATCTAAGGAAGTGAATCAAAATAATGAGGCCCCCACTTGCTACATGCATATGATGAGTAAGTAAATGAAACCATGATAATTAGAAACCCAAATGCAGGCAAAAAGCTGCACATAGGCTGTGCATCTCTCTTTTTATTTTTTCCCCTCAGGCACTAACTTATCTTGGCCAAACCTTCCTCTCGACGAGTTCAGAGATATTTTAATTTCAAACTTCAAATGGAGTGCAAATAAAACACCAAACAAACTTAGGATGTTGCACAATTGTCAGTGGGGCCCATTTTAATATTTAATGACCTGGACACCTGTGACTATTGCTAAAAATAAAAAGAATTAATTTAAAAGGAATTATTGACATAATATAACACATGATAGTCTGTTAATAAAAATGCATACTTCTAATTGAATGCTGGCACCTAGCCACCAACTAAGCATAACTTCAAAAGCAACAGCTGGGAAAGCATCTTTTAGATTTTAATTACAGTAGCTCGTAAGCCACTTATCTTTTCAACTTTTTTCTTCAGAAAGCATTTCTGTTTCATAGGAGTGAGTTCAAAGGTATTTACAACATGTAGAGTAAGAGAACTAGCTCTGACATAGCCAAACTTCACTTGTAAATTTGAATTCTGGACTAAGAAAACTATTCTCAGCTTTGAAGTGTGGGCCCAAAAGAACACAGGCTTTGGGCTAACTGCTCAGGTTTTTTGTTCCTTTTTTATCTGTAGATGCAGGATAAGAATTTTTATCATATTTGTTCTATTATTTGTATTTTAGCACTATGTCAGGGCTGCCACTAAAACTGAGGCTGCTTTATGCAAGTATTTTACTATTCAAATACATATTGAGCACACATAATCTGAGATGATTCAGTCATGAAAGAGAGAAGGAACTATTGAAGAGTTTGGGAAATGGGTATGGAGACAGACCTGACTCCTGAAAAGTGATAAATTCTGTAGCTGCATCCAGAAAACTGTTTTGCTTCTGTTTAGAAAAATTATGGACAACTATATATGATTAAAACTCTAAATAAGTTAAAATTATTTGCTAAACTGGCTACATGCCTTGGCATCTTTGGAAAACAGGCCCAGAGGAAGTTATGACTCATTTGATCTAATATCTGAAGTCTTATAGTCTATGATGCTACTCTAGATTTCCTCCATCACCAAAGAGACACAGAGAAAGTGAGACAGAAATAAACGGCCACTGAATGGCTCTTCCGAAACTAAAAGACCTTTCTACAACCCACCTCTGTCCACTGACTCAAGAAATCCAGATAATTTCTTTAGATTAAGCACCAGCATTTTAGCCAGCTAAAATTAAACTAACTCAATCCTGCCTCCAATGTCTTTGGGTCTGTGGAAAAAACACTCTGCCAAAACCTAGGAAATTAACTGTCCATCTGTGATTTGAAACAAGAAATTCACCCCCAAGACTCTCATCCCTCTCTTCCCCTGATATGCAAAGGCATTTATGCAAGCTGAAGTGTTTTTGTTATTAGAAACTATACAAACCAAATTAATGTTTATTTTTTTCACTTATATAGTTAATAGAAAGAAGCTGTGACTGTAGAGGCCTTGTAAAAAGCAAATTCATCTCCTTTATAAACACACACAGAGACACCCATGAATTGTAACATATTAGCAGATAATCACCAGGAAAAGATTATTGGAGCAAGTTAATAACTATATTTCATAATCAGGAGGACCTTTGAAGAAGAGTTTCTACAAAGTTGCAGACCCAGTGAGGACATGTAGTACAAGCAACAAGTCAAAAAAAGTCTATTTCCTTAAAAATAGATTAATTCATGAAATGGAATAGATTAATTGGCAAGTGTTGTGGAAGGGGACGAAACCTGAAATGCTCCAGAGGTCTTTTCTCATCCCACAGAAGTAACATCCATCAGAACCACCACAAGTTCTTAAACTTGCTGGAAGATGTTTTTAACTGTAATTATACTATCTATTAGTTAAAAGCTGTAACTAAGCCAGTTAATCCAACAGATAGCTCTTCCTACCTTTTCTGCAAAATCAAAATTTCTTTTACCTTTTTTTGTGGCTTTTCAAGACATTATTCACACAGAGAGAAGAGTGTGTCTTTGTAGGAAGATAAATAGGATGTAGGAAAACTTGGAGTCCTCTGTCCACTCTGCTGACATACTTCAGGCCAGATTTTGACAAGGGACCAAGGAAAACATTACTTTGTTTTGTGCTAAGGTATCCTGTCCTTCCAAATTGTACAGGACCTCCAGGAGAGAAGATGACAGATAGGCACTGTGTCTCTTCCTTCTTAGGGAGGCTCTGCCAAAGAAGCTTAGAGATTCAAGCAACAAGTTTGTGAAGGAAACTTTTTTCATTCATTTCCAGTCCCACAAGAAGTGGCAGAACTATGAATCCTGAATCCTACTCTTCTGCATTGCAATTGCTCTTGTTTGAATGATAGCTACACAGCAGACCAGGGTATGCTATAAAAAGAAAAAAAAGAAAAAAAAAATCATTTACATTAATAATAATTTCCAGTTATGGAAATACCAAAATTTCAGTCAGTACTACTATAATCTAGACAGCTCATGCAGAGTTCATCACAAATTTTGAAATGCTGTGATTATGTCTGCAAAGCACTACCTGATTAATTTTTTGCATATGTAGCTACACACCTTTCACAGCAAAGTCCAATATGTTCCCCACAAACCTTGCACTCTGTGCTTACACCAAAGGATACGAAAAGAAAAGTTAATAAAGAACTTGTGATCCAGTGTAAACAGGATGACTGGAGTTTATTAATCATAAATGAAGGTGATGAGTAGTTCAGGAGGCATATAAATGAACAGGCAACCTTGCTGAAAGGTCAGAACCTTTCAATAGTGAGCTGTCTCTGCTCCTTTCAAAGTACCTTTCTAAGTTTAGGGTCAGAAAGCATCAAATATGCAACTACTAAATCTGAAGGATGCTTTACAACATTTTAGTTTTGTCCTGTCCCTCTTGTTTAATAGCTTTGGTTTTAGAAGCTCAAATAACTTGGTAGTTAGCTTTTTAGGGGATTCAACAGAAGCATTTTAACACAGGTAACAGCTGCAAAAGCAATAAGATTTCCTTTCCAAGAGTTTGACCTTCTGCTTCATTGTAATTACAGTCACTAGGCTAATCCTGTGGTAAAGAATTGGGATCATAAAATTTATTCTTTGTGTTATGGATGCCAGTATCCTCCACCCTGTGCTGAGGTTACTGTAGAATAGGGATCCAGTTTTAAAGGCTCCTATTTCCACTCTGAGATAAATTTGTTCTCAATTCACTAACATATTTGGAATGTGGGCTCAGTCCTTCTAAAGGCAACCTTTACTGTACTATGCAAATTGTGCTTTTAAAATTAAAATAAACAATTACATTTGTATACATGTCTTCCTTTGTCACAAATATTGAGGGAAGGGGGGGAGATTTCTAATGGCAAACATCCATTTAGATGTCAAAGAGAGTTTTGCATGTCCACTAAATTAAAACATCTTTTGCTGTCAAGTCTTAAAGATTTTGGCATTTCTTCTGATTTCTATTTATGATAGCTCCCAGGGGACATGCTGTGAAGTACTTTTGCCTACTTTAGGACCAATTGCATGTGACAAATGCATTAGTTTTTAATACCATAAGTGGACATATAATTTGATGAAGTATGTCTTTAAGCCATCAGCTGCTGTCTGCCACTAGCTTTTTACAAAGGCACTTTAAACAAGATCACACCCAGCTGCCTTGACAAATCTTTTTTCCCCCTGTAACCAGACCAAAGCCAGCTTGAAATCAGCAGAAAGGCTTCAAATGGGGTTTGGATCAAGAGTATAAAGCCAAAAATTCCTAGAACTCATTCTGTTATCTCCTTTTCATGGGAAAGCAGATTGTTCCCTGCATGCACAAGGGCTGGTTCTGCTCAGGTAAGGACCATTTCTTCACTGCACAACATTTTCAGGCTGATACAGGCAGCCTGATAGGGCCACATCACTCCCATGGAAACAGGTTGCCTGCTGGGCTGTGCAGTGCCACATTCCCCTGCAATGTCTCTCTGCACATCCCAGAGCACCCTCCCTAACCCACCACACCCCTGCAGCTGCTGCCATGAGCTCTGAAGAGTGATTCCTCTGAGTTCTCTTGTGTTTTTCCAAAGGTCATGGAAGCATTTCCAAAGCTTGCACCACATGTGAGGAAACAGCATCAAGGTATATTCACAGATTTGACCACCTCAGTAAAAGTACAGCTACTTCAGAGATCTGCCAATTTTTTTCATTATAGCACATGATGACAGCATTTAGTCTTTGTTTTTAGCCCCACTAAATATATAAACACATCTTAAAGTATATGTTAATTATTAAGATATCTCTTTGGCTCTCTGAACAACTGAAAACCACCTTATTAAATCCTTCTTTTCTTGTCTTTGGTTTTTTCATTTTTCAGTAGCCAGCTGTACACCTTCTGAAATACCATGGAGACATGCCAAACAACAAACTTTCTTTACTATTCCAGTTAAACAATTAATTAACGCCTATAGTACAAAAATACATAAGAAATTCAGGAGAAACAGAAAATCAGCAATGAGCAGTGGGTTTGATTTATTTTATTTCCACTCTGGTTTATGAAACCTTCTGGGGAAGCTGCTATAGTCTTATCACTGTATTTTCATGGCTTCCATTTTGCTGATATGTTTTTATCTAAACCAGTCAAATACGAAAAGTATCCAATACTGCAGATTATGTTACTTGATGACTGTTTCTGTTAATTGCTAAATAATTTATCTAACAAAACTGCGGAATCTAGTCAAATGCAGCAAAATACTGCTGACCAAATAAATGGTTTGATAAAAAGTTTGAAATAATTGTTGAAGGGTATATTGTGACATACAGAATTTGGATTATGTTGTTGCATACCTGACATTTATGACAGTTTGAAGAATAAAAAAGTTTTTCGGATTATTTGGGTCTAAAAGCAGATCCCACTTGGAGAAAATAGTGTAGACGAACTAATTACGGGAGCTTCAGTTTGGAAAAATTACCACTTATTTCCATTTGCAGATGCCTGAATAACAACCTTTGAGTTCTGTTGGATGGTTCTGAAATTCAATTCCTTCTATTAACATATGTATCTTTTTTAGTATTCTAGTGGAAACAGTTGCAACAGTTTTTCTTCACTGAAAAATTAAGGACATACCTAACTACAGCAGCTATGTCATCAATACTCCTCATGAACACTTTTAAAATTTTAGGAGGGTCTAAAATATGATTTTATCTACTGACTTACTGCAGCAGCAGGGGAAATCAAATCACCCCTGAATGTCTTATTAGAGCAATCTCTCTTCAACACTTTTCTATATCTTACTTTTACATCTTCAGTGCATTTTTTAAAATTAAAAGAGGGATTTACAGGTAAAAATATTTTAAGAAATAATCACATTAGTGCTTTCTGAAAAAAGGAATTAGATGTGAAACATGAAAAAAAAAGAGAACTCTGGGACTGTAATGTGAACTACATCTCTATTTTGCTTAAAACCCAGAGAGATGTCTCTTCTGTAGATGCAGGCAAGTAGGTCTTTAGTCACAATTTCTTTTCTTTCCATTCCTTTTTCAGGCTGGTTATTTTTAAGAAGTGCCATCTTGTGCCTCATTTCCCTTCACAGAACCCCATGCAGTAAAGCCAAAGAAAGAGCCTTGGTCTATGTTCCTTTTTCCCCCCAAAGAACCTATTCTAAATCAGGTCATGTGCCTGCCTTTGTTTTTCCCCTTTCCCCTTGGGGTGAGGCGTGAGCTCCGTGCTGCTGTGATGCTTTAGCACGTTGTTTAGATCCATCTTCCCCAGACGTGTGATGCCAGAGCCCTTCCCTTACAGCCTCTGTGAATTGGCACCTCTCATTATTGCCATTGCTCATGTTCTTCCCTTCTTCCCTCCACTCCCACTACCAGAGCAACCAGACAGTGGTTTCTGCTAAGCTGCAAGGTTTTATTCCCGTGGATGGGTGTCCAAGCTCTGCATCCTTAAGGACTGCAATGACTCGGCATTCCTGCTGACCAGGATTGTTACATGGAGGTCCAGCCCAAGGCAGAGCTTTGTGCAAGGGCTGTGAGAGGAAACAACAGTGGAATGCAGGGGATTTGTGAGGTCCTTGGATTCACTAAATCCCCAGAAGCTCTTAATGGCCTTCTAAAAGAAAATTTACGGGCTAAATTATATCCTAAAGTCATTTATAATAACAGTTTAATACCTGATTAATAGGACTAACTTGAATTGTCAGGAGCACGGACTTGGTCATGTAATATGTCATATCTATCTACTATGATCCCCAAATTCTCTTTCATTTTTCCTTAAAAAGGAATTAAAAGCTTTCTCACAGGGAAGAACAGACCAACCTGATAAAGGGGACACCACTCTTGCTCTTTTTATGAGATGATCACAGAATGGCTGAGAAATTTTGAAGGAATACTGCAAAATATTACAAGTCCCTTTAATTTCATTTTTTAAAGTGACAAATTAAAAGCTACTGGAAAATTATGATGTATTTTCACCTAGCCCAAATTGGAGTACCAGAGATGAATCAGTTTGCAGAACATAACCTCATACCTGTACCATATTGACTGCAAAAACTGAGGTGTATAACTTATTTACATACCAGCAGACTATATTTATTTATATTATTTTTTAATAGAAAAGGAAGTGCATATTAAAAAAAAAATCAAACTTGTGAAGCATAAGCAAGACTATGCAGGAATGATTCCAGAAGCTGTCTACTGTTCTCTGTGATTTGACAGAATCACATGCTAAAGTCACTTACTGATTAGGAGCAGAGATTTGCAACATTTTTAGGATCAGGGATTACTTTTATTATGGCAAGAGTTCAATTTAGTTTTACAGTTCATTGTGGTACATTATTTAATGATGATGTTATTACATCAAAATATTTATTTGGAACATATCAATTCAATTTAAAACTTATGTAGGATTTTACTGAGACTTTGTTTTAAATATATCAGTTTTTCACTGGATAACATGGTAGAAAAGTGAAAAACTAATGTTTTGAGAAACAAAGGTTTAGGTAAAAAAAGTAAATGTAAATTTTTCAACTTGATATGAGATCAAATCAAACTGATTTGAAATCGAATCAAATATAAGAATTTTCCTAGGGAATGGAAATTCATTCACTTCTAATTAGACTGGTACATCAAAAGGAATAAAGGTCTACTTGACAGTGATTTTGTTGTTTTTTCTTGTGATTGTGATTACCTTAGGATCAAAGCTGTACATGGAAATTACATTAAAGCATGCTTCTAGATTATGTACAAAACAGCGTGTTGATGAAGAAGCAAAGTTCTTTCCTTTTAATATTATTGCTGTTTTAATCTTTTCTCTAAGAAAAACTCACAACCAAACAAAGTGAAAAATTGTAAATCTTGCTGCATTTTTCTCTGGATCCATACATTCCTTTCTTACTTTTACAAGCATGTGATTACCTCTACATCCCAGAACTTTTAAAAATCTCTTTGTATAGCAAATTCTCCGTATTATGAAAAGTCTAACTCATCATTTCTTGGAAGGCAGTTCCAAACTTTTAGCTATCACACTTAGATTTGTACTCGTTTGAAAACCAAACAACCACGTTAATCACAAAAGTGTATTTCCCTCTAGACTTTTGCTTGAGGCAAGTCACTTCTCAGAGATCCACCACACCTCTATGCTTAGGAATTCGTCCTCTATGCTTCATTTAAATCCACTGATGCTAAAAGTTTTTTCAAAGGCACAAAGAATATGAGTTCCCCCATGTCACCTCTTCATAAGAAGCAAGGCAGGGGTCTTACATAGAATTTCCAGTCTCATTTTCCTGATTGCTTTTCTCCTCTCAATATTGTCTTCAGACCTGCATGGCAATGAGGGCAGCCACAGACTGCAGCAGGCTGTCAGAGAAGTGCTCAACACCCAGCCTAATCTCAGCAACCTGATCTGCCAACACATACTCTGAGCAGTGGCATAGACTAAAGGGCCTCCAGAGCTCTGTTCTAATGAAAATAGTTTACAAATTTAGTTAAATATTAGTTTCTAAGCAGTGTTTTCCTGGCCAGCCTCACTGCTCAGGAAGGAGAAGCCTAGGCTTTTTGTTATTTTGTCTGTTTGGGGCTTTTGTTTGTGGTTTTGTCTTTGCTTTGATTTGTAGCTTTGTTTTTTGTTTTTCTCTCAGGTTTTGCTTTCCTTCTGGTATTTCCTGTATTTTTTGAGCCTCCCCAATGCCTTGACATATTTATCTCAGAGGAATTCTTCACCATTGGTGCTGGGTTAATTTTTAAAGGAGAAAAAGGAGAGCTTTTAAGTTTTTATTGATATTCTGCCTCCTGGATAGCTGATGATCATTAGCATTGGCCTAAAGGTTCTTCTGTCTTTCATCTGGTTTAAGGCTCATTGACTATCTCTCGCTAGTTATGCTCCAGCTGTCATATCTACTGCTCTGCCACAGCTCTGGAGCTGGCAAAACAAAAGTTTTGCCTCTGCCTAAGCTGCAGCAGCTCAGAGTATTAGATTATTCCACAGATGAAGGTGGATTCACACTTACATTTCAGATGGTGGAGAGCCTGAGTTGTAAGTGAATATCACCTATTTCTGCTGCTTCTGCCACAGAGGCAAAAATTGTCAGTAACAGAGCTTTGACAAACAGGTGGGTGGTACTTTAAGGCACTGCAAATGTTTATTCAAAGACAGCAGATCAGAACCCTACAGTGTAGTTAGCTGCACATTTCTTCTTCTGCTGACTTAACTAAGATAATGTGAATTATAATGCTATTTCCAGCCATGGTCATTAATATGTTAGAGATATTATTATAAAATAATAATGAAAAAAAGGAGCCATCTTCAAAGCTCTCTTGTTGACTTCCCCTCAAACCTGATATTTATGGATTTTGCAAAAATTTCACAAAACCCAATTGCACAACATAATCCACTTATTGCTCTCCAAATACATCCATTTTGTTTTACAAATTGCAGAAGCCTCATTTAGAGACTAAGGAAAGAAAGCTCTTTCCTGATTAATTTCTGGCAAAATTCTCAGTGCTTCTTTCTAGCCCTCTGCTATTCTGAGCCCCTAGATTAGAAACATATTATTCTGATAGCTTCAGTGTGATTCAACTGTTGTGAATAGGCCTGCATTTTTACATCTGAAGCAAAAGCAATCTTTGCTCAACTAACACTTTATGAAAATCAACTAATACAGAAGAAAAGCTGATTTTTATACTTGGGGAATTTGAGGAACCTCAAGCATTGTCCCCATGCCTACTCCCAAACAAGGGTCTTTTAGCCTTTTTAACATAAAAAATAGCTTCATGCTTGGCTCATTACAGTGAAACCACTGCAGATTAAACCTCTCTATCAATTACAAGCAGCTGAACATCCTTTAGCATCAAACAGAATGACAAAAAGCTACACTATAATGAGTAATGGCTAAGGCCAATTGCAATTTAATTATGTAGATGACTTAACATCCTTTCATTGATGTTATCTGTGTGTTTCAGAATGAAAGTTATCATGCACTGCTTTGCTTCAGCTCTTACTGTAGATGATAGCACAAGCAAAAAGGAAGCCTTTCCAGAGAGAAATGGCAAAACCCAGAAAAATGTATTGGCCCAGCTGTACAAGTCACACTTCACCATGCACCCACAACTGACAGGAGCTTCAACATATTGTGGAAAAAGGAATTGAAGCATGACAGCTTACAGTGGGGAGGGAGCTTGGAAGAGAGAGTGACAACTGCAGCAGCAGGAGCCTATGGTATGAGCAGCTCCCAAGAAGATGCCTGGTCCCTGCATTTTGTAAGTGGGAGATAAGAAGGACAGTGAAGTTAGTCATAACATGAGAGATATTTTAGATGGGAAGGACCTGGTAGGTCATCTGTCCATCCCCCTGCCTAGGCAGGATTATTCTTTGCAGTATCTTCTCAAAAAGATTGTACAGAACAATTTCACATGAGCAGAGGAATGGAGTAAAGGACATAATAGATCTCTTCCATCTCTAACTTCTACAAGTCAAGAGGTCCAGTCTGTAGCTGGTGTGAGGTGGCCGTGGGCACAAATACTGCAAGTGTTGTAAGAAAGCAAATTTGGAGGAAAAATTCTACCCTCAGATCAAATCATGCAAGTGTATGCAAAACGTGGTGTTTGATGTTAGTGAGCACACAAATTACCCCATAAAGGACATTTTCAATTCAGTCATAAAGAGTGACCCCAGTTCTAGGGGCACGGTGCAGCATTTTTGTCAACTTGTAAATGTGCCTTACATCTTTTAGACTGATAGAACTGTAGTATTCAAAAGGATATATATGAGTTAAATTATTTCCATTAACATTATTGATAAAATCTTGCACTCACAATCATTTAAGCTTCCGGTTTGAAACTGTAAAAAAAAAAATATTATTCAAGAATAATGTTTGCTTGTATATTTACAGTAGGGAAATAACAAAGTTTGTTTAGCAACTATTATTTTTCCTGAATTTAATGGAAATAGCAGCGCCTAAGAGTGTATCAGGTCAATATCAGACGAAGGAGTGTAAGACATGCTTTTTTACACAAATCCTAGGTGAAATATTTCAGAATATGAAGAAAGCATTAAATTATGTTTCCTTGCAATTCTTATGAGAAGCATAAAGGAGGAGGTAAAACTCTTGAAAATGCAATTAAAATACAATATTTAAAATCCTTCCTCCAGGAAATCCTTACATGTGTTCAAAGCTAAGAATGAAGGGAGTCCTGCTGATTACACCTAACTATAAATATAGTCATTTGCTGAATTTGAACATACAAGCAATTAGAGAACAGAAAAAAAAAAAAAAAAAAAACAGACAAGCTGTTGGCTGGGCAGATCTTAAAATAAATTGGTTTGCTAAGACAGGGCTTTGCAGAAATGAGAAATTTAAATCTGCCTCCATTTTACATTCTCCCTCAACATTAGGTAATTTTTAGGGTCACTATAAAGTAATTGAACATAATGGAAGACAAGTGATGTTTCAAAATAGCATGAAGGCACACGCATATTTTCTACACAGAGAGCAGTATTAGCAAAAGGCTAAATCTGAAATGAGAAATGAAAATAGAAACTGTCAGAATATCAGTGTTTTGTATTTAGCTGCCAGTAGCATGAAGGAAAATAGCTGCCAAATTATGACCATCTAGTTGTAATCTGTGGATAAAACGTTATGACTGAGAATGGTATTCAAATGTGTACATTATTGGTAGATTAAATTCAAAAAGTCAGAAATTGTAACTTACCACAATGTCTTACATATCCAACACATGGGCTCACAGAAACATCTAGATGGTCTGAATATGGGTACATGAACTGGTTGGAGCTCTGAAAGTTTCCCTGATTTCTCTCTTACTTTGTTGTCATTTAAGTCTTTGTTAAATTTATATGTTGTAGATTAGAGTACTTTACAGTTGCTAGATTCAGCAGATTTTCTTTTTCAATAAGACTTTTTGATTTTGCACCTAATCCTATGGTAGCCTTTGAGTCTTGATTACAAATGCACAATCAATGTCATTGGAGTAGCTCAGCACTGATCTGTCGGAGGGAGCAGAGTCCTTTCTTAATCAGAACTTATCAAAGAGCAGCCAAGATTCTCTCTTCTAGTTTGATGGTGAGGAACAGACCATGTTGAAACAAAGCTTCACTTCTCATGGAGATAAATCCTCTAAAGGTTTCTGATATGTCCTCCTAAAACTTCATAGCTCCCTACCTTCACAGTGTAGAGCACACATGAGAAATGTGTGCTTTTCCATGCAATATACAGCAAAAAAAATGGACACTAAATCACATTCTAAAACATTATCAAAATTATGTGTGTGATGAAATACCAGTCAAGTAGATTAAGTTTCAACCTATCAGTTGGCATGGATTAACAGGTGCAGAAATAACTTTCCAAACCTGTAGTTGCTAGAGAAACACACTTGTTATTTCTGTCCTCATATAGATATTTCTGTTATTAATGGCTAAAGAGATGTGTGCTGTGATGACCACTGCAGCTACCTGGTGTCTCAAAGTCAGCTCAGCCTTTTAGAGAGATGGTTGAGCACATATTTCCACCACTAATTTTTGTTTGAGCCAAACCTGAATATCCACATACTCTGCGAGAAAAGAGTCAATTAACATTTACACAAGTACCACTGAGGTAGACAACGCAGTTCAGTGATGTGGGATCTGCTCTCAGCCACAGATTTTTGTTGTGACTATCTATCTCCTCTTTCCCACCTGGTCTGCTTTGTTTATTTAAATTCTAAGCCCTTCCAAGTCAGGACCATCTCTCACCAGGTATTTGTATCACACTCACACTTTTCACTTGGGCTTTCATTCATAGATGTTGCTGTATTATCAATAGAATTTACTTTTTTATTTACATTGATGTCATAGAAAGAGAAGTGCAGATTCTAATAGGACAAGCATTGTGCCTACGCAGAAGAAAAATAAAATTTGTTCTTATTAACTTTACTTTCCAAATAAATATGATACCAAATAAATTATTTTCATACTACATGTTTTGGGGATTGGTTTTTGTGTCACATCAAATACTCTTTGGAAAAGCCTGTGAATGTGAACACAAACGTTTAATAGTTCAATATAAAAATATAGTTTCTTTCTATTATCACAAAGTCATGTAAAATCTGCTGTTCTTTCAGATACTCTTCTTTGTAAACAGCAGTAGTAACAAAATGAGAGATAAAAGATTTAAGGGAGTATAGGCATTCACAGAGATTTAGCTCAGGTAATTTCCCAGAGTATTTAAAAAAAGTCAGTCACACAAACTTCAGGAGCAAGGTCTAAGGTCTGTAAATCAGAAGGTAGAAGTGGAATAGAGAAGGAATATTTTTTACATTCTTCTGATAGGGTACTTATAATTTCATCACATATGTAGTGAGAAAGGAAAGACACATAAGTTCGTAATAAATATACCAAATACTTTCTATTTCTTACCTTTCCAGAAAAAACATCTGGATTTTCAGACCAAATGCTTTGGTAACCTTACATCCTTTAGTTCACCCTGAGTTTATAACTGGGACCCCTCATTTTTCTCTTATGGAAATTTTCTCAGCAATTCTCTATCAGCACCAGCAAATCTTCTACATTCAAATATCACTGTGGTAAAACTGAGGCATCCATATAGCCAAAAAAATATATTCCAAAAATGGTAAGTTACATATTTTCATTTTTTTTTAATGGGATGCTGAATCTAAATCTAAATTTCCCTGCTTGAAATCTAAAGAAAGCATTCTAAGTGGAATCCTGCCATATGCATAGTTTCATTTTAAAATAGGATATTTTGGTTGAAAAAGAATAAAAAATTCCTGATAGAGTCACCATATCGTTTGTTCTTATGTATTAACTTTGCCCTCAAAACCAGAGGGCAGCAGAAGGCTGGAGGGCTCCACACCATTTGGCCCAACGTGCTTAATAAAGTGGTTCTGATCCAACAAGCAGGAAAAAAAAAAAGAAAGGTGACGATGCAGAAAAGCAGGAGTCATTTGTACCTTTTGAGATAGGTGATGTCAGAGCATTGTGTCTCATTCAGCAGTACAACAGGGCACTGGCAGGCTAAGCCAGGCTTGGTTTGCCAGGATAAGTCAGGTAAGGATTTCTGTGTCCCTCTCTGGTCCTACTCCACAGTTCAGTGAAGCCTTGATCCACTACAGGCAATGCCTTGCATGCGCAGACTGCTGCAATATATCATTTTCAGTTCATTCTTTATAATTACATTTTTTTTTTCTGCAGAGGATTTCTACAACTACAGGCAATCTTAATCCTAATAAAGTGAACATTTAATAAATATTACTTGTGCAATTCTTGGAGGACCCGTTGAGTTCTAATGTATAATTGCTTTATTTTAAGCTTTGGGATGTAGATGATAAAGTGAGCAGAGGTGATTCAGAGTGAGGTCAACACATTGCCACCTTTCTTGCTATGGAAAGACACTCTTCTACAGTGCTTAAAATGTAGGGGAAAGTCTAGTGATTGATTAGGTAGTTAAGTGATAAGGAGGTATATCAGGCAGGGATGCAGAAAAGTACAGATGATAAGGACAATCAAGTATCCTTGATCTGAAAAAAATTACAGTGCTTTCTAATCATTTAAATTATATTTTTAAGTGAGAAAAATTTACTGCACTGAGTCTCTAATTCTCTACACACTGACTTTTTTTCCTCTTCTTTTTTTTTTTTTTTTTTAATAAAGACAAAAGCTATGGGAGTTGTGTCCATTTTTTTCCAGTGGTGTAATCTTTCCTTGAAAAGGAAATTAGTGCATCATCAGACTTTCATTTGTCCATATAACATTCATATTCTTTGATCTCTTACTGGCATATTTTAATACTGATAATTATCTTCTTCTCCTGTTTTTTATAATACCATGTGGCATTCTATTATGTTATACATTATTAACAATATTATACACATAATACAATTCTGCCAAATCAGGTTGTGGGAGCTGTACAGTATCAGGTAGGCTATTAGGCTTCAAATTAATGATCTCTATAGGTCACAGGCACACTAAGGATACTCATAAAATATTTTCATTGTGATTTTCAGGACCTTGTACAATTATATTAATATTTCAGATATTTTATGCATTTTATGTTCAAAGGGGAGGGATCTTCGTGATTAGATGACAACTCTCCATTTTCTCATTATTCAGCCTCTGTTACCATAAAATCCTGTGCTGTGGCAATTCCACTTTTACTTAAAGAGTACTTGCAACAAATTTCATTAATATGTCAGAAGCTCTACTACTATTCTGGTTAGAGAGGTTGCTGCCAATCCATGATCTTCTTTACAGGGATGTCTTTAGATGAAGTTTCAAAACCTTTTTCTTACTTCACTTTTGTTATGTTAGGGCCCAAAAGACTCCCTAATCCTTTTTAGTGTTTCTTTTTTTTTAGCTAGTTGTACAAGAAGTATTTCTTTCCTTACTTGTGAATGCATGTTTAGTCTTTTGCTAATGGGCTCCATCATGAGAACCCTTTTGAACACATTGGAACAGCTCATACTGTTTTGTCTAATAGGCAACAGTGGTTTTCTGGAGGATTATTTTGAAAGAGTATTATCCTTATTTATATATTATCTCTATCAAGAATAATTTTCCATTTTTTACAGGAAATTTTAATTTTTGTAACAAAACTGTGTTACCTTTGCATCTTCATCACTTTCTTCTATTTGCCTTTTTATTTTTCTCTCTAAGGCGAAACTACTAATTTCTAGTGATTTTCCTTTTTAGAAAATTTAGGCTGCTATTGGAAGCCTTCTCAGATGTTTTATACTACCTATGTGGTTTTCAGAAGATGATCCATCACCAAAGAGTGAACTATATCTGAGGACAAAGTCATGGTCTAATATAACTTAATCACCAACTGTGGTTACCAACCATGGTTATCCTATCAAAACAGACACATTTTTTAGGTTATACTTTTTCCCAGGGCTATCAACATTTTAATATAATTGCCAGATAACAGTGAAAGTGATAGGAAGCTAGGAGCAGAAATAAAAGGGTGTTTTGAAATTTTGTTGGAAATGAAAATAAATAGTATTAATTTCTTTTTATTTTCTCAGGTAGTTGTGCAGCAGAGCAGGAGTCACACACACTGCTCCATAGCATGACTATTTTCTCTGCAAGGCTTAGATCTGCTGCAGTTATAGTCTTAGATGTCCAGTTATAGACTCACTCACCAATTCAGCCAGTGCCCTTGGTACCCAGATCTAACCAGATACCTCCGAGACAGAACTGCTGCTGCCCAGAGCAGGCCTGGGACATCACCTTTGCTTTTGTTGGCCTGCTGGATGCTAAGGCCAATCCTGCTTTGCTTTATTGCCCAAGGAGCAAATCCAGCCAGGTTTGGCTGTGAAGTATCCCCTCAAGCAATGGCATTAGTTCCACACAGAGATCAAATGCTTACCAAATGCAAAGCCAGAGCAAATTAATACTCTTTTTAGCAAAATTTCCAGTCATTCAAAAGGAGTTGTCATCCTCTTCTGCCAGCTTTTAACTTTGGCCAGACATTGAAACCATCTCTCTGGGAACAAAGGCAAGTTTTCAAGCTAAGGCTACTCCTGTACATTTTTATGAGTACAGAAACATATCAGTATCATCCAAAAAGAACCAAAAGTCAGTTAATGCAACAAAGTAAATGTAGCAAAACAGCCATGGGTAATCACTATTAAGCAGTGTGGGTTTTTTCATTCTGAGTTGGTTTTTCCCTTTCCTTCCCCTTTGCAGGCATAAAGAATTCCAGTCTAGCAGTGGGTCCTGATACGCAGATACCTGCCTCAGCAAACAATGTTTTTTCAGAGGACTGAAATAGTTTTTATACATGAAAAAAAGAAGCAGCATTCAGTTGTTAAAAGCTACAAACTGCAGAAAGATTTAAGAGAGTACCAAAGGTTGAAAGAGGAAGCAAGGAACAAGTGAGACCAAAAATTTTTACGTTGCTTCACCTTCAGCATCATTTTCCCCACTGCCTGATTCAGCACAGATCTGAGCTCTGTGGGATTTAAACAAGTTAGGCAAATATTTATGTGCCTTGCTGAAAAAGGACATGAGCTGAACGATGTTTTATTGAATCAATGTTTTGTTGCCTCCAATGAAAATCTAACCACAGTCAACTACAATGGACAAACCCACACTTTATTTATTTGTTTGTTTGTTTATCTATTTATTTATTTATTTATTTCTAAAGGTCATGCATTTGTATCCTGAACATCTCTTGTCTCCCATTTATTATACTATTTCAGGGTTGGTTAATCTTTACAACATTGAATTATGTAAGTTTCTAAAGCACAATTTCCCTGTTCCGTTTTTTTTTAGTAGAAAATTACTACATATTTAAAAGGTTATGAAAATTAATTATACCAATATTTACTCACATCTGTGGCATTAGAAACTGTTCAGAGAAAAAAGGGATATCCAGGTGTCTTCTACTTGTGTTGAAGGAATTTACCATCTAGTTTTATGGATTTAGAATCTGATTTTTTTTCCCCTGTAGTTAAAAAAATACATATAGATCCATACATGTAGACATATCTTCACTCTGCACACTCTCTTGCATGACTACACAGCCTGAAGGCAGCACGGCCAAATCTAAATTATTGTTTTCCTACATTTTGTACAACCCTTTGTGATCAATCAGGAAGATAAACTTTATGTAACTGTATTTAACATCATCTAATAGTAAAGATTGGTTACTAGTCATGACTTAAGTCAAATCCAAGAAGAGAAAGAAGTGTTTGTTATCTCAAAATTTCTGAAAACAATCCTGAATGCATACAGAAGACTAACTGCTACATTTTCCTATGAAATAGGCAACCAATTTTCACTATAACATTACTAACCTTCAAAAGACACTTTCTCTTTTTTAATCTAGGAATCTATTTCGTTAAAGTTTTTTATTTCATTCTAACTGGAATAAATTAAAATTTAATACCAAATAGCATTACACATCCTTTTTTTTCCCCTCCTGAATTTTAGGTCTTTTCTATCATCAGACAATCTTTTTTTTCTTATGGACTATAGCATCTGCTTTATTTTTGCAAGGTATTTTATAATCTTTTGTCACTCAGCAATAAAGTGTTTTACTTTATTTATCCTTAACAATAAACATGATTTTTCGGGTTTGTCTTCATATTCACATCGAGATTGATACAGGCATTGTTAATTTATTGTGCATAGCATTATGGAACATAAAATTTGCAATTTAATATAAGTATTTGGTATAGGTGCCATTACATTAGAAGAGAGTTGTAAATGTCTCCAGCATTTGTTAAGTTTTATGACTAATCCTCATTCTAAGTGGTCCCATTGGACAGAGGTGGAAGTGGTTTTCTACCATACTTATCCTCTTTTTAGGCCTAAACACTCCCTTTCTGATAAAAGCCATTGAAGAACAATAAAATTTGCAGGAGCAGTTCATTGCCTTGGGCAGTGCTTACTTTGCAATGACTGCAGTCTGCTGTAGGCAAACCCAAACCAGCCCTGTAAGCAACTGGTTTGTGCCCTGGTAGCTGCACAGCCCAAGGGCCATGGCTTCAGTGCCAGGCTGTGTCTCCCTACAGTGCCCAAGCCATGAAAGCCCCAAGACTTGTGCTGAAGGAGTCAGCTCAAGCACGTAACCTCTACAAAACCCACACCCTAAGCTTATGTGTCAGTCTTATTCTAGGGCAGGAATATCCCAAGTTTTACATTCAGATGGGCAATGTGTGAGCAGCTTGAGACACATGCCTAGGTATTCATAATCCCCTTACGACCTCACTAAAATACAGGAGCTCCTAAATTCTTGCTTAGTAGTTGTCTAGTCCCATAACCATATATTTAGAGAAAGGTCTGTGATCCAGATGCAGGGGTGGTTGGATGGTCCAGTGCCACACCTTCACTCTATCCATTGTTCTGTTTGGCTGAAATGAAGCTAAGCCTGACAAGGGTACAAAAGCAGGACTTTGGAGAACAGGTGTAGAGACAGCCCTGGTGACAAGTTCACAGATACTGTCACCTCATGTGCCACCACTCAGCTTCCATGGGAAAGGCTGTATGTGCCACAGCACTGCTTTTCACCACCTTGGTCCATAAAATACTTGCTTTGTCACTTATTGGACAAAGCCACTTGGGCTTAAGTGCTCTCATGTTCCAGGCATACCAAGGAGCTATGGTCTGTGTTTCCACACTTTGAAAACATCACCTTCCAAAACCACAGTTTCTCTGACTCCTGTTAAAAAAATTAGCAGATTTGGACAGTCTTTCTATCTGTTGGAAAAAGGCTTTGGATAATACTGTGCTGATTATATTCCTCATTTAGGGCAGTGTACAATTTTAGATGGATGCACACCATCATTGATTGGTGTCTTTAGATAGAGGCACCATCATTGCTGTCACTCATCAGATTTTGAGGCAGGTCTCCAATATCATAATCTCCAGGTAAACTGGCACCAGCAATTTGTGGTTCATCACACAGAAAATTCTGTTGTTGCACTCAAGAAAGGAAAAGAAATACATTAATGAGAAAGAAATCAGAAATTGACAATATATTCAGATTTGTTCCACTCATGATGTTGTAAAAGATGCCTAAGTGCTATCTTTAACCCTGACCAATTTTAATGAAAAGAACAAGAGAGTGACCTCCACGTATGAACACAAGTCTGATCAAATTGTATTTCCATCCTTGGCATTACTCAAAAACTGTCTAGATACACTCTGGGGCAACCTCCTGTAGCTGAGCAAGAGGGTTTGACAGGAGGATCTCCAGAGTCCTTTCCAACCTCGATTATTCTGTGATTCCCTGAAGTCCAGGGCTAATGCTGGATTTCATGAGGAGTTTCTAAAATACAACCTGAGAAGACTTTATGTATTTATCCTGTCAGTTATGAGACTGATAATGTTCACAGGAATATATTTTTATTAGAGTACAGTTTAGAAAAAATTGACAATACATGTCACTGTTTCACTGCAGAATGCATATTCTTGTTTTCATCCCAACTTTACTTAGTCTTGGAAAATTTTCTTCTTGGCAGAAGAGAAACAAAGATATGTAAGAATTTCCTGTTGAAGTGAGTGTTCGGTAGGATAGCCACAGAGGGAATTTAGTCTCTTGAAGTTTAACTTTCTAAAGCCTGTTGTGACTACAACGTGGATAAGAGACTTGTCATTTTATTAATGAAGAGTGACCAGTTGCCACCCCCACATGGGAAAAAAAAAGATTGTGACACATTAGCAATGAAGGACCATGAGACAAACCAAATGTAAATACCGATGTTTTAAAGAGATAATTAAAGCTCTTGAGACTGCAATTATGACAAGGCAGCATGACAAGGCACATGTATGTCGACAGAATATATTTATATTGACAGAATCTGTCCGAGAAATCCTTTTTGTACAATATATGTGTCTGTCACATCTTTGGACTGCACATGCATTTATTGACTTTGTGTTAGCGTAGATCTTGAAATTTGTCCCTTTGCCTTATTACTCAATGACACTTGGTTAAATATATTGTGTTTTCAAACACCGGGCTTCCTGAAGCTATTTTTGTGAAAGTTGGAATTCAGTGCGTACATTACTAAGTGATATTTCCATTCCATTCCCTGTATTATATACATTATATTGCTGTCACTCACAAATCCCTAGTTTATATCAGTGGATATGTGTGCACAGTATAGGTATTTTGACACTGGGTGTCCTAAAAATTTAGGGAGCTATCAAAGTCAGACCTGATCTTTAGACATGTGATTCATTTTCTAAGGAACTTAAAAATACTCAAAATTTAAGTACTCCTTAACTTAGAACCTTTTATTTGAGTACATCTGTCAGGGACAGACAGACCTGAAAAAATTACTTCCATCAAGTTCTTCTCTTTTACTTTTGGTACCCAAATAGATTCTAACTATATTTTGTTATGTGGAAAAAAAAAGAAAAAAACATGCCAATGCATACTGACACATAAAAAGAACTACATAAAAATAATTTGTATATACATAAAATGAAAGTTGATAGTCAGCATTTGGATACAGAGATTTATTCATTTACATTTTGCATATTGAAGAAATAAGGATGACCCACTGCCAAAGTGCAATGCTCAAGAAATAAATGCTTCAAGCTGGTCAATAATATTCTTTAGGTAATAAACACAGAAATAGATTACAAATAGTTTCAACAGTATCTTTATCTGGAACACTCCTTTTTGATTAATTAAAGTTAGTTTTGATTTACTTTATTATTTTTAATGTTTGATTTTATTATACCAGAAAGGAACATACACCTTGTTTTGTTCACCAAAACAAAATAAGAAATAATTTACCTTCCATCAACTGTCGCTTTCTAATCTTCTTTAAAAAATCTAGTTAGATCTACAATTGATTTCACACTGAGTTTGACTCAACTTTGTAACTCAGTTTCCAGGAAAAACAAAGAATGTCTCCTTCAAAATATACTTCAGTATTTCTTTCTAACTCCAGAAATCAGATGACAAATTAAGAAGAAAGTCATCTTTCATTAGTGAGTAATGCATTTTGAACACCTGGGGTTTGATAAAGGGGAGCTACAAATGTGACTTACTGTTTCAGAAAAAAACTAGCAGACAGAAGGTCCAAACAAGATCCATTTTCTTCCTTTTACAGGAAACTTCCTTGTTTCAAGTGGCCTGGTTTATTGATTTTGAAAGGTCAGTGGTAGAATCATAGAGATTTAATGATAAATGGGAAGGTCTGCTACAAATGACTAATTTCCTACCATTCATGATTGTATTAGCTCCTGGTTTACTGACATTTGGGTGGACATTCTGGGAAGAATCTTCTACTGTTTCTTATTGAATTATAGTGTAGAAACCCTCTGTCTACCATCACTGTTGACTCTGCTCTCTCAAAATGCTGAGAAAGGGTTAATGCAGGGATATTTTTTTATTTTTAATGCTAGAAGTTGTAGATTTAATCCTACTCATAACTGTGCAATGAATCAGCCCTTTTGATAGTGAAATGTACTTGGAGGAGAGGACAACCTCTCTTGGCTCTTGAAAATTCATGGCCAAACTCACATTTCCTAAAAAAATTCTCTTAAAGAATAACCACAGATTAGGAAGAGGAGAGCATGAGAAGAACAAGACAGAGAACCCTGGCAAATGTGTCAGTACACCAGTGCAAGGAAACAATAGGAAATTGTGCTGGATGTAGACAGAGAGATGGAAGGGAGGTCCAATTAGCAACTTGAACCTGGAGGCCAGAAGGTAAAAGGAAAACTAAGGCACACTACTCAGATGCTTGCACTGCTCTGCCAATGCAAAGCATCTGCAAACCCAGCCTAAGAGGCCAATTCATTCTGGCTCCCTCACAGTGCTCCAGATTGGCACCAGGCTTCTAAGGTGCATGTTCAAATAAGTCCATAAATACATAAATGGTTAAAATGAAGACAACACAATTTTGGTGTTTCTTTTTCAACTCACTGTGAGATAGCACAGAGCAAAATTTTCTTAAAGTTTCATGTGGAGACATCAATTGGAAAAGAAAAAAGAGAACTAAAATAATAAAACCCCTGAAACCTCTGCTGTAGATATACAAATAGAGAACAACCAGTATTTTAAAGAAATCATTGAATTATGATGACAAGCATATACTGTGAAGCTCAGAAGTGCAGGTGAGGGGCTGGGTCAAGGGTTTCCTAGGACACAGCACTGGAGAGAAAAATACATAAATAAAAAAATAAAAAAGTCTCTCACTTTAATCTCCATTTCTTCCACCATCAACTCCAGAAATTCTCCTGATGTCTGAGAGGCATGGTTCTTACTAAATTCTGCAGCTTTACCTAAAGTTTAAACACTGTTGAAAAAAAGAGTCTCCTTCCTTACTGAAACACAAGTAGTAATTTCCTCATTGAAAAGTACTACTAATATTTAATACTTCTGGAGATGCTACATAATCACAGAGTCATAAAATGTTGAGGGGATGGAATAGACCTTAAAGATTATCTAGTCCCCAGCTCTCCTGTCATAGGCAGGCACACCTGCCACTAGACAAGGTTGCTCAGAGTCCCATTCAACCTGTCCATAAACACTTCCAGAGATGCAGCATCCACAGCTTCTCTGGGCAATCTGTTCCAGTATCTCTCCACCCTCACAGTAAAAAACTTCTTCCTAAGATGTACTAAATTGATCTGTTTTATCAAAGAAGCCTTTCCAGGGTAACTTTTCCATGGAAAATCTGCACAATTTTAAATCCTGATGTTCTAGTACCATTTGTTACAGTAGTCTCCTGCTGCCAGACTGGGCAGGTCTAAGTCACAAGTGAAAGCTTTTAATAACAAACTGCAGTGAACTTGAATGGGCCCCTGACAGATAAACTGCACAACTGTTGCCCACATTGATTTGCCTTACCCCGAGCCAGTGCTCCATGAGCCCACAGATCTTCTCCTTTATGGAAACAATAGGAAAATCACAGTTTAGGGGGAAAAATATGACATGAAACAAAAAGATTAAAAATTTTATATGTCTACATAACATGTATATGTTTCCATCTTTAGGCAGGGAAGTCAGCAGCAAGCATTGCCTGATAACAAGGGGTGATGCCCATTATCTCAGCTCAAAGAAAGAGACATTCCTGCATCTTTCCAGTGGCGGCTCTCCATCCCCAGCAGAGTTATCAATAGCACAGAGACTCTGTTGTTAAAATGATTGTAATCACTAACTCAGCTTGGTAACACATTAAACATCTCACCAGCAATCAGATGCAGGATATTGAAGCCTTCCAAGTGAACTATTAAATGCTTTTTGAGATTCATTGCTTCCTCTTCATTCTGGAGCATGAACTTAAACACAGAAACTTGAACATTAAAACACAGGCTTCAGCTATCACGTTGTATCTTTAACTCTTGGTATGGGGACATGACTATAATTTCTTTTGTGAATATGTCGATTCTTTTTAATTTTCTTTGGATTACTGTAGGATCCAAATGGAATATTATCTGATAATATTAATGGGAAAAAACTTGAACCTTTTTAGAGTATTGTAATGTAAGCAACCAGGAAGAGGCCATTTGAGAAAGAACTTTAAAAAACCTCTCCTGTATCAATGATTTCACCTCCAACATAGACATCACTTTCCTTAAAAAAATTTATGACCACAATTTGCATTTCTTTTGGAGATCTGACAAAATCTTGTGACAGACAACGCATTTGAGAAGTCTGTTCTGCAATTCTCTTTAAAACATTTTTCTAATCATTAATATTTTTATTTTAAAATTACATTTTTTTTAAAAAAAAGTACTTCATTTGGAAATATTTTACTTCTTGACAAAAGAAAGAATTCTGAAACTTTTTTGTAGATGAAGAAGGCTTCAAAAACCTTTGTTTATTTTTAATGCCATTTCTTATAAATCCACATGGATAGTTCTCAAGTCTTCCTGCAATCTCAAAAATTGAAGTGATCCATTGTAAGGAATGCTAACTACCTGAGATGATAAATTATATGAATGAAACCCACCTAATCAGACCTGAAATTCCAGTCTAAGTCAGAAGCTGCCCTTTACTTCCAATCTGGTTAAAGTCTAAAAATGGATATATAAGCTTTAAAAGTTTGCATTTGGTATTCTACAGTGATATATTTCTCCCTTCTCCCTCACTTCTATTGAAAATTTTTTAAAATCTTAAAAATCACCAATGTTTTTGCAAACTCAGACAGCAGTAAAAAAATCTAGGACTATTTTTTCTGCTGTATGCCTACCCACCCTGATTCTAGTATTGTCTTATAATTGTTTATTTGTAAAGAAGGAGATTTCTGAAGCATGGGTCAGTACATTATGTAAATATAATATGAACCAAAACAAATATACGTGATAAACTCTGTTCTGAAAAGTACCACTGGAAATGATTGGAAGTAGCATCAGATGTTTTCGGAGCTCTCTCACAACATCTGTCCCTGGAAACATTTACACTACAGCCTGGAAAGTACAAAGCACAGATTGGGTCAACAGCAGACAATCTGGATGAACAACATGTTTGTTTTTATTGTTTGACTGGCCTTGTGCAAAGGTGCTTGTGTGATATCTTCTTGCCTTCAAATAAACGGGGAATACAGCAAGACTACACAGTCGGATCACTGGATCCAACTCCAAGGAAAGCATTTAGAAGGTTCAACAAGCCTTGTAAGACAGGAACAAATTTCGGTATTTACCAGTTGCCTCTACGCAGCCTGAGAAAGGGCTTCTCAGAGGTGCTAATGTTTTAACTATAAATCAAGCTCTAAATCAAAACAATGCTTTCTTATGTGTGAAGTTGCTCTCAGTCCTTGCATGCAGGAGCCAGATTTGAGGGGAATCTGGTTCCTGAATGCCATGGATTTTCTGCTGTTCTTTTAAGAGAATCTCGTTATCTTTACAGCCAATAAGGTATAAGGAGGGTTGATATGCCACAATATATTGTGGCCAAGACGAAAATTAGCATTTCAAATGATGGGAGCTATTGTACTCTTAAGTAGGCCTGTTTAACCCATCATTCAAGCAAGGGAAATAAAACAGATGAAGGGCTTTGGCAATTTTTTCATCAAAGTCGATTCCAAAGATGGTGTCTGCTGTAACTAAGATCTGGATGTCCCTTTAGTCAGTGTAGCAACCGTGCTTTGGGAAGCCACAATGCCATCCTCGGCTGTGGCTATGAGATAAGGACGCTGCCTAATAAGAACAGTCCTAGGACAAGCACAAATGAGATTACTTGAAGAAGACCTTAGGTGTGCCAAAACCTAGGTTGACTTTTTTGTCTTGGGCTGTCACAGCTGTGAAGGCTTAAGCACGTGTATCACATAGTTTAAAAAGGAAGTTGCAGAACAAGGTTTTCAAGGACAGTGTCAGTGAAATGACACAAGGGTTGGACTTGCAGAAAGAGCCCAAAGAACCTATTAAAAAACTGGCACATTACATATTTGCACTCTGTTCAGCAATTTGGCAGAATCCAATTATGACAGATTTCATGTTGGGGATTGAGTCCAAAAACGACTCCTCCCCTAATTATGGACTGAATCCCCCTCCCATTTCTCTGTTTCTTTTTTCTTTCTTTCTTTTTTTTTTTTTTTAATAATTAAACAAAACAAAACAAAGTGAAATGAAATAAAATAAAGCCACTTTGTTTTGACTTGCAAAGAAACGTGAAGGACAACGAAGGGCAAGGGTGTGAGCCTCCTTTATCAGGGTATGTTACCAACTGGAAAATTTGGAGAGAAGCAGGGACATGGGATTTGAGGCACCAAGCTGGTGGAATCTGAGCATGCCATAAAGGTTAAGCCCAGTCTCCAAAGGGGAGACAGGCATCCCATGCAAGAGTAGCCCCGCTGGTTGGTGGCCAGCTCACGTTGGCATTGGTGCTGTGGCAGATGCTCGTTTAAACTTCCACCCTTAAACTTGCTGGAAGAAAACTTACAGCAGTAGGTAGGGGTAGATGGGAGGAATAAATTGGGAAAAAATAGTAGACGGACTGGAGACTGAAACGGACTGGCTACGGGACAAATGCATTTGAATTGTCAATGTGTAGCTAATGGTTCTTGGTCCCAACTGTCCCTTTGGCTGCCATCATTTTTGTCTTTGGGTCATTATAACATAATACATCTGACAGTTACCAACTTTCCCTTTGTTCTTTCACAGTAAATTGATTTTTGGTTTTGCATCTATGGCAATACTTCAACCAAATTGTTTTTAGATTACACAGGAAAGCGGAAAAAATTAATATTTGACAGTGTGAACTCCCCATCACTTTATCTTGGAAACAGTTTACTTAGAAAAATTCTTTCCAAAGTCTAGTCTAATACTGGCTTTGTATGCCAGGAGATTCTTGATTGGCATAACAAAAGTGAATTTGATTTTACGTATACCTGTGTCATTATAGTTTGATGGGAGACTTGAAACTAAGAGCACTGACTTTGGAGGGTTCCTTAATTTAGATAAATTGTAGCACCAGCTTAGGATCAGCTGCAAAAATATAACCCAAATTATCAGCACAATTTTCAAAGGAGTCTATGAAAAGGGTAAACTCTAGTCCAGGATTTTTCATGTATTTTCTATTGAAATTTCCTGCCTGAATTTTCCCACATGAAATTATATTTTAATTTACATGGTATACTTTTTTCTCCCAAAGTATTTTCTTTATATTTATTTCACTGTGTCATTTAATTTCATACAAAATGCCAGATACAGAGCCTAAAATCTAGCAAGAGGAGTGAATATGAAGCACTTTAACTATGAATCTGTGAGGTACCTCATAGCAACCTCATATTGAAAGATAAATTGGAATATATGCAACTATGCAGAATATAGAATACAGTGATATTTGTTCACGGGCATAAGTTGCAAAACATTACAGATAATTAATTGTGTGTATTGGTAAGAATATATAACTGAAATATAAAGGTATCCCAAAAGAAGTTTTCTGTACTTACTGTTCAAATGGGACTCCATTGGCTGCATTTTCAAAAGGTATAATTTGTGGTGGCCTTTTCTAAGATATAACGTACAATATGGCAATGAATTCTTTATAGTGAACTGCTACCTAAAACTACATGGGTAGTTTATTGCTAACCTCTCCAAATGTTTTGCTGGTTTGGACATAGGAGTGGCTTACAGAGTTCCTATTTTCCCGTTCATTTTCATGGGATAGCAAGAGAAATATAAGAGCTGTGAATTATAGGTTTGAACAACTGCATGTACAAATTTTCTGTTTATCCAGACTGTTTCAGTAATCGTGGGAGTTATCACAAATATTTGTCCTGGGAAAACTAAGAGGGAAGTGAAAATCTAGGATGAGATGTAGGAGAGCTGGAGGAAGAAGATCTACTGTTGTCAGCAATGGTTACTGCTGAGGAAAAAGCAGATGGAGATTGTCCTGGTTTCAGCTGGGAGAAAAACACTGATAGGTCTCAGCTGCTTTAGGAAGGGTGCAATTGCTCCTTGGTGAGTTAATCAAAATGTCCTCCAGCACTGTCAGGGCAATGCCAGTTCCCTGGCATTGTGATGCCAACTAACTATGGACACTGTTCACTATTGATGATTTTGGTATGAAATTCTCAGCTGCTTGGGAGAGCACAGGGCTGTGTTTAGGTAAGATATTCACCATCACTCCTACTGCCCCATGTGATCTTGGATTAACTAATCTAGTTAGTTTACAGGGTCAAACATCTTAATGCAATGAAAGCTTTGTGATGGTTTCATAATGCAAATGAAAAAGATGTTGATTTCTGAAGCCAAGAGCTAACAAGTGCTGCTGGTGACTGAGTCAGGTTTGTTGTAATCTTTACTTTGAAGATATGCTGGAGTTCTCCAAGGTTAATGAACCACTTGTGGGAGAGCTTTTCTTCAGAATTTAGCTCTGTTTTATTCTTGATAGAACCATTAACTTCTACACTAACCTTTCTACTAGTTACTATTACACACATTCTGCCCACTGAAGCTTTATATTGATTTTTGCCAGGGAACGTTTATAAACTGTACGTTTAAATACATGGGGTTTTGGTTCTGTTAGCATTGGGTGGGATACAGACAGACAATGATTAATTTGTAGATTTTAATTTATTTTAGATATATGTTACAGTCATTTTGGCAGCACCACTGTCATTAGGTTTTGTTTCTTGAATCTTTTGCTCTAATTATTGCAGATATCTTTTTAATTGCTATAGTTTCCAGTTAAGAAAGTGAAATTTACAAGCTATGATGAATAGTGTTAGCAAAGTACATTGAGATACTGGAAATTCTTCTGATCATTCCAAATTTAGGACTTCATCTATGAAGAATGGTGCCAATGTCCTTGCCCTCTGGAATTTAGCCATGCATTAGAAAATCCTGTATTCTCCTTCTAATATTTTAATCTCCTACTTCTTTTGTTTATGAAGCTTTCATATTAAGAGTCCAAAGAAATATTTTTTCCCTTTGTTAAAATGCTATGGTAAATGAATTACAAAAAAAGTAACTTGAATCCTAAATTTCAGGGGTTCAAAAGTTATTATTCTAGTTTACTTCTACCTTTATATTTTCAAGCTTTTTGTATATTATTGTGCTGGTTTTGCATGACCTGTTTTTTGCTAGTGGGGGGCCCACAAGGGTGGCTTCTGTGAGAAGCTGCTGGAAGCTTGCACCATGTCCAGCAGAGCCAATCCCTGATGGCTCTTAGGATGGACGTGCTGTTGGCCAGGGCTGGGCCAATTAGACATGGTGGTAACGCCTCTGTGATAACAGATTTAAGAAGAAAATCAAAACCAAAGTGGGCACAGTTTTTACTAGCCAGAGAAGAGGAGGAGGGGAGAACATGTGAGGGAAACAGCACAACACCACCAAGGTCAGTGCAGAAGGAGGGGCAGGAGGTGCTCCAGGCGCCGGAGCCGAGATGCCTGTGCAGGCCGTGGTGAGACCATGGTGAAGCAGGTGGGGATCCACG
>JACBWW010000009.1:21815010-21953722 GCA_020086605.1 Lanius collurio | reverse complement strand
AGAGAGGGCCCTGCTCCCAGGCTGGAGCAGCCTGTCCTTGGAGCACTGCACCCTGTGGAAGAGTGACCCATGCCCCAGCAGTTTTGGGAGAACTGTTTGCCTGTGGGAAGGACTCACACTGCAGCAGTTTTGGCAGCACTGCTGCTCGAGAGATTGGAACCTTGCTGGAGAAGTTCACGGAGAGCTGACTCCTGTGGCAGAGACCCCGTGGTGCAGCAGGGGGAGGACTCCTCTCCCTGAGCAGCCAAAGAAGATCTTGGGTGATGAACTGAACAAAATCCCAATGCCCTCTCCTCCTTCACTGCCAGTGGGAAGGACGGAGGGGTTGGGGAAAGGGCTTACTTTACTTCTCATTATCGTCCTCTGATGCTGTTAGTAATAAACGCACTTTGTACTTCTAGCCTGTTTTGCCCTTGGAGTATTTTCTCCCAGTCCTTATCTCAACTCATGAACCCTTTGTTTAATTTTTTTTCTCTCCTCTGCCCAGCTGTGGCAGGGGAGGGTGAGTGAGTGGCTGCCGTGGGTGCCTGGCACTTGGCCACCGCCATGACCTACATAGTTGCTTATCCTTCTTGATTTCCTTCAGTCAGTGCCTTATTTCTATTTCATCTCTACTTGAAACACTGAAGCACTACAGCTATAAATATTTGGTGAGCGAAATGTTGGTTTTATCTGACATTTTGAGACAAAGATGACTTTTCTGGTTTTGTTGTTTTTCTGGTTGTATTTTCCAAACAGAAAATAATGCTCTAATCAGTGTCAATTTGTTGTTGGCAAATACAAAAATAAATCAGGGAATAGAGTTTTTCTGGGATGTTTTGATGACTGATTTTTAACCTCAGTGTAGGCAGTCAGTGAAAGCAGACTGCGGGTAAAGTATATTAGGCTGGTTGGAACACTTGTGCTTTGCAAAATTACTTGTAGCTTTCCTCCATGGAGATTTTACATCAAGGCAGTTATTTCAACACCATTGTTTTTACAATGGATGGTAATAAAAGCTTGGATATTTCCCTGTTTGATTAGGAAAGAAACACATATACCCAGTCCTGGGACCTGAGCATGTTACTACAATGAAGATGCTTGGAAATTACTTTCCATTTTAAGAGCTACTAATAAAAGAATTCTTTGCATTATGGGTCAAATTTCTATCTGTGTATTCAGGCTTGACTCCCTTGATTTGATTGCTCTATACATTTCAGAAATCATTGCAGCTTTGAACAAGATTTGCTTTCAATAAGACATTATTCACGTCTGCCCAAGAATTAGGCTTTGAGAGATTTGTACTAATATTTTCTATTATGTTGGTCAACAGGGTGGCATTCTCTAAGTTTCACTTTGATATTCACATTCAAATATTCACAACAAAAATATGAATGTCTCATGATTGCAGCTGTGCAAATAGCAAGGGATTACACCAACTTTGAAGTTAGGTTCTGTTCTCATTCTTTTTATTATTCATTTCCCTGTGAACAGTAATGGCAGACTTGTGAGGAACTTGCTAAAATTGACAGATAATAATGTATATTCACATCTGAAGTATTTACTATGGCAAATATCTACTATGCAACAGTGTATGTACAAAATCAGCCCTGCCCTAGAGTCTCAGGACTGCTGTGTGCCACTAATATGTATTTAATAAATTGAAATGGACGAATGGGTACCACTACATCAATGCTCTTTTTGACTGCTTAAAGCAGCCAGAGCTCCATTCAGCACAGAAACAGTACCTGTGCTGGGATCTCACTGAATCCTTTGGAAGCAGTTCATGCATTCCATGCATTATTCTGTGGTATCAATGTAATGGAAGAAAATTAAATGTAGACATTTGCTGTAAGCAGCAAAAATAGTTTAAGATTCAGCAATTTAGGTCATGATCCCTCAGTCAGAAGGAAATAAGATTTTATTTTTTTTTTAAATCTGGTGTTTGTGAACATTGCCAGACCATGAAAGTGGCTGGATAATTGAGGGAGCAAGAAAGGTTAATGTATCCTAATTAAATTACCTGAGCATCTACTTATCTTTTTCTGAAATAAAAGAAGGAGAAAAAAAAAAAAAAAAGAAAAAAATTTCAGTATTTTCTTCATTCAGTCAGTAAATGCATCATGGATAGGATTAAAGATATGGGAAGAAAATGACCCCATCAGCTTGAAAAATACATTCAGAAATAATACTTTAGGTGTGTAATGGCAGTCCACAGGCAAGAATTTGTCAACAGATAATATTTACTGGGGAATTTGGAGTAGGAAACACAGTTATAAAATCTATGTCATTTACAAGAAAGCTAGGAAAAAAGAAGAAGTAAATCCATTGAATTATTATATTAATAACAAAAATATTTCTGCTTTTCTCAAACCAGCCAAAATTAGATCAAAAACAAGACTACGTTTATTTAAAGGATTATGAACCACAGAATAACTTTTCACAAACTGGAGCAGAGTCTGAAGCGAGAGTAAAAAACCATGAGACCCTAATATAATGTAATACTCCACAGTGAACATTTCAGTAGCTGTATAAAGCTACCATCATAGTGAAGAGTGATGGAGGATTGAGTGAAGATTTTTCCAAGAACGAAGACATTTCCACATTGCTAAAATGGAAACCAATTTAGCATGAACTAGTGAGGAAGGAAGTTTGCTTAATAGAACTCCCCACTGCAAACTTCTTCATAAACACTGAAGCAATGTGAAATGTAATGTCAAAAGTAAAGGTCTCAAATCACAGATCTCAACCCTGTTCAGGAACAGACAAGGCCAAAATATGATTACAAGCTAAGCAATTTTCTCTATGCAGAAAATCATATTTTTTAATAATTTCTGTGAAATAATTGGGTTTAAACTAGAAAATAAAAGCCCTGCATATATACATACATACATAAGCATTCATTAACTTATATTTTAATATGACACAGCTCATTCTTCACTGTACACTGGACAACATTTGAGCTTGTCCCCAAGCTGTTCTCCATATATGTTTTACCTTCCTAGCTCTCAGTGTTAATGCTCCTCTTCCCAAGAAGATGCATCATCACATACCATATAAAATGTAGTCCTGTGAACACGAATAGCAGAAGGTAACACTTTAAAAATTGGGGTATAATAAATCAGAGCTACAGTTCTTTTAGAGACTGTGTGGAACTAATTACTCTCTTTTGGTTGAAATTGCCAAATTTTACCCCCAAATAAGCAGGGAATTTTTGATTCTAGAGAAATTTGTCAGGTGTTTTTAGGTCTCTTTTTATATGTAGCTATTTAAACACAGGATCATAGCAAAGTCAGAGGTGAAAGCAACTTTGGTTACTGCTACTCCAGATCCTTATAAAAAAATTTTATACAGGCTATGAAGTCATATGAAAAATGCCATTTTGCAGGAATACTGAGTAAAAGCCATACTTGCTTTCAGAAATCTATGGTGTAAATTGTGAATATAAACAGAGGTAACAAATTGTTCAGGAGGAATGGTAATGTGGATAAAAATGTTTTCTTTGAGCTTCTTTTGAACTACATTGGAGAATTTTTAATACAGTTCATTCTTCTTGAGTCCTGCAAACCCAAACACAACCATGTTGTTCTAATACATAATAATGTCTAAAAGGAGAAAAACCAAAATGTGAAACCACCGTATAACGAGAGATGAAATATTTGGAAAACCTTAATAGAATGAGAGTTAAAATGGATAGGCAAATTATTTCTGTGTTATTACCCTAAACAAAACATTATAGCAAAAACATTATTTTAAATGCATCAGTTAAAGCAATTTGTAACTCACCTACAATTTACATATTCTAACCTAGAATTTCAGTGTCACTTAAGATGTTACATACCTCATCATTTTTACGTTTTTCATTTAGATTTCTAAATAACCAAAAAAAAAAAAGTGTGTAGTTTCCAATGCATTCAGTCCAACAGAATGCCAGAATCAACACACACAGTCCCAAACACATCAGTCAGAAAAATTAATATCTGCCACTCACGTGCCAGAATCTGTGCTACACAGTGCTGCCCTTGCTACATGAGCTTTAACATCACTGTTTCTTTAACTTGCCTTTTACCAAAAGATTTAATTTTCATGCAAGAAGCTTGAACTGCACATCTCAAGCATGCACTGCAGCAGCATGAACTTTCACTAATCTGAATGGTAAGACAGTCCCCCTGTGCAGGGATTAGAAGGACTCTGCCCTGTGGTGGATTGTATAAAATGATCACGAAGGGCGCAGCGCAATCCCCGAAAGACAAGTGTTGATATCATAAAAATCACCACACTCAGTAACTGGCACCAGTGCTGACAGACTTGGCAGAGAGGCCAAAGATTCAATTGACCTAAAGACTAAACAGTGTGGGGTTTTTTTTCCAGTGGAAATGCTCCCCTTAGATCAGGGCTGAGATACATTTAGCAATGGCTCTCCACAGTACAAAGCTGTTCCATATAAAAATAGCCTTAAAAAAAGGAAGAGCAGCAAAAGCTGGCTTAAGAAACGAATGTGACTAAGCCAGATTCTTTATTCCTCTCATTCCTTATTCAAAGACATACACAGACAAATGTGCACATGTTTACATACAAACTGACTGAAAACTAACATAGCTAATTTTGACCCAAATTATTAGTGCGTATCTGATTTCCGTCTAAACACAAAGAAAGCACCTGAGCATATTGACAGCAGGCTGGTGCATGCAAGAACAATTCTGTTCTCAGCCATGCCACCTTAACTCTGCAGAAACCCCACAGATGTCAATGAAATGGTATTGGATTTGTAATGGAGTGAGAACAGAATATTGCCCAGCATATCTTTTTTTTTTTTTTTTTCATATATTTTATTTTAAGCAAAACATACAGAAGAAATCTTCCTTTGCTCTCCTGGTATCAATCAATGACCATTGCTCTGTTAATGTATTACAATAAAATATCTCAATGGTGCATTGAGCTGGTTGACTGTAATATATCAGCAGATCAATGGCTTGCAAAAAGAGAATGGTCAAATGCGAGACAACTTCTCCAATTAGATAATTTTCAGAGATTTCACACACTGAATTCATAATGACTTAGGAGAAATGAGTCAACAATGTTAACTGACTAACTGGATATCTCACAGGGTTTTTCCAACTGTTATCCTCTTCCTTGTGCCCCCATTATTAAAACCAAAGATAATATGTATTTAAAAAAATTAAGGATGCTTGTATCCAGATCCGAATACTGGAGCTTGGGCTCCTCCTTGCTGTTAAGAAACTTTCACACACTGAAAAAAAAAATACCCAAAACAAAGAAACCAAGAAAGAAAACGGCAACATAGAGAAATGGCAGTCTGCAGACGACATCCTCAGTGAAGAAAGTTTCCAGCCCTTTTGTAAGCCCTGGGCTACATTCAGGGTTCATTCATTTCCAGAATAGTCCTGTGTCACCTTAATGGGAGCGAGGTCACTGCAGCATCAATTCTTTCTAACTACATTTCCCTTTTTCTAAAATATCTTTCAGATCTGTAATCAAACCTGCACATGGATCTGATGGTATTTACAGAGGAGACATGTAATATTTCTTTTTATGAAAGTGGACATCTGAACACACAAAACAAGATGCTCTAATCCTAACATGTGTGATTCTTCCTCCTACCAAAAATTTAAACCCTTCTTGTGGGTGAAATTCTTTATATGAAAAAAATAAAAATCTGTTCAGTTTTAAAAGGCAGAGCTAAAAGCTTTGCTCTGCATACAGTTGTTCTGCTGCAAGGAATTTTTTATTCATACATCCCTCTTTTTCATTGACATCATATATTTCTGTAATGGTGCATAATTAAGCATTGACAAATCTAAATCAATAAATATCTTCACTGGTTGGGGTGGCATCAGCACTTAGAAGTTCTGCCTGTAGAGAAGGCCTGAGGTCTCAAAAATCAGATTACATATTTCAGAATATTGACATTTCTGATTTGCTCCAATCTAGGAATATAGTAAGGATAACGTCTCTGTTTTCCTTTGTTTTTGTGTTGGGTTTTTTTATCTCATTGAGAAAGAAGAACAAAAATCAAAACTAACCAAAAAAAAAAAAAAGCATTTAAGCTAAACAGTTAGACCAGTTCAGTGCAATCTTCCCAAGTAGTAGACATTTTTAGAATAAGATCTCCATGTTACAGAAGTGTGAGGTGATGACTTGTCAAAGAACTACCAACAGTAAGTGGAGAGCTGGGCTTTCCCGTGTGCTGTGACTCACCAGGTGGAGCTATTCCAGACAGCTGTACTTACCTGACAGTGAAGGGAGAGGGCTACAAGTTCTCCACGATCTTAAAGTTTTTTTTCCAACCTATATTGTTTCACGATTCTATGAATCTGTATTGTGCCTTCTGTTAAGCAAACTGAATCTATCTCCAGTAAAGTTCATTTTCTTTATCCAAACTTGTGCTTGCAGTACACAAGCAAACAGTAATCCCTGGTGCCAAAGTATTACAGACTTCATCTAATTACTCAAAGCTCAGAGATATCTTAATTGAGGTTTGATATTTTTTTCTTCTAACTGTTACATATGCCGCAACAACAAAACCCGAGTAATGCATGTTAGAAAATTACTCTTCTCTTCAGCATGGTATTTCTGTTTCTGCTCAAAACAAGAAATTGCAAAACATGCATAAAAACTAAGCATAACAAACAAAAATATTTTCCCATTACTCAAAACATCAAAGACCTGAGATGATATAATTGAGCACAGGTGTACTATAAGGTCAGAAAAATTGAAAGTTAAAATTGTCCATGCATTTTTAATCAGTTTCTCCCATTTGTTTGCTTTAGGATATGCTTTATTATTATCACCAACTATAATAGCAGAATTTAATAATGGAATATTAATAATTTTCATTTTTCAATGCTAAGTAATCTCAAAAGACTTTCCAAATAATTAATGCATCTCTACTTCATACTTGTAAATAGAAAAGAAACACTGTCTTGCCATTCTACATGGAAGAAAGAAACAGAGTTCACATAGAAAGGTAACACAGTGACTGGTTTCTACTTCTCAAATTCTGCTTACTGAAAGTCAAACTACAAGTAATACTGAATTGATGCAATATAAAATAGGGTGACAGTCTTAGAGTTGCATGTGTTGGATTTGGTGCGATCCAGAAGCGCATGAAAGGAATTTATAATACACTGCTTGTCATACAACACAGCCTATCTCACAGAAGTGCTAAGAAAACTTGTATGTTATTACCACTCAGTATCTGACAAATAGTATATGATTCCTTAATGACTCCTGAAGGCTTCAGATCTTTAGTCACAACAAAGTCAAACAGAAGTAAGGATATCATCAAAGTCATAGATAGTCTTAAGTAACTTGTGGACTATCAGCAGATTATGCAGTTGCCTCAAGCAAGCAAGTTTAGTTTGCTATCGTGTTAACAAAACGTAACATCCCAAGCGATTGTCTATCATGGACAGCAAAGGAAACATTAACCACAACAACTTTAGGCTTCCAAAAGTTTGCACTTCTAACTCCAATTATCTCCTAATATTTAAATAAGATTTTGGATATATAATTATTTGGCTTTAAAGGCACATACCTACAAAAGAATATTTTATTTATACAATGTAAGCATCCCATAACTTTCTGTTATTTGAGGGGTATGAGGGATATGACAACTTTACCTAAAGCAGCAGCTGTGCAAAACACAAAATGCATACTTCAAGACATGGAAGGCATGAGTCAGGATCCATCTCCCCTGCTCACAGAGGCACTGTGCACTTCCACAGGGATCCACAGCATCTCAGCACAAGGGGGAACACTACTGAGCCTCAAGGACACTCATCAATGCCACAGAGGCACAACGTGTTTGCTGTAGCATGATGCTGCACCAAAAACATTTCCGCCTTTCCCTGGGCTGTTTCCACTCCAGCAGTGACTTGTTCGTGTCAGAGTGTGCTGCACTGGACATGCCACAAGAACTGGCAGATCTGAACAACATGTCAGCTTCACCTCACAGTCACCTCTACCCGTAGGATTACAATCAAAACCAAACCGACAAAATAAAGAAAATCCCCAAACAATTATATTTTTTGCAGCATTACAAGATGGCTAGGCCAAATTCTATTCTATTTAAGCAATGTGCTCTACCATTTCTGACAGTTGCTCCAGCATGACTGAGAGTAGAAACCAGGTTGTTATTGTAGCCTTTGACAGCAAATGTTGTTAAAGCGATGTTGTCTTCAGAGTCTTTCATGAAATCTGTAAACACATTTAACATTTCTTTGAATGGAAAATATGGCTTGTCAATCTATATTGACTCAGTGAAAAGAAAAGCCCAATATGTTAAGCTTAGATCCTTCAGGCATTTATTTTCTCTAATGATTAACTTTACAATATAATTTCATCCTTTCACAAATCAATCACATTAATCATAAGAACTGAAAATGAATGCTTACACTGCATTTGTCTTCTGGTTTAATTCTTTTGGACATTGCTTAACTGAGTAGAATTCAGTATGGGGAAAAACATAGCACAGGTACTGCTGCTAAATTAAGACAACAAATTTACTAATCAGAAGGAGTGACTGAGTCTTTAATTCAAGTCCTCTAGGGACTTGCATTAATGTCCATCCCACTGAATAAGACCACCATCTTTTCTAAAATAGGGAGATTAGTAAAAAGCAGGCCATGATTATGCTTCACAGAGATAAACCCGTGGCCTATAATCTACAGTGTTTATAGCCCGCACAAGGATCTTATTAGTCTTTCAGAGCACCCCCTTATGGACTATGTGTAAAATGGACCAGGATAAAACAAGATCATCTCTATTTATAGGGAATTTATGACTCAGAAAGAAGTCAAAACTGTTTCTGTGTGGCCATGCTTTTTCTGTGCTAAATCCTCCTTTTTAGAGTTCAATCTGTATGTGGACAGAGAAGGTGGTCATTCCAAATCTGAGTGTCATTGTGGCTTTAACCTTAATCCCTAAACCAAAGGATGAAAGCACAATGATGGCAACACTATTCTGGCTTCATAGTTGATTACTGTAAAGTACATATTAGCATACTATAATCATTAATGGATACATTTTTAAGAAAATTAGAAAAAAATAAGCAGGAAAGCAGAAACAATACCCTATGATACATATGAATTTTCATATGAGAAAGAAGAGAATTATGAATGAGAAATGGGAATACCAAGATGAATAGTTCATAAAATCCAATAGTTCACAAAAGATTCAAAAATCTAGTAAGATACACATTGCTCCATTGCTGTGAATATGGCAGTCAGGTTTTGATGTTAACTACCTGGTCCTTAATATAGAGATAAGCAAAAGTTTAAAAAAGTTTTACTTGTTGACATAAACATTCTTGTGTGATAATGTCAAGCTTTAATAAGCTACTGCTAAAAATCAGTTAGAACTGCAGGATCTTAGGTTTTGAAGTCATCCTCCTATCAATTGGTTTCTAACTGGGCACCCCTTGGTTTACTGCCAGAAATCTTCTCTGACTCCTCAGAAACCTAACCAGCTCCTAAACTCAAAGGTCCCAGGCTCTCACTCCCCATCCCAGCCACACTGAACAAAGAATATTTGTTTTGTACAGTGTTCATGTAAAAAAAATATCAGGAGTGTAAATTCTCTGAAGAACAGAATTGCTATTTTCCACTCAGCTGTAGAGGTAGGAACAATGGCTTTTAGGAAGCCTTAGAAACAAGTCACACTTGATGTGAGATTTCCAGCTGCATGAATTGATCAAGCTACTGAGGGGGACAAGCACATGCCCTCTGTGCCTTCTGTCCTGTGTGGGGTGGTGCTCAACACTGCTTGATCACTGGATTTCTCATGGAAACTCCTGCTAAGCCTTTAACCCTGAAAAGGAGCTTGGAAGTACCTTGCTCAGAATATTTAAAGTTTATTCTCTGGGGAAATTATTGCTACTGATCACAAAATCACTGGCTGTAATTTATGTGCACGCATTATTTGTGCAACACTTGAGCAGTGCCAATAATTTCATAAAAAAAACCACACAACAGATTTGAAAGGATGAAGGGCTACTTTTGTTAAGTAGCTGTTTGTCAATTTGGTCTGAGTTGGTCCTTGTTGAAAAAGGTCCAAGAATTAATGAAGCTGCTCCACATGACATTCCTGAAGTTCTCTCATATGGGACATGCTAACACCTCACAGTTTTCCTGCTGCTTCACTGATACAGGGCCAGACTTCAGGCTAGGTATGTCTCTGGATGTCTTCTCAATGGTGGCAGTGATTTAAGTGAAGACTGTAACTGAAAATCAATTTGCACTCAATTTTACTTGCAAAGGAACAAAAACCAAGACAATGGTTGGAAAAAAAAACAAACAAAAAACCAAAAAAACCAACAACAACAACAAAAAATAATTCCCCAAAACATCAAAAACATCAAAGCCAAACTGCAACAAATGACCCAGCCAAAAAAACCCAAAAAAATCCCCAACCAAAACCAAAACCAACCTACTCACATCCAGAGTTCAGAGGGTTCAGAGCTAGTCCAATGCAGACACACAGCAGGGGAAGGACTGACCAGATAGACTGGTTTTGTTCCCAGAGTGGCTGGACTGTTCCTCCAACACAGTGAATTAAGCCTTCAAAGGAGCATCTAGTCATGCCAGTCCTCATGATACAGCCAGCATTCCCTTACTTCAGCAAATAACAGGAATCTATATCTTTCAAATAGATAGTGAGATAAGACATGCCTCTTTAATCCCCACTGTAGGAAGACTTTAATCAATAAACCCTCCAGTTTTGATCTACAGCCAGCCAGCTTATACATCAGGGTACACATTGCTTGCAAAAAAGCCATGCTAAGCCTCTATTTGAGGGTCAGTCTTACTGTTTAACTTACCTAAATTTTAAGACTACTTTCATTACATATTTAATACCCTATAACAACCTGTACTCGAGGCTCAATGGCAACTTTCCAAAGATTTCTGAGTAAACAAAAATAAAGGTGGAGTGTTTGCTTGTTTTATCATATAATGAAAGTTTAATTTAGGTTTTCTTAGCAGCTAAATTACATGGATAGTAATGGGAAGTGTGCTAGCATCCAGTCAGCTGTCAGTAAACTCTCATTTCCGTAACAATACACAGCAACTTATCCATCCTTATTTTTTAGTTCTTGAACACAAAGCACATGTCACTGTACCCCAGATTCAGTGCAGATGAAGGGTAAAAAAAGGAATTAGCCAGATTTTAAATCTGAAAAGACATTCCTGGTGCTAGATGTTCTCAACAGGCACCAAGACATGGGTGTGATAAGGCACAATTGCTAAATATGAAGGCACACCAATGTGGCTCAGAAATAAAATGCATATGTGTGGCAATAAGGTACAGTAGGACTGTAGTCAATTCCCCCATCCCTTTCATATCAGGACTTGCAGTAAAGGTCTCTAGCTCATAGTGACCCTGCAGTGGTGGCAGAATGTCAAGGTTTGATGGCTCCTGATATGAAACACAGATCAGATGTTCATCAAATTGTGTCATATGAGTTTTCAAAATGTTGGTGGAACTTCACGTGTAGGCATCCAAAATAATTAGCCACGTTGCCATAAACCAGCCTTCTGCCACACAGCAATGATAACCTTGAGAAGGTTGAAAACAATGATACTTTATGTTCTATGTATCCAAGAAAGTGGTCCCAGACAGCTTGCACATTTTAATTGTTCATAGCTTTATTAAACCCATTTTTTAAAATTTGTCTTCTCTGCAAGTCTCAGCCTGCCTTGCAAAACAAACAGAATTTGAAGAAATTTTTCTCCATAGTTAAGGCTGCATGTTGAAATTCAGCATAGAACTAGAGGAAGGCAGACTCAGAACAGGCAGCCAAAATGGCCAAAAAAACTCCCAAGAATTTATGAGGCTCTGCAAACAGTAAGCAATAATAGATGCAGATTTTCTGGCTTTAATTATATTGGATGCTAACAGACTGAATATATAGAGATAATTTATATTGTAACTAGCACTTGAGATTAGAGAAATTTAATTTAATTTTCCAAAAACAGTAGTAAAGAATTCTCACTTGATTTATTGTGTGCAAAGGTTTCCTCCTTCCCTCCGTAGCCACACGAACAAAGGAATGGCCATCTGCACATGGACAGGCCTTACCTGGAAAAAAGTCCCTGGGACACCCTGAAGTAATTCAGAACCTTTAACCCTGGACCTTTGTCATTCCAGCTGAAAAGAACCATTCTAAGAGCTATCAGTAGAATTAAAGTTTATATCCTCTTTCTTAAAGTTTCCAGCTACTGGAGGAGAGTGTGGTTACTGAAGTTTGAGTAGCGACAGTTTTATTTGAATGAGGGCAATATTCAGGCACCATTTGTAGATGGTGCATCCTAGAAGATGGCTGTGGGACACACCTCTAGTGGCTTTCTTCTGAAAGTTGCCCAGTGCATATGTATTTATCTACTAAAATGCAGCAATTTCCAGGACTGACCAAATTAACCTATCTCACACAGCAACATTATAGATAATGTTAGGCCAGGAAGTGAAGAATAGCTCTTCCAATTAATGCCAGATAGGGAAATTCATTACATAAGATGTAATTACTTAAGCTGGATATTGTCCAGAAGCTGGACTTCAGCCAGAACACTAGTTTAACATCAAAATGCTAAATAAAATTAAAAATATTAACAAAAAAAGGAACAATCGTTAATTGGTATCCAAACCATAGAAGCATTTCTTTCTTTCTGATTATTTCTTATCCAGTCAATACATAGCACCTGTGATACCAAAAATTAGTTTTCTCTGGGACCCTAAGGTAGAAAAAAGGGGGAGAAAGAAAATTATTAACTTTTCTGAGGTCCATTTACTCATGGTAATCTAGTTGAACACATGACACTTGTGATTTTTATTACAGATTTGGAAAAATTATCTATCTCTGACAAAATTTCTGGTGACTTCATAAATGATTAAATGAACTCTGAATAAAAGTAGAGAATTGATAATTTAAACGTGCACAAATGTGCACCAATTTGAATGATCTACATGTACATTGCATGTAAATGAATCTACCATCACTAGTTGTGAAAATCATCATCATCACTTCCAGAATTTGCCAAGGATTTTCTCGATTCTCCTTACAAAGACTCCCATTAAAATCCTCATGCACTCCCAAGTACAGTAAAAAATAAATCTAGTTAGTTAATATGAGAGCAGCAGAGCTAATGAAGACAGTTTCCCAAATCCCCACTCAATATATCCAAGTCTTCCTCTACGCTACTTCCAACCTCCCTCCACTCCTTCATTCTTGTTCAAAATGAGGACGCAGCACAGAACCTCCCTCCTGGATTCCCTAATTACTGGATAGGGAAGAGGCAGCACAAGAGTTATATTTATGCTGCTTGGCCAGCCAGCACATGTCTGCTCCCGGAAAGAAAATAACACAAGCTCACCACACACTCCTCCTTGCAGCAGGAGCCTTAATTTTCATCACCTTTTCCTCTTGCTGGTAGCCAGTTTCTACAAAATTGGTAGAACTCCCACAGTAAACTTTGGTTGAAATTAATTAAAAGGCTCCAAAATTATTTGGAGCAGGCTGCCAGACAAATAGCATGACAACATAACTTGTGTTTCTTTAGGAAAGCAAGCTAAAAAAGGAAACTATTAATAATTATTATTTCCGTATACCATGAGGCCCAAGTCCTTGACTAAGGCCTACAAACACTACTGTGATACTTATTATAATAAACTGAAAATTTGCCTAACAGAAGGAACAACAGTAGATGAAATAATAACACAGCTTGCATTAATTAGCAACAAAGCTCAGTATTCGCAGAGGAAGTTGCCATAAGTATACAGACCTGGAGCCAAATTTTTGCTAGAGCTGAGCTCCCATTTGCTGAGGATGCTAAGACAGACATTTTCAGAAATATCAAAAAGTCAGCAATCTCTATTTAGATATCAGCACAAGTACTGGGAGCTTTGGGGAAAAAAAAAAAAAAAAAAAAAAAGAAAGAGAATAGTCTGCTACTGTTCACTGCAGCTGGGACCAAGGATGTCCCAGCAGGAGCTCTGGGCTTTTCAACTTTCTCTGGGATTTCCACAGGGTGGGGGAGGGCAATGGCCTCAGATTGCCTCTTCCAAGCCTGACTGTCTGAAAGGCAAATAATAGCTGTGGTAATAAATCCAACGTTACTGAATCATTTATTCAGGGTAGAAACAAACAAGCAAGCAAACAATGCTGGGGCTTTGCAATAGAATGGGAAAGTTTTCTTTTAAAGATTCTTAAGATACTAACTCCTTCACCTCCTTCTTAGAAGACACTGAAACATCATTAGAAATCAGTAAGATTTAATGGAAAATGTAGAAGGGATCTAAATTGTGGAATGGAAACTTCTTAGAAGATCAGCCAGAGGCAGAGTGCAAGAAGACTTAAAAAGTGATGTGTACTTTATAACAATACCTATACTGATAAAATTTACTGAAGCTAAATTTTTCCTCAGCAGAATACAGAAATCCCTTGAGAAAATACTTCCATGATTTGGGCGGGGGGAGAAATATCTCCAGAATCAAAACAAACAAAAACCACTAAACAGGCCAAAATATGTAGTCAAACTTCTGTTATAATACTGTTTTCCTCAGATAGCAAGATGTCCTCTTTGTGGGCCTCAAACCTCCAGAACATAGGCCTGAAAAGCAACATTTAGAATGAAATGGAGTTTCCTTTGCAGCTGTCCAGGTGTTCTGCACAGCAGCCTGTGAGCTTGTGAGCTGATACCACCAGATCCATCCAGAAGGCCTTCGTTTTACTGCGCACTTAAAATCGCACAGGTCAGCAATACTCTCAGGAACAAATTGCAAAATGCTCCCCTCAAGTGCTGCTTAGTACACCTTTGTGTGGTAAACAGTCAGGCTTCACCTCATTATTTGTGGTTCTGCACTTATTTTTCCTTTAAATAGGAAAATAAATTAACAGATTTTCCAGTCTCCCAAACCACCTTGCTCTAGAAATAGTCAACTTTGCAGAGATAATCAGCAGCTCCACAATTTATTTCGAACGTATAGAGAGGCTTTTATATAATTTGCCATTCATCTCCACAGCCCCATTATACCAGAGACATGGGTGTATGTAAGGTGCTAGTAAATAGACCTAAAACACCCCAAAACAATGTCACAAAATAGCAAAAAGATAAATTTTATGAGCTTATGGTGGAGTACTGGAGTACTGGAGAACTGGATACAGTTCTCCTTCAAAACAGGCTTCTCACCCATTGTTCTTGGCTTCAATAAGGGTTGAAAATATGCATCACAACTTATAAAGCTGTGAGAAACCAAGCAAGATAGTGGTCCTGGCATGGATCACAGTTAGGTCCTTTCATCATACAATGAATTATTTCTTTGGGTCCACAAGTAATTTCCAAAAGCTCTGGGCATTCTGCCATTAATTAAATATACATCCAGCTATATTGAAGGCAGGCAACCCTTTCTTCCCCAAAAAGATCCAGATTTTTCCAGCAAATCACATTGTCTCATCTCTCCCATCCCTTGCTGCCTTCATTTTACTATCCCTCTCAAAACAGCAAATTTTGAAACACTGAAATCTGCCCTGAAAACCTGCCTCTGTCAGAGCCCTCCTGTGCCAGACTGACTGAAATACTCCTGGTCATAACATCACAAGGATATAACCCTAAACACTGCCCTCCTCTTTAAGTTAGATTTGCTTTAGGTTATTTAGCCTTTTACAGGAAAGCAACCATCTCTGAAATTTGATGCAGAAGTTGAGTGGTAACTGATGCAAGTTATAGTAAGTCCCAAACTGAGCTAGGTCAGAGATCTCAGTAAGAGGGAGTAAAGTTGCTACCAGCTAAAATAACAACTTTTTGATCTACTTCTTTATGCTCCTCTGCCACATCTTCACCACATGTAAATGGGCCACAATTATATGAATTGACCATTATTAGGAAAAGATCAACAGCCAGAGTCAAAAATACCAGCCTGGTATTATATTCAAGTAAAAAGGCTGTAACAAAGTCAAAAATCCAGGACACATCAAGGAAACAGAGCCTTGGAGATGACTTGGCAAAACCATCTCTATTAGTTTAATCGAAAAGGGAAGATTAAACACTACCTGTGGCGAGACAGATCGTTAAAGCCAAACAATGATCTCTCAAGAAAAGGAGAGCTATAAAGCTGAAGGCTGTAAAGATGAAGGCTTGCCAACCTCCTTAATGATAACCTTGTCCAATAATAGATTTGATTTATTTTTCACAACTTTTGACAATCAAGAGAGAATTAGGTTTAGAACAGAGGTGTTAGGTCATCGCTTTTCTACCACCACTCGTGCCTTAACAAGCCACACAGGCCAGAAGTAGTGCAGTAACATCAAATGTTTTATAATGAAAATCTATTTTATTGCGGGCTAAAGTAAATGGAGGGTTTCATTGTACAATTTGAAAAGAATATGGCTTAGCAGTTTAAAGGAGAGAGGGAAGAAAAAAAGTGGGGAGAGAACCCCATGCACATAGGCAGTACAGGAGGAGGTGACTTGGTCTTTCTGAGGAGACTCAGAAGAGTCACAAAGAAGAAACTCAGAAATCACAAGAACACTGAATGCTTCTGCCTTTCAGGATAAGAAGGAAATAACAGTGCAAGTTTCATTTTGAACCTTGTAATGACATTCTACCAGAGGTGCTCAAAAAACAACATTTTTGATGTTTTTATGAACATTTTGAAGAATGGGATGGAGATGAGCCTCATCAGACTGACCAGAACAGTGGTAAAGTATTCTGTTTTGTCTGAGAGTCTATCCCAAATTTCCTAGTGGCATATAGAGCAAACATGGAAACATTGCACCAAATATTTAAATGATATTTCCCTTTAATGAGAATATTAATGTTAACTACTTTAAAGCACAGTCATCCTCGGCTATGACTGTCTGAACAAAACACGTGGAACTTCAAAAAATAAAAGGGTTTTATAGAACATTTCCAACAGAGTTTATGGTTTAGACAAATCTTGTGTAAAGTAATATCTTGAGTGGTTGAAATCCCTCGTATGACGATCAATAAAAAATGTAGCTTTATGTAAAACACTTCCTCTCCAGAAAGAGCAGAGACCCTTCTCATCAGGCTGGGTTATGAAGGCTTGAGGGCTGGCAAAAGAGAGGGAGGAAACATGGAAATTTGTATCAGCAGGAGCTCCTGGCCATGCAGCACTAGAGTTTGCCACAGAGCTCTCTCTGCTCCACATCAAAGATGTCATCAGTCTCTGAACCAGCAACTGTCTGTCCTGTCTGGCCTCTGAGCTTTTGCTTTCCTACCCTGAAGTGATTTCAAGGGGGCAGGGCTGTGTGAGAGATACCATCCTTTAGATGAGCTGGAAACATATGGCACTGACCACATGTGGTCATTAGAAAGTCCCGCGCCAATTTTTGCAAGGCTAACAATATTAGCCCCAGTATCCTGGCCAAATTCCAATATAGGTAATTATATTCTGGATAATGACATACAGGCTAGTTTTATAAGGTTTAATATACATTGTGGAAAGTGGCTTGCACCTAAGGGCTCTGAGTTAAACTCATTGCACAGTCAGCTGGGATAAAATTAGAGAAGAAACTACCCAAGCATGTCAAATGTTTAAGCTTTAAAACCCTGTGTAGACTGAAACAAAAGAGGAAGGGATCCAGGGGTGCTTTAGCATAATCAAGCTGGCTCATGCCGCTGAAGACACAGCTGGGATCCAGAGCTCACTGCTGCGAGGAAATTTGTAACAGTATCCCCACCCCACCTTCAGCAGTGGGTGTGCGTGCATGTTAAATTGCCAGGTTAGGAAAGAAGATGGAGCAGTAGGATGCAAAATGTTGTTTGCTGGGGATTTTTTCTGGATTCCCCACAAGTAAAATAGAACCAAATCAGTCTTACAAAAGAGCCCCACTGTTGGAATACTCACACCTGTTGCACGGCAACAGCCCTGTGGCCTCAGCTGAAAATTGCAGAAGTAGTGCTACTCTCCTTCTTACTCGTATTTGTCTCATCTTGCCCTGCTTGGAGACACCAACCCCAGCACAGGACCCATCTGTAACCACACCCTGGCAGGTCATCCACTAGGTTCTGCTGATGAAAAGCTCTGAGGCTGATGCCTAGCCCCAGAATACTTTGGGTGGCAGGACACGTCCCTCCAGCATGGCATTAAAATCCAAAAAGAGCGTTGGGAGTGTGCCTCCCACACCTCAGCTGGCTCAGGAGGCGCTCATTTGCGAAGGTTACTGGCCACAGTCTAATGTGCTGACATGACCTACAATTTTGGATGGCACAGAGCCAGAGATGGAACATGAGCAGGCAGGCCAGACCTAAGGGCTGAGAGCACGATGGGTAATAACATTTTTTTGTTTTTTGGATCCCCTTTTCTTCAGTCAGTGCATACCATTTTACACATCATACAAGCATGGAAACCACCTCACACTCCATATATTTTATATCATGAAAAACAGAAGAAAAACAGTTTCTCACTCAAAATCACAACTAAATAAAAGCTAAGGAAGAAGTTTTTTTGCTGTAAGGGTGGTGATGCACTGGTTGCCCAAAGAAGCTGGGGATGGCACATGCCTGGAAGTGGTCAAGACCAGGCTGGTTATGGATTTGAGCAACCTGGTCTAATGGAAGGTGTCCCTGCCCATGACAGGGAGGTTGGAACTAGGTGGTATTTACAGTCCTTACCAACTGAAAACATTCTGTGATTGTATGATTCTTCAAAACCAGCTTAAGATTTGAAGCTTCACCTTTGGCTAGCAGGACATCCCAAGCAATGTCACTGCAGTACAAGCAGCCATCTTATTTTGAAATATAGTTCAAGCTAAGCTCTGATTTGTTTTTCCCAATGTTACGAACAGGTGTGATCTTATTTTGGTGCTATCATCAGGATTCCAAACTTTAATCCACATATTTCATGTGCTGGTGCAAATCTCATGGACTTGTAGGCACACCACCTCATTTCAAGATGCTCTGCACCTTTCCTGGGCTTGAATTCCAAGCTGTCAAAGATAGGAGACATAGGCTCTCACCCCCACTCTCCGCATGCAGAGAACACTGTTTCATCTCCTCAATTCCTTTCTCCATTAAAACACATTCAAACATAATTAGTGTAACATTAAAAATGGAGGAAATTTTGTAATTGCCAGTTGTTCTGTAGCCATGGTTACATCAGAGATTTATACCAAGCGACGCTGGCCTGAGCACGCACAGGCAGTTAGCAGGAGCAGCAGTAGGATAATGTTTGTGTGCATGTGCAGGTGTGCTGAGATGCCTGTTTGCCAAAAAAGAAAAAAAGAAAAAGATGGGGGAGGGATGAGGAGGGCAGGGGAGAGAGAGGCCAAGGGAGAGAAAGGAGGGAGAGTGGGGAGGGGAGAGATGGAGAATATTCGGTGACATTTAAGGTGCTAATATCTGGAAGTCAACCTTTAATTTGACAGCTTTTAGTGCTAGTTAATTTCACTCATCCAGACGAGGTGTAGGAAATTTGCAGCACCTTTAAATTATCACGTTTTTCCACACTGCCTCAGGCCTATGTGGAATACCTGAGCCATACTTTCTGCCCCCCTCCTCAGCTCCCCCTCCATCTCCCTCTCTCCTCCCTCCCCCCCACCATTTTCAGGTCAGTTGAAGTAAAACTTTCATTCCCTTTCTCAGACAATTAATCTTTAGCTAATTGAAGCAGGAATGCTGCAGGATGGGTTTCACTGGGGCCTGTAAATCTCATTTAGCAAAGTGAATTCCAGGCACATGCTGCACCTAATGATGTGACAGGTGGGCTGCACCACAAGACAGCAGCCGCCGAAAAGTTGATTCTCATTAGACCCTCGGAGTCCTGCAGTCAGTTTTCTGATGGCTGAAGAACACTAATCGCATCTGTTTGCTGCTGGGTGGGGTGGGCAGGGGGGGAGAGGCAGCAATGAGAGGCGGGGGGGGCCTTCTTCTCTTTCATGAGTTAATATCCTTGACTCCTGCCCAAAAAAACAGCAGGCCTGCCTCCCACCATGCGCTCAGCCTCCATTCTGCTGACTCCTACAGGGTGCACCCTTTTTCTAATTAACTGGAATGGCTATGGAAAGCAAAGGAGGCCTTGTGTTGGGTGAACCAATTATTTTGAAGGGTATTAAGTCATCAGATTTACTTTTATCTTGATTGCATTGTGGAAATCGTGCATAATTAATGGTGGGAGCTTATTAGGAAAATGATTAGGCAAATTACACAGGTGTCGGATGCATTTTTTATGATAAATTTGCTAGAACAATCCTGCAATTCCATCTGTTCAGCTCATATCAGAATGTCACTCTGGAAGAAATTAATGGTGCAGAGTCGCACAAAGTTACTGGAGGCCTTGGATGCAGATTTATGTTTTAAAAAAAGATACAGTTAAAATTACCCAGCAATTTCCTAATAAATACTTGATGTTACAGTTCAATAAATTACTTATTTAATCTTAAAAGAAAATGATAGTCAGCTGGAAACTAAAAAGTGGAGAAAGCATAAACCTCATTTTGTCAGGTTGATGTGTATGTAAATAAAAAATAAACGTAAGACATAATAATTCTTTGCTGTGGGATGCTGACTAGAAACAAGCTGTCAGTGTCCAAGTACTTCTGCTAGGTATTTTTTCCACAGATACTAAGGATGGTTTTACAAATCCTATGCTGGTTCTAAAGGGGCAGAACCAATTCCCTTTTCTGTAATTTTGGCATTGTTCAGCAGTAGATTCTGGAGGTCACATCCTGGGAGTTAGAGAGGACAGCAGATGCTCTGCTCATGTCCACACTTCTTTCTCCCTGCATTTCCTGCCAACACCAGAAGACGAAAACCATGAAACCAAAACCATTGTCTCTTAGAGTGAGTCAGTAAATCAGTGCATAGGATTTTTTTGTGTGTGTGCATGAAAGAGTGCCTGTATGTGCATATGTAGGTCTAAAATAGCAAAGGCCAGGTATTCTACCCCTGGAGGTGCTTAGGAGCTGCAGCTATGGATTAGCTATTATGCAGCAAATAAATACGCTCATGTTCCATTGAAGTAGCACAATTTTTTACTAGCTAATATAAAATCATTTCTCAAAAAATTACAGGTGAGGAGGCAGAAGCCGTTGGGTGAATGAGGAAAGCATGACAAAGAAAAACATGACAAACTTTAATCAATGCTGGGCAGTTTTACAGTCAAATATGATTTTTAGGGGTATATATTCATAACCTGATTGTTCCACTTTCATTGGTACTACTTTTTAAAGAGATTGACTAGACAAACACAAAGTGGCTGTTGTCTTCTCCTGAACCATCTCTGAAGAAGGCACAGCTCCAGACATCAAGTGTCTTGGGGTCTGCATCACCTTAGATAAGACCCTGCAAGCCACCCTCCAGGCCCCTGGATACAGTCCACAAGACCAGTGGGCTAAGGGTAGCAAAGAATATGGTGTCTTGTCCCAAAAACGGGGTGAGGGTGCTCTCAGGGCAGGAGTTACCGTGTCCGGGTTACCCAAACAACACAACAGGCCTCATTTCCAAGGCTGTTGGCATGACTTTGAAGGTACATTGAACGTCTGGAACGTCTTCAAAATCACAAAGCAGGTTTGTCCCTTTTCATAGATGTCTCCCTGTGGTGCCCCAAGGACTATCTTCCTGCCCAAACTCTACAGCACTGTGGCTCTACAATTTGATTCCTCTCTCCTGTTCCTCAGTGTCCTGAGAGCTTACTCACTGCCACAGGATCCTTGAAAGGAAAACTTATTGGCAATGCAGCATATTTTGTTCATGTTGGGATTTCTGTTCTTTTAAGGATGTTTAGGTTATTATAATGTTATCACATTGGGATTAAGCATCTCTCTTTCGGTGTTTTGAAAAGCTGGTAATGACCACCAACTTTTTAAAAAGTGCTGGGAATTTTATTGCTGAAGAGAAACCCATGAGAAAAGTGCATTATTTTTCTCCCTAATATTCAAGTCTTGTTAAATACCAATGATACCAATCTCTGTGACTTTGCGTCTGATTAATCCTTCCCTGCAGAATGAAGCTCCTGGTACTACAAGCCACCATCTGCACTTGTGGTGAAGGCAAAGAGACTGAATCCAAACAGCCTCTGCCTGCAAGAGGGGCCACGGCAGCAAGATTTCATGGGAATTTTATGTCCATTATAAATAGTCCTTGGTTCATCTGAAAACCTTACTTTTCCTTCAGACCCTTTGCTGAGCACATTCTTTGAAATCTGCTTTTATATATCTCAGTTGTAATAATTGTTTTCAGAAAAATTACAGGGGCATAGAAGCAAATATGGTGAACTGCTGTGTCCCTGAGTCAGTTTATTACTGCTTGCTAATTAAGATTATTGATAAATCTTGTGGTTATTCCATGCAGGCTATTGGAACAATACTGAATAATGCTGTTAAACACAGCAGGTAACTCTAATCCTGTTATTGAAGAATTAGAGAAAATTAAGGTAAATTTGAAGAAGTTTTGGTGACTATCCTCCTACATTTTAAGGCATGCCTTGTATCTGGTGGCTAATGGCCCATAACCCTTATCCAATATGGAGTTGCTAAGTATTTGATCAGATAAAAAGCATGTTTTCAAGCAATCATTATTCAAAGGATCAGACACGGTGATACTAATGTATGATTTTGTACCATGAATAAAACATTTCAGATGATATCCCTCAAAAAATCTATATTGGAATTTATATAGGTGAGCAAGGAAGGGTCGAGTGAATATCACAGAAAGAGATAGAGACCCATCTGGATTAAATTAAATGGGTTAATATAAACCATAGCAAGACCAAGAGTCATGAGTTCAGAATACACAGCCCTAGATGCAAGTGGGACACGCAGGTTACTTCCCAGTTTCCCTCAGGTCTGCCCCTATCCTTTTAAAGAAACTGGTACTATTTCCCCTGAGAAGAGCTTTGCTAGTCAATATTATTGGAAAGATAGGACATAATAGGAAGAATCAAGCAACAAGATGTCCTTTTCAATTCCTGTAGTTAATGTGAGAACACAGACAGATCACTGTTGTCTGGCCAACCACTCACCTGTGTAACTCTCTGAAGTACAATGCCTCACCCAGTTCTCCTTCAGGTGCCAGAATATCTGCAGGTGCTTTTACACGGGTGTGTTCAGACAAGGCAAATGTCTTTGCCTCACCCTTCAAACCCACCAGCCTGGATGAATTCTGGGAAGCTGTAGAAGGAAAACCCTATTAGAGATTTAACCCCGAGTCAGCACTCGTGCATGGATGTGCTCCTGGAGGCATCCCTGCAAATGGAAGATCTTTCCAAAGCTGAGAATTTCTAGTGAGACCCTCATAAAGCAAGCACAGACAATCCCTGCTTCCAGGATCACGGTGCTCAGGCAGAAGGCAAGATACAGCACAGGGAAATTCTCAGGGACAAGCAGGAACTTAGTGGCAGTATAAACCAGAAACAAAATCTAACTCTCACTAATCTCAGTCCCAGTCTCATGCACCAGCCCCAATGCTCCTTTGATTTTGAGTACTGGCATCATATTTCTAGTGTAGAATATCCCTCTAATACTATAAGCAATATTTGTTTTTAAATTAAACTTTACCTTTCCTTTCCAGAGCATCATTCAGTTTTCTTTAAGCCCTACCAAAATAACTAATTCCTAATCCATAGTGCAGATAACCAGCTCAAAACAAACAGGCCCTTTTGTAGCATTGACAGTATTACATTTTTAGCATATGATAAGCTTGCAACTAACACCTAGACTTTTCCTAGCACTCTGAAATGTAGGTGGTAAAAAACACAAAGCTATTTGTTTATCCAATTTTCTGAGTACATCTGCCACATAATGATTTCAACTGCAGAACATTCAAGACTTTGTGCTGGTTTTGCCCAGATCAGGTTTTTGTTAGACAACAGAGTGATTCATACAAGCTTCTGAAATTATTTTAAGTGATTATTTATTTTGTATCTTGGCAAGTGGAGAAAAGCATTACTTCACATCAAACATAAGTGGAAGGGCCCAAATGCAGATCATACAACTAAACACCACAGAAATAGAGAACATTTTGTATAAACATCTCTTCTTTTTTCAGGTTATCATGTCTTGTCCACTAGCACAGAAACAAGAAGCTGATTGAAGCCTTTCATCGAAACAATTTTGTATTTTGTTGCAGAGGGGTGGCCTTGGATTGATGAGGAATGCCATTGGGAGGCTGCTTTACAGATGGTGAGCGACAAAGCAGGCAGTGCTTCCCTCTGATGGGGAGGAGGCAAAGCCTTCATTAAAACATCAGCTTCCCCCAGAAGCTCATACTGTCTGACACGCCTAACCTGTGTGCATATGTCAACACAGAACGCTTGCTAATGTTGCTGAGGCTGTAAATAAGGGTTCAGACTATACTCTGAAGGAGATTAATGAGTAGAGTGCTTCCTTCTCTGCTGGAGGCTGAAGTAGGTTCCCTATTAAGATGCAGTATCTGTCACTGTCAATAGAGACATGCTGTGTGGGTGTGAGGGGAGGTTAAGAGGTGTCTCTGAATCTGGTAATTCCATGCTTTTAAGGGTCTAGCACAGGGGACTGACACACTTGAGCAACATCAACTTCCTGAAACATGTTTTCCATTAATAGAATAAGTCCAGTAATGTCTGTGCCCCAAGATGGACAAATGCAGAGGAACTGGAGGTAGCCCCTTTTGAAGAAAGTACAGAGTTTTCTTCTTAAATTTAGAAAAGGAGAAAGAAATAAACTACTATTCTGGGCTACTAGTCCATGCAAATTTCAGGGAAGAGAGGAGTTGTTCACTTAATACATGTTGTGAAATGTATTCCTATGATAAATTGTACGTCTGCCTTCCTTATCCATGCCCACTTATCTCCTTCCCTTTTTAGTTCAGGTAAACAACTATTCTCATTTGTGAAACATCCATTTCTCTAATATCAGAATGTCTTACAGAACAGTTTCTTCTTCAAAAGCATTTGGTATCATTCTCTGAAAGAACAGTTATCCATTTTTACACATGGGGAAGCACAAGGAGTTCAGTGTCATGCCCAAGTTTGAACTGCAAACGTGTCCATGAAGAGGGGACTTAATTCTGAACTCACAGGCCCTTAAAGATGTCTCTGTTCTTGGAGCTGGATTCAGAAAACAAGGTTCCCCATATACCCAATACCTACAGTGTAGTGAGGACTGCTGGCAAGGAAGGCCAGCTCACTCAGGCTGGGACAAGGAAGTTCTTCTCCTCATTGTTCAGGACTTTTTTCTATGTATTTGAACCATAAAGGCTTTCTAGAGCAGAAACTTGCACCATACAGTTGAATAACACACTCAAGCTAAAAATGCCCATGCATTTAAACACAGATATGTAGCCCACTGGCTCCTCCTAAAACCCCTAAGGAACATATAGGTTTGTACAAATGAGACTATCTGCATTAATTAAAAGATTTGCCTTTTTTCCAGTACTTAGAAGAGAGAATAAAATGAATTTAACATACAGCAATATTACCCATTTTTCCCTGAAACTCATGTCTCCTTTATGGAAGCTGAAAGAACCTGAGGAACTAATCTAGTATAATCACTAATTTAAAAAAAAAAAAAAAAAAAAAAAATAAAAATTAAGACCTGGTTAAGTTTAGCAAAAGCAATCAACTAAAAAAGAAAGTGAAAAATTGAAAAGCAAGAAATCTCAGGGCAAAAATGAGATCCTATCCCAAAAAATCACTCCTAGCTTTGCATGTTAAAAATTTATCTCACTTAAGTACCTGGGTATGTAACCCAAAGTCAACGGGAATTACAGAGGGCAGCACCTCTGAATAATAGATCAATTCTTTACCTCCAGTCTCAGTTATAGGCAGAAGGCAAATGGTATTTACTCTTCCTTTACGTCACCAGCCTTACCAAACACCTAATAGCTCATGCTTTTCTTGTGTATTTTTACTTAGAGAATAAGTCTATTTATATTAAAGTCTCACCATAAAAATACAATAAAATCAGAAAAGCTGGATGCAAGTAACATATAAAGGTTAAGTAGCCTTTGAATGCTCCAGAGTGTTATGTCATGCTGCTTGCAAGAGGAAAAATCAAGGGAAAAAATGCTTCCTAATTTATAAAGAACAGGTTAGTTTTATGCATAACGTGGTAGTAAGGTGCACGTGTTACTCTACACTGTACAGTGATGTCTTCTCAGTCTTGATAACTCCTCTGGAACTGCTCAAAGAGCTTCTGGCTCTGGCTGCTTGCAGTGCCTGAGAGAACATTGCCTTTCATGACACACAACTTCCCTGTAGCCTGAGTGCACTGTGTGAGGAGCCAGGCAACCATGGGCAAGGGTCATAGGATTGTTTCAGTTGGAAGAGACTTCCTAAGGATTTTTATAAGCTGCTTCACCCTAATGTTGCAGTATTTTCAGAACCTAGATGTAGGAGAATGGCATCCCCTTTGCCTTCAGCTTATAAGAGGTACAAAATGACCCATTTACTGGGGAAAGTGACAGTGGCTGTAGATTTTAAAATATTAATTATTGAGCATATATTATTTGAGTGGAAGGAAGAGTGAAGTCAAAGAAACAAAATGTAAATTAAATCTTGATGTTGAGTTCATTTTTAGAGATAGAAGTAATGCAGACCAAACCAGCCCTTCAAAAAACCCCAGACTTGCAGTATGCTAAAGTTTCCCAGAGAAAAGTTGATATCTAGCACCCTCAATAATGTGAAAAAGCAAAAAATTGGTTTTGTTGACAAAACTGAACAAAATAACTCCTCCTTGCTTTTTAGCTGCCTGGCTTTTGCCCCATGTGTACAGGCAAAGGACTTTAATGGTTGGTAATTGCTCTTTTTCCAGAGATATGGTGTCCTAAATCTAACACTAACCCTACTTATTGATCTCAGTTAACAGCTCCAAATGGAGGAGTATCCTGATGTAGAAGGAATACTACTTTACCTGAATCAAATGTAGGGCAATATTGTGGAAAAACAATCAAAATAAATGATTAAAAAAATAATCAAGTGATGCTTGGACTACAAGTGGGCTCCTTTTTATTTTTGCTACAAACAGTTCTCTCTACAACTTTTTTTTATAACAGCTCTTTATATTTTTACTGTGGAAATATCTGCCAACAACATATGGAGTCATCAACTTTAAAGGACACTGGAGGTAATTTTTGTACTGCAATGAGTGATGTCCATTAAAATGAGAGGTAGAGAGAAAAATGTGTTTATATGGGGGTGATCTCTAAAGTACCTAAAAAGCTGAGGGAAGTCCTGTGGGAAATGGAAGTTATTGGGGCAGATAACTGGAGCTGGATTTCAATAGGATGTTACAGTGGAAAGAGGGGATGAGTCCCAGGCATTCCACCAAGGATGAGCCTGCTGTACAAGCTGTACAACACAAGATGTGTGCTGACTCGGGTTGCTAGGCTGAAAAACTGCTTCATATCAGAAGAAGCCTTTTTGGGGAGAAGGGTGACAAAGAGACAGAGGTAAAACTCCCATTTAAATCTCCAGATAGAAGATACCAGAACGTATAAATATAAACCATGTCTTATAGAAGCAGATGTGATTGATAAGATACACACAAATAATCTCTTTTGAGGAAAAAAAGGCATCTCTTTGATGATCTGATATGACTAAAAAACTTAATCACCTCACCACCTATTGACCCATGGGAAAAAGAGGGGCAGATGGTATCAATTGTTATGTTTGTTTGTAGAAAAAAAGAGAAAAATTCTCCAAAACTCTCTTCCATACAGTTGTTTAGGTTTTTCACAAAGAACAGACAGCTACAATAATGTAACTAGATTTCCAAAACTGTGGGAAGGTGACATTTCATATACTTGGGAGGAAAAAAAAAAACCCAAACCTGAGAGAGGCTCTCATGGTGCCCAACACAAAAATCATGGAAAAATACTCCAAATACATGAGGCAAACTTAACATAATAATAGGTCAAAAACAGAGCTAAAAGAGTGAAATACAAAGATACAAGTTTTTTGGAAGGAAACAAATAATTTTTATGGTTTTAAAACCATTTCCAAGCCCAAAGTTCATAGTCAGATTACTTAGAATAGCAACGTGGTGACAGAACTCAAACTGAGTGACATGACCCATTCATTTTACTTCAAAATAAATGTGTATTTTTCACTTAATGAAATAACTGGAATAAAAGGGCAACAAAAGAATTCTCTCAAATATTTTTATCTTGAAGTTACTATCATATTTTTTCCATCATAAAACAGAGTCCTGTCATCTTTCTAGGTTCTGAGCAGACCAAGAGAAAAAAAAATATAAATTTTAAAAAATTTTATTTTCAACCTTTCAATTTTCTGCAGTTTAGTCCTGAAGTCCCCATTTTATAAGTTACTCTGGCCTTTCTGGCAGGGAAAGGAAGCAGCAGTAAATTCCTTATATGAAAGACTGACAACTGTCAAAGATTAATGGCATTCATGGCTACCAATGTGGCCAACAGCCAGGCACCAATTGTTTACTTTTCATCTGAAAAAAAATTCACTTAAAACAGGTGCAAATATCTATATTGTGCATAAACTTTGTTTATCTTCTGAGACAGCCCCAGGAATCCCATCAACCTCTGACTGGTGAGGTGGTCTCAGCCTCTTCATAGTCAGGCCTTGGAAGAGTCTTTTAAACTCTTGTTTCCAGAACTGAATCATATAAAACACTGTGAGAATGATGAGTGGATATATTAACACAGGTGGAAGCAGTCATTCACACGAGTGGAATTACACAATATTCTCAGGAGTGCTTCCAAAACACAATGCCAAATAATATGGAAAACATTTGCATCCCTAGAGACAAAACCTAAATTATAGCTGGAATTAGGTCTTTGCAACCAAATACTGACACCCTTCCCCAGACTATGATGCCATTCTTTCAACTGGCATTTAGATTTGTCCCGAGGTATACAGCTTCTCTTTTCTAAAACTAAGTAGAATTGGAAACCAAAAAATACAGGCAATACACTTTCATATTTCAGATGTTTTGAACCATTATAGAGCCACTTCAATTAGCCACTCTTGGCACTACACCTCCTGAAAAATAAAAAAAAAAAAAAAAAAAAAATTACTAGATTGCATCCTTTGGGCACAGCACCAAAATGACCCATCCAGCAAAGACAGGTCAGACCTTGTAGTCAATTTAAACTGAATGTGACAAATCTACAGCAGCAGCATTCAGGTTTTAGAAAGTTGTTCAGATGACTAATTCCATAAAAAAAGACACTGGGGATTTCAATTACTCAAAATTGGGAAAATAATAGTTTGTAATGAATGACAGAAAAAAAATGAGAACACTGTGGACATGACCAGATTCTTTCTCTTTGAAGGTAAAGTTCTACAGCAAAATATTTCTGCTCAAAACCATATTTTTAAGAATCTGCATCAAGCCAGTTGCACATCTGTTCAGAGTGTTAACATAAGCACTGCCACACTAGAACGAGCCATTTCAACTGGTCTTTTCCAAATAGGTCCTTGATGATCAATTTTGAATGTTTCCAAGGTTGGCAGAAATCCTTTGCAGTCCAGTGCCTGTCCTGTATTGATGAGGGAGCAAAGAGTTGTTATTCATGCCAGGTAGGCATGAAAGAAAGTCTTCTGAAAATCTGTGCTGGTCCTTAAAATACTAATAAATATTTATTGATGAGGAAAAGCAAGGAAAGGAAGATGTATGAAGGATCTGCCACACAAGAGAAAGTAAGTAAAAAACTCTCCACAGCCTCAGATTTTTTTTTTCCTCTAGCTTACCAATGCCATCAAGACAAGTAAACTAATAAGGCAGTCTGAACAAACTGAAATAACAATTTTTTTCTGCAACCTTAGCATTACCTACATGATTATTCTTCAGTACACACACACACACACACACACACACATATAGAGTGCAACAATTTATTTTAATGTAATGCTGCCCCCTTGTGCTTTTGTATACAAGGAAGTTTTTGTCAATAGCCAAGGTTTGTAGCAACTAAAGAAAAGCAAGAAATCGGCCTTTTTCTCAGCTCTGTGCTTTCTCACAGATTTTTTTCACTTGAGCAGCAATGTGATCTTATGCAACACTCAGCACTCTCAGAGCCTAAGGAAATATGAAACACGTATTATCATAAAAATTAAAGATAGGCTAAAAAAGCACATCACATGTAATAAGTCAAAGATGAGAAAGGAAGACAAAGGTCAAATCAAGCAAAGTTACAATAAGCTACTGAAAATGAGTGCAGAACAAATGATTTGATTTCATACATTAAGTTGAAGTCTGTCAACACAAAGAAACAGGTTTTACAGGGGATAGCAAAGAAAAAGTGACAGGACAAAATGAGAAGAGAACTCTACAGTTCAGGAATCAGTCCCCTTCACATTAGGAATCTAGCAACAGTCAGCCTTTGTTTACCAACTTTTGGAACTCCCTAACATACAAACTTATCAAGTTTCCCACCTTAGAGGCATTATGATCTTCTGAGAAGCTCATAAGAGAGGAGTATCTCTTTGGGAGCATTTGGCTTAGAATCAATTATCTGTCAACTGTCCTTATAAATCCCATAACCAGTGGCTGGCTGGTAAATTTGTCTTCCTTGGAGATGGACCCCTTTAACATGGCTTGAGTCGTGAGGACTTGGAACCATTCCATATGGCACAGTTTATGTCTGAAAGCAAGGAAATTTGTTCTAGTGTTTTTCAAGAATAGTAAAATCTCAAAAATTTAGGAAAGAAATCAAAGCATATAGGCATGATACAAAGCTATGGGTACATAACATCAGTACTCATAGCCATTCCTTTTGAACTTTATACAAGTCCTATATCCTGAAGAAACTATTTTATTTGATGGCTACTTCTGGAAATTGTATATGCAGGATAGTAAGTCTTGCGTGTGTTCATTCAGGTATTTTATTAGGCAGAGATTTCCTTTAAAAACATATTTTTAGTTCTCAAGCTTTATGTAGGTCCTTACAATCATGGAATAAATGCCTATCCATAAACATCTATATAGTTATTCTGTGTGTTCTGTATTCAGGCTACTGAATACATACATGATCTTTTACTGGCCATTTTCCTTCTAAATTTCACAGCTGAAAGATTTATTCATAAAGAAAACAAAATAAAATGTTTATTTGGGTCAAGAAGGGTGTGAAAATTCCACGTAACTTTTAGTGAAAAACTATGAAAAGCAAGTTGGAAGTATTTTTTTGTAGTAGCTACTAAATGAAAGACATTCCCATTTTCATCTAGATGTTGTTTGACTTCCAAATGTACAAGCTTTGTATTTTAAATATGCCTATGCTCTAACAAAGTCAATGGAAGTCAAGAAGCTAAACAAAACCTTTTGTTTCAATCTGAATGACACATTTAATTTGAACTGAAATAATTTGGTTTAGCTTTTCAGAATGTTAAAGGAAAATTGATCATTTTTAATTTAAGTTGACCTGAGATAATTTTTAATTGTGTATCTGAGCTTGGTCATTGACCTGACTAAAACCTAACATAGTTATTCAAGGAAGTCTACTATCAATAAGATTTATCTTTAGAATTTCTATTCTTTACCTTGTTTCATTAAATCTTATCTTTCTTATTAATTTTTTATACGGAAACTCAGCAGATGCCTTCTGCAAAAGTAGGAGTCTATGGTGTATTATTAGAATGTGAGAAACAGTATGCAAAGTGCCATCCTCTGTTTTTCACCTCTCTCTCATGAATGTAGATCTAAAAGGTAGGCAATTTAAGGATGTTGGCACTCTGTCTGAAGCAATGTTAGTCATTTTTAAACTCCGTGTTCTCACTTCTCAACATACACATCTTACATAAATTAAATTAACTTGGCCTGTATCACAAGCTGAGCGCCATCCTGTGACACAGAGGTGACAAGAATAAAGGGCTGTAAAACAACTGTAAAACCTGCTGGGGAGTTGTGTGGTTCCAAAAAGAGATGCTGTGTCTCCCTGCCTGTTCTTCCCTGCTGCTGGGAAAGGAGGAGGTGCAGTGGCAGGTCCTGGGGCAGGAGGGGTCATGGTGGGGAAATCTGGCAGCTGCTTCTTTTCCTGTCACTCCTGGTATCAGACCTGGCATCTGGGGAGGTGTAGGTAACAGCTCTATGGCCAGGCATACCTGAACACAGCTCAGTGCAGCCAACACTCTGACTGGCTGCCTGTTATTTTGCCCAACAGCCATTGCAATGGTGGTTCTAAAACTGTAATTCTTCAATTAATTCAGTTAAAAAAAAAATAAAGAAAGTGTTATTACTTTCAGTGACAATATGGCTTCTGGCTAGTGGCAGTCCTGAAGAAAGAGCTCATGAATCAAGGAAAACTTACTGTGTGCTTTCTAAGCAACACATAAATAGTAATATTAATATACTTTCATTTCTGATTTTGTGGGCCTTGAAAAATTGACTTTAATATTAATATAACGTTAACTTTAATATTCCAGTGCTTCTAAGTTCTCAGTTACCCTAATTGATTTCAGATGGATCCTTTTCAGATACTGTTCTTTTCTATATTTCTGCCTACCTTCTATTTTCCTCATTTTTCTCCATTCTTTCTGTTTTTCAGTCATTTCAGATCTGTATTTTCAGATAGATAGGTATATTTTTAAAAAGCTTTTCTATAGTTACTGCTACCATTATTATTATAGAACTTACTATATGTATCTCAGCACCTTCTTCCACCATTTCAAAAAGGCATGTAAGCAAGGAAATTATTCAAGGTGTCTCTTTTAGGGGCCCTGAGACTTCTGGCAAAAGCAGAATCCTCTGGGGCAAATCATAGTAAAAGAAAACTTAGATTAGTTTAAAATTGGTTTCTGAACTTGTCTTTGACATTACAGTGCCTGTACTGGATTTTTGAGAAATTAGGCTCCTCATCTAAACCAAATAATTAAATAATTAGGGATCAAAGTTAGATTGTATGAGTGCCCCTTCCCCCCCCAAAAAAAAAAATTATGAATAATTGACGTTAGCAGGCATTGTATTACCCGATCAAATACTTAATCTGCTACAATATAAACACTAAAATAAAAGACCCCAAAGTTAATTATCTGCTGTGCTACACTGTGCTGTGGGCAAAGCCAGGTAGACCAAAACAAATTTTTGAAGTTTATCTCAGTCAAAAAGTACTGTGGCAGCACGAGACACAACTGAGCCAATCAATTTCTAAACAACTCCTGAATCTCTTGGGCACACACTAGATCAAAGACTGCCTCTCCTATTAAAAACCAAGGGGATTTGCTGCATTTAGAGAGTAGAGACTACTTGAACCACAACGTAGAGCCTTGTTTTCACTGAAAGGTCAAGCTTAGGACGAAGGTATCTGTGTGATGACCCAGTGGCACTGGAGGAAAGCTCTCACTGCTGTCATGGCACTGCTCAGACACCAAGTTTTGCTGCCCGAGACGCTGGCTGACACCAGTCCTGTGCATGACAGCTTGAATGTCTGTGTTAGCTCTGTAGCCAGGAGCGTACAACAGTGGAGACACATCTGGAAATTGGGTTTTATCTCATCTGAGCCAGGAATCTCCAGTACTACTTCAAGTTATCTGGGATGAAAGTAAAACCCTTCCTAATTGCTTGTGTACTTCTATTTCCAATCTTTCTCTCAAAAAAACCACAACCAGCCAAACAAAAAGCAACAGAAAGAACAGAAGTAATATCAGTTCTTTTTCATGTCTTTTTCATCTGTGAAGACAAAAATATTTTTTTTTTAATTCTTATTTGACCTAGGCAATTTTACATAATATTAATAATAAATCTCCTGTACTCTACTTCTGTGTGAATCCAAGGTAAGTGATAATTGAAAACATGTGAGATCTATCTTGTGAAAAGGCAATAGAAAAAAAAATCAAAATACTATTGCTTACAGTGAATCAGAAAGCTTGTGACAAGGGTATTGAGACTTAATACCTGAGAATTTAAAAAAAAAAATTGAGCTGGATGTTGAAAAAAACCGTTTTTTAGTGGTGATATGTGATGGACTACAGAGTCGTCTCCCAAGACATGAGTCTTATTGCACGAGCTTCTTAAAACAATGCAAAGCACTCAAGAGTAGAGTGTAGGGAACACTCTAAATTGGTCCCCCGGGTAAGGACTAGCTGACCTAATTGGTATTTCCCATCTTTAATTTATGTGATCATACAGTATGCTGTTATCTTTTCATTACATTAACCCATAGGGTCAAACATTCCTCTGGTGGAGTTCCATTGGAACAAGCAGGTTTGCACCAGGGCTCGGTTTGGCCCACACCATTTAAATCTGAAATGAATTTCAAGCAGAACTGTAATCAGCCTTATAGAGTAATTTTATTCTCAAGCAAGGAGAATGTGTGGTTCCCCTGTATGAAAGGCAGATACTTTTATCAATGCAAACTTTATAAAACATAATACCCATCAAATATTACATGCCAGAACAGCACTAAACTACTTAGAGTGGTAAATAAAACATTAGGTTTGGAAAAGTATTTGGATTCGTCTTCACATTATTGCAATGTTTTATTCATATCCTGCTTACATATGCTCTTCATTCTGTTAATCTGAATGACCAGCATGTGATGAAACCATTCACTTCTCCACAGATGTACTTCAAGATTGCACAATTCCTCTGTCACCTTCAGGGCAAGAGAAATGCCACCATGGCAATCTCAGTTTACAAAGGTGTGTCTTTTAATTCATCTATGGCTGTCTTTACATCAGGCCACATCACTGATGTCCAGTAAAACACAGCAAAGTTCTGGAGCAACTTGAAAGAATAGTTGCTGCAAAATGGCAATTCTAAGTTTTTGGAAAGTAAGTGAAGGTGGTAGTCCAGAATAGCTCTCTTAGGAGATTTGCCAATGGGGCAGAGCTGTCTTTAATAAGCAGTAAGCAGAACACAATTTTCTCTCTTTTTAAAATTCTTGTTCTATCAATTAAGGAATTCAAAGTATCTTGACCTAACATTCTGATTCTGACTGAAAAATGCCAAGTAGGTGTAAGTAAATGTTGACCCTTTGTTTATTCATCTGTCAAAGTACTTTGGAATATTTCTGAAATTATTGCAAGGCACCTCATGGTAGTTGTGACACTAAGTTAAACTTGCATCACAAAAGACTGAGTATTGAATGAGTTGCTAAAAAATATTCCATCTAAACTGGATGTGTGATGGATAGACAGACAAATGGTTTCATATGCAGTCAATCAAGCAACAATCCAATTCTCTCTAAGAAAGCCAAAAACCTACTGAACCAGAACAGCTCGAATTGTGAAATGCAACTGTGCCTCACACACTACTGCCTTCTGTGCCAAGCCTTTGGGACCAACACCCAAAGAGTTATAAATGATTGGGAAGGATGACAGAGGAATATCATCGAAGATGTAGATTATGTCTACACTACAGGAACCTCGGGGGACCTTCTGGTTTCTCAGCCTGCACCCATGGTCTGGCCACATCCAACTTCCATGCAGGATCTCACCTTGTGCCTAAGAAGAATTGGAGCAGGAAGGGCTTTCCAGAGCCAGCTGCAGGAACTGTCCTTCTGTCCTTTCTTTGCCCATTTACATCTTTGAAAGGAGGCACTCAGACACTGAAATTCTGGTCATGACTGGTTAAGAAAAATTGTCTTTAACCCTACTCATGTACTTTAAACACGTTCATCTTCATGAGGACAGACACTAAGGACCCATCAATAGAACCCACAGGAAACACAAGAGGGGAAGTTAGAGCTTTCTACAAATGGGGCTGCAAAATGTGCTTATTATTCTCAGGCATAAGAAGTTACAACAGTTATTGCATTAATTTATCCTAAAAGTTGGTTTCTTCCCATTTCAAATTTTGTTTTCTTTTCGTCAAGAGCAAATATTAATATTTTTCTTTGAAAATGAAAATAAATGTGTGAGTTTGTGTTCTTTTCTTGTCATTTTATTTCCATAGCTTGAGAAATATGCTACTTTTAATCTTGTCTCAGGAAAAGGAAAAAAAAAATAAAAAGAGAAAAGATTCTGATATGAAGAATGAAATTTCAGTGATAATTACTGTGCATCAAATAGGTGTATGAAGCCCAGTATGTAAAATTCTTTCATCATTGGGGGAAAAAAAAAAACAAACAAAAAACCAAACCCTGAAAATCAGTGAACTGTCAGAAACAGGGTGGGAATTGCAAAGCTCTCCTATCTGCCTTACCAGAGGGTTACTGCATCAAGTAACTTATAAGTTACAGGCACACATCACTGCTGAGGGAAAAGTAATTTGTTGTAATCATTTTTAATTATAGTTATTCTTAATTATCTTTGCTGTATGTTTAAACATTAAAATACAAACAGTACTGCCATAGCACAGATGGCTGGTGCCTGCTATGCAGACTGTCAAGCTTCATTTAAGCACCTCTGTCATTTTTCCCTACAATTGTAACTTATAGTAATAATGCACTTTCTATGAACCATAATATTCATGTTTTAAGAAGAATACCTACCATGAGGTACCTAAACAAAGACATTCTGAAGATAAACCCCATTCTACAAGTTCCTCTAAAACAAAAACATCTGAAGCCTGAACCCAAAATCTGGTTGTTCTGATGAAATCCTATTCAGAAGAGAAAAACCATTAGATAATTCTAATTGCAAGCAGCTGGGGTCAGAGTGGTACAGGCAGGGCAGCACCCTCTGTGAAAGGAACAGAAAGAAATTGCTATATTTGATAATCAGTCCCCTTCAACTGTATTTTTTTTTGTCTTTGAAGACATTTCACATAAAGACTAGATGGGAGTTTTGTTCCCTCTTTTCTTCTGCATGTGTCAATGCAAACCTACTCTTCCTTCTTGTGTTTAGTTCTGATGTTAAAAACCATTTTCCACAAAATTAATATTTCTAAAATGAAATATCACTTTAGTGTGAAAGTGTCCTTTTTTTTCCCCTGAAATCTCATAATCCTTTCACATGAATTGTCAACCCAAGTATGTAACAGTTCAAACTTCTGAGAGAGAAAAGACTTGGTTCTGAGAGACAAATATTCCTTCAAAATTGAACGCAGGGAGATACAGAATGAAGGAGAAAAAATAAACAGTTGCAAATTTAAGTGCTCAAGAACAGACTGTGGCTGGTCAAGAAAGTTTTTCAATGAAATTTGAAATGTGTGACTGACTTAAGATACTTTCTGGTTATTGGTTTGACACACTCCCTGGAAGAATAAAGAATACACCATAAAAGATGGATCAGTGCGTGTAAGAACAACAAGAAAATTGAAAAGGTTTATGGTAAAGATATTTGTCAAATGGTCAAGGAAATTATAATAAAATACAGTGCAATAAAATGATGTAGCAAACACAGGTTTGCAGTATTTATTTGTTGTTTGTTTTTTTTTTACTGTCACTACAACTTTGTCATCTTTCTGTCATGAAAATGATACTTTTTTCTTCCTAGAAACCCTGCTAGCTTCATTGCAGCTATTCTGCAAACCACACATGCAATATATCTTAACGATTTCTTCATTTTAATGGACAGCTATTTTTACTCTTTCATTCCCTCTTTCAGTAGGTTCTCAACAGCACAGTCCTAATTTCCAGGGCAGAATTCTTTATGGGATGATTTAGAGAGGTACCATTCCCATCTTGCAAATAAAAATATTACATGAACGTTTTTCCATGGCAGTACTACTTCCAGCAAAGGAGAAAAAATTAGCTGAATGAACAATTAATTTGAGCAGAGTCCATTTGAAACCCAGGTAGAAACAAAACATCCAACCCATCACCCTGAGGAGCTGGTACTTCCACTGCAGGCAGACTTGATGCTTGAGGTGAAAACTCACTATGGCTAAAGCTCCATTTACACTTTCAAGAGAGAGCTGAAGAAGGCACATGGATTTTATAACAGGTCTTTATTTAACAACACATCTAGTGTAATGAGACAAACTTGCTGATGGCATTCAGGCCCTACTACAGTGAACATGGACAGTCGAAGCATCGCTTAAATGAACAGTTAGCAACAGTGGAACATTTCCTGTCTGGGATTTGTACATTTCCATCCACATCACATTTACTGGTGCCCTGAATGCTCATTATGCCCCTCTGTCAGCATGTTTTAGTCAGTGCTTGCTCCAGAAGAAAGCCAAGATCTCTCTGCAAAGTCACTTACTCCATCCTTGGCCTCAGTACTGTAGGCATCCTTCAGTATTTTATGCTTTTATTTGATGGCAAATTTCTACAAATGGGCTCATTTTTTCCTAGGAAATGGGCATGTTTAATGTCTCATCTCTCATATGCCATCAAAAAGATATCATGTAGTAGTTTCTGACCTGGTTTGAAAGTCTCTCTATTCCATTATCAATTTGCTGAGCCTCCTACTGCCACATTGTATAGTTTTAGTGTTAATTTTTAATATTATTTTCATGCATTTTTAAGGTAAGAGTGTTTTTTCTTAACTAGAGTGCAATAATAGCTTCTCAATATTAAATAAATAATGTTACAGTGCTGAGACAATTATGACTTTTTGACAGTGTTGATATATTAATGTTGTAGCTACAGAAATTCATCTGTTTCATGTATTTTATGGGCACTTTTTAGTTTTTTACCCTTCTTTTTTGTTTTTTGAGAAATTAATGTTGTCCAATTGCCAAGACATTTCCCTCAGGCCAATACTTACACTTCCATGGCTGCATTTCTCTCTTTTTTTTTTTTTTTTTCTTTTTTTTTTCTTTTTTTTTTCCCTACAAATCAATTCAACACACAATATCTACTTCCANNNAAAAAAAAAAAGGTATTTTGTAGTTTTCATCAACACACTGTCTTGGATAAATTTCCAAGGGGACTAGAGGAAGGCTGTCCCTTCACTGGAAGTGCATGTTGTGGTGTGCATCCAGTTCAACCTGCACTATTCCAACAAACTCTCTTCATCTACCCACAAGACCCCACCCTCAGTGATTCAGTCAACTCCTTGCAATAATATTCAGACATACCATCTTAATTTTTGCTTCAGCTACATTAATATCTGTTACCAACCCAGACTTTAGAAAAATACAGAGCTGATTTATACTTTAGTAGAGAAATTAAAGATCAAAAAGATTTATTAGGGTTACTCTACCCTCCCCCCTACCAGTGCATAATCATTCCCCACCGTATATTTTTTATGGTAATGAGACACTCAGGGCTCAGTCCTACAGAATGTTAAGTGTTCTGGCCCAGTCCAGCAGAGTGATTAGGTGTGTAAATGCCTGAGCAATCCCTCAAAAGTTAGCTATGAGCAGGTGAACCGTCCTCTTATTTAAGCACATGCTGGCTTATTTTCCAGAGGTTCAGCATCCCGTGGAATAGACCTAAAGCTTTGTTTATGCCACCTGTGTTTCTCTAAAGCTTCCCACTGCTACCATTATAGCAATGACACTAGGAGCAAGCCAAGGTGTTGCCCCCCTGCTTTTAGGAGTAATTGATGCTGATTTTCATGAAACGAGTTTTGCTTAAAATTGTGGTACTGCTTAAAGAGTGAACACCTTTGAGCCAGGTCATTTCAAGCAGAGCTCCAAGACACTTCATCAAACACTTGAAATACAAATCACATGTCCCAAGCACAACTTGTACTTAATCCAGCGATATGCTCTGGGTAAATTACACTGGCAGCACAGCACAGTGTTGCAAAAGGGGGCTGCCCTTCCAACCCCCACTTCAAGCCAGGAAATGAGAGCAACAGATGCAAGGGTAGCCCAGTTCCAGGAGGGAACACGACCACCCCTTCACTGAACACTGCAGGTACACACACCCTTGTCCTTCTTTATCTTCCTTCTTTCCCCTTTCTTCCTTGCTCTCCTCCATGGCTTGATACAACAAGAACGTACTCAAAGCCCTGTGCATTCTACAAACAGTTTTATAAAGTTCTACACTCTCTAGTCTTGGGTGTGTGTTGGTAGAACAGGACTGAATCAATATGTTAAAAGTGATTTAAACATATGCTTAAATGTCAAAATGTATTTAAATGCCTTTAGATTATTTATATTATAGACACAGAGGAAACATATTCTATCCCAACAAGAACCTTGTAATATTTTAAATAAACACATGAAACATATGGCTGACTCTCTACAGATGTGCATGAAGTTTATAATCTTTAATTTTTATTCCAAACACATTAATGTTTTTTACTTCAAAATGACCTGGGTAAACTGTGAAATTTGCTTAAGCTATTAAGAGTAAATCTGTCACACTGACAATTTCAAGCAGTGTCCTTATTGCTTAAAGGGCATATACTGTAAGTTACAGGCTTAATGGCTATTGCTTTTTGCCCTGATGTGCACAAGTCCTTTACCTTCACATTCATTTATTTCCTGATAAGCAATCAATGTAGAAAAATAGAAAAGCCAAATGGATTAAGAGACTGGTTCTATCCTAATCTCAGTCTAACAAAAAGGGGTTGTTGTCATGAGTTGAATCAAATCTACTCTTAGAGGATTTTATCACAGAAGATTGAGCAGATCAGTATGAAACAGCACCAGAACAAGTATGGCTCATCTTATTTCTGAAGATTAGAGGTCCCACATTCTCCTTAAGTCATTGACATGGACATATGCAGGGCACAGGAAATTTATGTGCATCTTATGTGCTACACAAACATTTGACTGCCTAGGCCTCAAGATGTGGCCTAAAACCCCGCCCTTTTGACGTTCCCATGTCAGCTTTACTTTATCTGTGAAAACAACGTAGCTACTCATGAACATAAAGGCAAGTGCATGTCTCAGTGTTTGCAGGAGAGCTTTACCCATGTGGACTTGCCTACAATTGATTATAACAGGCCACCAAATAAATATGACACGTTCCTTCTCCAGCTAGTACGTGAAATCACGTTAGCAAAAATAGAAAATATAATCCTGCAAACCACAAGACACAGTGAGCTGTGAGGTTTTAGAATTCTCTCTTCATCTAAGAAAACAGACACATTTCTCCCCTTATATTCTGATTGTAACATGAGAGGAATTTCCCTACTCTTGTCAGCAACCTTGCATTAAGGGAACAAACAGAAGTCCCGTGCCTCCAAAAGCAGTTCATTCTTAAAGACTACTCTAGAACAGAACCCATAGGAATTATAAAGAAGTATTCAAAAAGAGCACTGAAAGTGGGAACTTCCTTAGAGAGAGCGAGTGATTAGGAGTCCATCAAGTATAAACCAGGCAAATTTAGACAAAGACCAGGAAAAGATTCCTAACAATGAAGTGTACTGGAGTGTCAGGAGGGGAAGGCGTGGATGAGCTAATCAGCTGTGTGACTTAAGCTGCACAAAACAAAGTACTTGTGGTGCACTGGCTAGAATAATTGTGCATTATCACAGGGAGGGTTAAACAACTGTTGACCCAACAGCTCTCCATGCTATTTCTCTGATTCTAAGCATCACATGTTCTGTAGGTGGAGATGGAAGGGTCACTGCTGCAGCAAAAAATTAACATGTGCCATGAAGTGTCAGATGTTGATGTACATACTATACACAACTGAAAATTCTGTGAGGAAAATAAGTGCAGGGCAAATCTGTGGGTGACCTTCTAGTTTTACATGTCACACCAAACATGATGGGTTTTTACTCAAATAAGTGTTTTGTTTGAAATTAGTGGCTAGCAGCCTGATTTACTTCTCTATGAAGGTGCAAATAAAGTCACATTCTCAAAAGGCAGACTTTGTAAGTCATTCCTCCTCAGGCCCCATAAAGATGCCTTTTATAAAATGGAAGGGTTTCAAAAGACAATGCAGAGGAGGTGAAATCATTAATAAATTACAAGGAAGAGAGAGAACCAAAACATGAGACAAAAGAAGAGTTATAAAGGAAACCTGATCGCGATGAGTGTTAAAGCCTGTCAGAGACAGTCAGCTGATAGGGGGAACTGCAGCCAGACTGGAGCATTGCACAGGCACTATTCCCTGCCTGCTGCACTGCCTTGCAGAGACAGACATCCTCTCTTACTGGTTTGGCTGGCTGCTGGGGCCATTGATAACCATGTGAAACCGGGGAAGTTGAGGCGAGCTGAGTGCTTTCGGGACGGCTCATGGTGGGATGGAGTCAGGCTGTCTGTCCATTACAATCCACAGCGTGAGCACCCAGGGTTTAATCTAAACAAGGGACTTATGACTGCAAGTATATCACTGTATTGGCGTATCATATTGACTTTCTGATAATGTTCTAAGCCAGTCGGGTAAGAAAGAGAAAGTGCCACCGGGTACAAATTGTGGCATCAATTCTCTGCCAGACTGATCAATTGAATTTATATATTACCTCCAGCTACGTACTTAAAATCTATAGTTTCACTCCCTCCAGTGCACAGCTCACAGTTTAAGTAATTGCAAATACAAATGAATTTTAAAAGGACTTAGCAGGCTTTAAATTAAAAATGTGTGAACATTGTTATTTTAAGCACTCTAAATTATTTACTAATATAACCCAGCTGATTCACTTTTCTCTTCTTTTTGTCTTAGCTTGATTTTTTTGATCCCTGAAGCTTCAGTGGAGTGAAAACTGCAAACAGCAAAACATCCACTATTTTACCCAACTGAAAGAAGTCTTCAAATTCAGCCTACAGAATAACAGGCTGCAAAATGCCAGCAGTACAAGGACTTTGTTAAATTCTGCCATAGAAACATGCAAGTAATCAAGAGACATAAACATGCATTTGACAAAAAGTCTGAATCCAAGCTCAAAAAGTTAAGAAAGTGTTTAAGGGATCTGTTTTACACAGGATCTGTGACAATGCAATAAGGTGACAGGGCTACAAAAAATACTTAGCACAGTACCTAGAAGGACTCTGGTTATAAGACATATTTGCTGAGTCTCGTTTACCCTAATCAAACTCTGCAGCTCATTTCTGTTTTAATCATATCTATTGGGTTAACCTATAAAATACTTGGGTTACAAGTGTCAAATCAAAATAATAAATTAGGTCATTTGAACTTGTGCTAAAACAGCAAGCATCCTCTTGCATTTTTCCATATTTTCTGACTTCAGTCTATTAATTGGAAAAATTATTCATAAGCTTCCTCAGAGACATGAGAGATCTGATGCAGTAAAAAGTATCTGCATGCAGAAACAATGACATGTGACTTCAGTTTGCCAACTTAGAGAATGAGGTCCAGGGTTGTATCATGGTTTACGCCTCTCTTACATGCCACTACTGATATATGAACTACAGAATTTGGTAAGAATAATCTGTAAAAAAACAGATAATTCATCTATAATATTAGGTTCCCAGTTTACAGCGGTATTGTCTATCCCTTGAACTGAAAAATATGATAAAATTCTGTTTTTCATCTTGCTGGGAAAAGGTATAGGTAACTCTATATGTATGTCATTGTTATTTTTTTTAATTCAATTTGTTGAGTGAGAGAAAGAAATAGAAGGTAATGTGTAAGGATTATAGCACAGTACATAAAAATATAATGTTGGGAATTTGAAAATAATTGAAGAAAGGCTATTATTGTTTTGAAGGAAATAAAGTTATATTCTCATTATTGGGATAAATATACAATCACAAAACAAATGTTTGTCCTCATTACTATTGCTTTTTTATTGTTAAAGTTATGATATGAGGTAATTTGAGATTACTTTCTTCCCAAATTATGCTGCAGTCTTTATTCAGGTATATCATCAGAGTCAACAGTAGTGTAACTAGAACCTGCCAAAATTACTTTTACAGTCAGCATCAGTCCTGTTTTAAGACTTCTCAAATTGTTTTTTTTTTTATTTTTAAAAGTCTTAAGTAGAGGGAGATTTGCTTTTCCTAGTAAAGTATATTCTGAGGAAGAAGAAATCAAGTCCAGATTGAATTTAATACAGAAAATAATTCTCCCCAACACTGACTTCCAAAATTCATTTAAATCACTACAGAGAGGACTTTGTTAGACTTAATAGCAGTTAGCACTTTCAGAGATCCCATAAAATAATGGTCATAAACCCAGCCTGAGGAATTGAGGCCTTTCCAAAACATATGCAATATATACAATACACAGTATTACATTTTCCCCCAAAATTCCCATTTATTTTGAATGTGGACAATGGATCTGATTTGAAAGACAGGGAAATACTATTGCCTCACCTAAGTTTTTGTACTCTACTTTATATATATCACAAATTTTACAGGGGCTGCTTTTTCAGCTTGCTGTCATCAGCTTTGTCTTTGTTCTGCTCTCCAGGTCTCTCTTTGACTAAGCCATAAGGAGCAGTGAAGGGAATAGAAATACTCAGAATGTGCAAGACTGGAAGGAGAGAGTTAAGTGCATTCTTTTTAGGGCTCGAAACCTCAAGTTTAGGGTTTGCTCTTGCTTTTCTGAGTGATTCCACCATGTGTGAGGAATACCTTTAAGGTTAATGGGATTCTGAAATCAATAAAAATGACTTACTAATGGTTCAGGGAAGTTTTTGTACTACAGGGTGTGAATTTACAAGGTTATTAGCTATTCTGCAACAGCTCTACCTTTCTGCAGTGAGGCACCACTTTCAAAATAGACTGAGGTATCCACATGAAGAGTGAGAAGAGGAAGATGCTGTGGGGTGCCTGCATTACACCCTGGATTTACAGCCCAGCCTAACCACTACTCACAAGGTTCCCACTGGGCACAAGTTAAAGTATGTGAGATCAGTGCTGCAAATCATAGGACAGTTTCTCATGATTTGTAACAATATGTCACATACAGAAACATGCTTGTAAATTTAAGTAAATATTGATTCAAATAATTGAAAGAGATAATTTAAAGGATTTTATTGAAGGAATGGGCTTCAGGACATTGGTTCAGTGTTTTTTTTCCCCAATACAATGAGTTGGAATAACATGTCGTATTTTTTCCTATAAATGCTCCTTGATATTAAGGAGACTTCAACTTTACCATGATTCTTAAAATAAAGAGTAAAGTAGCCCCATGTTTCTGAATGAAGCTGCAATTCCATCCCACAGATCAAACCAAAGCAAAATTTCAAAAGCCAAGTGTTGTCCTGAAGAGGCAATAACCAACAGAAAATGGTATTGCTGCCAGGTCACAGGGTACTCTGTGGCACAACCAGTTTGCACAGGAAAAAAACACTGCTCTCCTTAGGTCTCTTGTTCCTCCCCTCTGACTGAATTCCACACTTATGTATGTAAAACATAGTATAGTTCAAAAGTGATGACCTCATATAGTTAACCTGATGATGTGGAAACAATCCACCACGCTTTAGAGACTTTTAAATTCTCCTCCTTCTTTACCACAAGAATCATATCAGTATTATTCTTTCAGACATAAAATAATTCGTGTTTTCCTTACAACAAAGAATTTGTTCAGAGAAAATCTTGAGGAAGCAGCCTGATCTGTCTAGTATTAAGGACTTGTTTGACAAAACAAATTTGCAATAAACATTCAGAAAACAGGAGCCATGCCAGTTAGAATGATAGAAAATCATGTCCAAGAGATAAATGGATCATTAAAGAGAAGGTACTTGAATTTTCATTACAGATTGCTTCACAATCACTAAAGGTTTCTGAACTTGTCTGGCTTGTTGATCTTGTGTGCTCCTTCTACCTTTAACTATTATGCCTAATATCCATATTTTCGCATACCTTTTGAAACCTATATATTTCATCTTCTGAAGGTATCATTAAAAACTTTGTAACTATCAGAACTCATGAATTTTGATAGGCATTGGCTTGAACAATATAAAGAACTGTTTAGTGAGTAATAATGTGAACATCATACCTAATGATTCAGAACCTGCATAACACAAGTGATGGTATTTTGGTGAACATATGGACTTTAACTACGGCTTGGCAGCACAGGACCCTTGCTTAGCTCAGCATGCTGGGATGCTGAGGAAACTAAATCAGAGGGATGACTGAATTATTAGGATTTTTCCCTTTCTATAGGATTACAGGTGGAATGATATTGGAAGCCAGGAGACCCAGCTATAATCAGGAAATATCCTTCCATTTCTCAGTTCTTTTAGTGCTGTAAAATTGGAAGAACAACTTTTGCTATGCACCTAGTGTAACACAGGTTTAAACACTCAGGACCCTGCTGCCATTTACTACCAGGCACCATAAACACTGCCCAAACAATTGCAATTAACACTAATTCTCTGGTGTTTCAGATCCAAGATAAAACAGAGATTCATTCTTAAGTGCAGAACTGGCACTGCCTCCTCTTGCACAAAAGGACAAGACAGACCACCACCAAGGTGTAGATCAAGAAAGCCTTTGTCTTTCTAGTGAGTTTGTATCTCTAGTGAGTGGGTTTAAGTTGCAGCTACATTTATATCAGAGATGGCTCAATTTAATTAAGATGAAATTTTCATACAAATCAGTATCTTTTGTCATCAGTATGAAAGCAATAGGGTAAAACAGTGATATTCTGAAATTGTTACTGGAAAGTTTCCTGCCCACAAGGGACCCTGTCTCCCTGCCTGTTAACCCCACACTCATGGCTCAACTTCGGAAACAGAAAAATTATCAGAAAGTAAAAGGGAACAAATTGATTCCCTAGACCAAAACAAGCTGTAGACTCCAGACACTCTCTTCTTACTACTTCCAGCTTTTAAAATGGGTAGTCTGACTTTTATCCAGTCAGTTCTTTTCTTTTTCCCTCTCTGTATCAGCCTGTGACAGAAATAACATAGAGAAAGAACAGCAGAAAAAATTATTTATCAGTAAATCTGGGAGGTACAACTTTGCTTTTGAACCTTTTATGTAAAAAAAAAAAAAAAGAAACCTAAATGAATTGCAAAATCAGCCAGAGAAACATTACATGTATCATCAAAACTACATTAGATCAAAACACATTCAGTTTTCCTCTCCTTTGTGGGAAAGAGAAGATTTCTTTTTTTGTGAGTATAGCTACCTTAAATTGTGTGAGAAGCTACAGCAAATCAACAACACTATCAGTATAACCAAAAACATCCTATTTGATAGCAGTTGATCTTCGGATAAAGTATTGACATTATAGCAAATAACAACATACAACCAACAGGGGACAGGAGAGCTGGGAACATAAAAGTATTAGACTTTGATTGAAATATAAACTTTCTGTTCTCACTAGCACTGGGTTTTAGACCTTTGACTGGGAGGAACACAGGTGACAACGACAGAAGGGCATGTGGCATTCAGAGCTGGGCAGCAAATGTCCTTGCATAGCAATGCCTCTACTGTCAGATCCAGGAGTTTACTATCATGTTCAAACCTCTGTCTGGGAGAGGGAGAAGTGCCAAGAAGGGGTGGGAAGCAGAGGAGAACCTTTAACTATTGGCAACTTCTTGGATACAATGTTATAATGATACAAAACATGACAGAGTGTATGTTGTATTGGAAATAAAATAGGTATTGTCATTAAGGTTTCAGATAAATTATAACTCGGAAAATTAACTTACTGTCCCCATAATTTTCTAAGCATCTTTATAGTCCATCAAAGTGTTGTTTAATGATTAAATTCAAAATCACTATTTTCTGTTAATGTTTTAGAGTAGAAATGGCTGCCCTAAGATGGTGGAACATAGTTGCTATATACACACCCAAATTATAGCCAAATTTGTGACTGCTGTCAGTGATATGATTTCCATTGGGCTTGCTCCTCCTCCAAACACACTTTGCACTGCAGCAGCCACTACAAGTCTGAAAGACAGGTCTGGCACCATCACTGGGATATTTACTTCTATTGAAAAGTAGACACTTGATAATAGCATTTAAAAAAAATGAGACATAAAAAAGGAAAATCCTTAACACAAGAATAAAGATGACAAAGAACTTAGCTTTGCTACAGCTTTGCTCTAGAGCAGTTTTGTACTCTTTCAGCTTCAGGTAGACCACCTGCACAGTGACAAGGAGGTGAAGCTGGTCTTGTAAGGGACTTATCTAGAAATAAAAAAAAAAAATCTGGTGTTGTTGCTTAGCACATTTATGTACTTTCCAGCTACAGATCCCAAAGTGTTTATAAAGCCCCAGAAATATAATTATCTCTATTTCATAGCCAAGGAAATTGAAAGGCAAAATGAAGTAGTTTGCTGAGGGCCACACAGTGAATCATTTGAAGAGCCCAATTGTTACTGTAAATCTCCACACCTAGGCAATGATTATGCTGCTATGACTCAGACTAGATATTATTCTAGAACATCAATTGCTGCTGCATAACCAGTGTCATGCACTGACTCCTACACACTCTTCATTCTGCTCAGAGGCCTGCTGGACTTATTAATTTGTTTCCATTTTGCTCTGCAAGGGAACAGGTGTTCTTCAGAATTCCCTCAAAAATTTCTTTTGAAGGGCCATCCAGCTTTCCAGAGCTGGAATTTTTTTCCTGAAAGAGTTAAAAGCACTGCTTAAGAGTCTAACTTAAGTAGCTAACTAATTTTGCCAGCTAACTGGCATCCATGCTCTGCAAAACAATCCCACAAATGTGGTTTTGAAGGGTAAATTTTTTCAGCCACCCACAGTGGAATGAAGATACAAGTCTGGGAGATCTCACCCAACCTGCACTGACATCAGTATTCTAAAGCACAGAAGAATGTTGGGATTTCCTAATGGCTACAAAGTAAACAATTTTGGAGAAATAAATGGAAATAATTTGAGTTATGGGTGAGTCCATCATTTGTAACTCTGTACTTTAAGGTGCACTGCTGCTGGTGTAGTCGTATACTATTTTACAGGAAGATGGGAAAATTTTTTGTCTAAAATTCAAGCCAACTATAAACAATTATCTGTACAACACCAAATTAGCTATACTGTTTTCAATGTGATGAACATTTATGAACTCAGGTCTGTTGCTGCCCTTTTCCTCACAGCTGCCAACCTGGCTGAAGAAGAATATGGAGGTCAGGAAAGCTTGTCTTAAAGATAAATGACTGCTTGATGATGCTGAAAAAGTGATCTGCTGTTAAACACAAAAATCTGTCTGGCACTACTCCAACTTCAGTTTTTAATTTGTTTGACTCAGGTAGGCTTGGTTAAACAGGAGGTGGACATGTCTGAAATCTGTCCTTTGTCGCAGGTTTTGATAACATCTGAACACTTGCTGTACATACAGACATTTTTAAAATTTTGTAGTGGGTGCTGTATTTGCTGTAAGGTTTTCTGAGTCTTCTGCTAACGGGAATATCTGCCTACACAAAGTACCTTCCAGGCCAGGAAACTGAATTCTACCACAGGACTGCTGCATTTTAGTAGTCAAACCAGTTCCCTTTGAAAAGATTTCTCTAGGGATTTGCTGAAATTAAACCCAAATATTTTTGCTACATTATTATTCCACAAATATTTTTCAAAAAGATTTTCACTATTTTTACTATTTTTTTTTCTTTTTCACAGATTTATAAACTCCCAGACTAGGGAAAGAAGTGATTGTCATAGTCAAACTTGACTACTGGTATGCATAGAGAACAGATTTTTTTTCCATAAGGACTCTTAGACAGATATCTGATCTCATTTTAAACCTATGGTGAGTCTACTTCCTGCAGCAAATTGTTCTAGCACTTAATTACAGAAAGTTATATTTTTGGCAAGGTAGAATTTGTTGAATACATCTGAAAAGAGGAGAAATAAAGCCTGGTCTGTCAGGTTTCCTCTACATCTTTTCACAAAAATGCATACAGAGGCCTAGAAGGTACATCACATCCTAAGGCTCATTTGCCAGTACCTAGAGCAATGCAATATTTATTTCCATAGTCTTCCTAAAGGGCAGGTCCAAAAGGTGGGAAGCAGAAATGAGGCTCAGCTCACTCCTCCTGGTTTAAGCTTCCTTGTACCCACCAAAGGTTTCATTGCAGTGAGAGCTCATTTTGTGGTAATAATATCTGAGAATCCTTCCAAGTCCTTTTCTGAGTCACTGTTTTCAGAGGTAGTCTCCCTAATTCTTCTTCCTAAATGTTCTACTTTGCTTTTGGCTGCATTGAAAGATATTTTGCTGGTTCTTGGCTGTTAACCAGGCAATTCAAAGCAGTTTATAAAATTAGATCATCATTCTCATAATAAAGACCATCAACATCACCATGTTTGTATCAGCCTAAGGAATACTCTAAGGTATAAATAACAGGTTTTATGTTTGTTCAGTAACACTTGTTTTGTGTCACATGGTGGGGAGAGGTTTTTCCACTAGTCTTCCAAAGCAAGAAAATTAGGTGCCTACAAGACAACAGAGCAGGGTTGATACCTCCATTTTCTACATTTTGGTAAACTGACTAAATTTAGCATCTTAGTTATCTCCTTTGAGACTTTTGGGTCTAAAATAATCTAAGGCTGTTGATATGAATATGTTCAATTTCAACAGTTGCTGCCTTACCTCTTTCTTTGTTACAGATGGCAAACTTTCATTTCCATCCACAACATCATATGGGATGGATACATCCTCCTGTTTCATTCCAAGTGCAGAACAGAAATATTTATTAAACATTTCTGCCTTATCTGCGTCATTATTTATGATTTCCACCATCTGCATATTCAGTGGAACTGTATCTGACCTAAGATTCTTTTTGATGCTAAAATGTTTTCAAATTGCCTTCTTGTTGTTTTTAACCATATTGGCCATTGATGTTTAACAGAGTTGTTAATTTCTTTTATCAGTTACTTGTAAGTCTCAATATATAACTTATGCCTGCTTTTTCCCCTTCTTGATATATCCCAATTTTTGGTTCTGCAGCAATTTTTTTTTGTGGTTTAATCAGGACATTTTGATTACTGTACATTTTTGCCTACAAGTTTATGTCCTTGAACAATTCCCAGTATACATTAATACTTACTAATTAAAATTTACATTCCTGTTCAGTTATGCTAACAGATTCAAGCTTGGATAAACCGTACCCCTAAAACATCTAAGAATAGCTACTTGGTGTTATATACAGTTCATACTTATAAAGTAAATATAACCATGTTGTTTAACATTCTTCCTGTTTGATGGTCACTGGTGGGCAATATTTATTTCTTTTTCCATCAAAATTATGTTAACTTTTGAACTTCCTTGTGCAAGATGAATCTCCACACTCTGAGATTATCTGTTACTGTTTTTGGAATCTCTAGGGAGTTCTGGTGTTGGCAAAACAAAACCTTAGAAAATATTCCTCACTTTAAATACTACTATGATAGATTTTTGTTCTCCCCCCACTGAAGGAAAAATGGTGAAAGAGCAGCTCTTCCTTCTGTCCCTGTGGAGCTTTTTCTCTGTGATGTACAGAAATCTGTACTTATCTTTTGACTCAGAAGTACCAAGTTCCTGTTACTAGACTATTTTTCACTCTTCAACATTCAGTGTTTATTTGATGTAGTATTCCATTCCCAGACCCTCTTCCTTACTAAGAGGGCTAAAAAATTTAATCAGTATCCATGAGACTCTGGCACCATGACCCCTTACCAAGTTTCAGAAATATTAACTGTGTGACATTTCTTCATATATGTGAATACTGCCTCTGCTCATCTATTAAAAGGGTGCTTGAAAGTTCCTTTAGCAATTCTTTTGCAATCTAATATGACCCTTATCACTTAGCTTTGTTGCATGTCTGGTGTGCTGGTTGTAATTCACACACACAGAGCACATATTTGCTAGATTTTTTATTATTATTATTATTAATCAAATCCATGCTTAGTTTAAAGCCCTTCTGGCAGTTTTTCACTGACTGGGATGGCTTTTGCTGAGATGCTCAACAGGATCAGATTTTCCCATCTCTCAGGTAAGATAGCATCAACAGCCTGTCAGATGACACCTGACAAGGTACTAGTACCAGACTACACATCCAGCTAGCTTGAATCTTACCAAGGCTTGGCCTCAAATTCTTCAGCTTTGATCTAGAAAACCAGAAACCTGCTAGTTGTCCTTCCATGCCCTTGAAATATCTGGCAGGCTCTTTCCAATATGTCATCAAGAAATACTGCATTTTGTTGTCCTTCAAAGTCCTGCTGTTGTGGACATTTTCCAGATTCTCCTGCTCTGAACTATGTTCAGTTCTCTTTATGAATGTTAAAAAACTGACTAAAGTTAATCAAATAACATGGAGAAATAAAATAATTTCATTTACAGCAGGTCATTGTTTAGCAGGTAAAATGATCAATTATAAATAGATAATGTATGTCATAATTGCCATGTGAAACAGCTTGCAGGCAATTCGTAGACTGAAATAGTTTGCCTAAACTATTAATCAAATAACTTCAACTGATGAACAAAAGAACTTAACTCCGCACTTGAATAATTTGCAAATAAGGAAAAAGAAATAGATTTGTCAAATTAATTATTCATCATAAGTAGTTCAACCAGACCTATCACTTTTTATCATTTACATTGGTTTTAAATTCTTAAAGTGGTTTGGGAACCTTAAAGAGTAAAATCTGCTATAAATGATTAATGCAATGATCATTTATATATGGCACTGTAAACGTACAAACATACTTTACTTAGCATTGAATTAGGCAGTGGAGACCATAAGAGTGGTTACAATAGCTTCCACTCTCAAAAAGGGGTAAAAGCCTGATATTCTGATATTTTTGAGGCTGACTGCAGAATGAACTGGATACCTGCAGTCTGAAGATTACTGCTGCAATTGACCTTCTCAGCAGCTTAAGGAGCCACTGGCACCGTGTTTTTACCAGGGCAAGCAGCCAACGCTGGCAGGGATGCAATGGGCACAGTCCTCAGGCTTCAGCAGGGGCCTGATTTCTAGAAATGCTCATCTGCAGATCAGTGCTGAATGTGTTTGGTGGTTTGGTTTCTGAGGGGTTTTAGAACGGTTAACCTAAGGAACTTTTTGAGCCACGACCCTATGCAGTAATGCTTGGCTTGCAGGGATGAACAGGTTCACAGAGGTGGTGTGACACATTGCTTAGCATGATTGGAGGTGGGACTTGTTTCTTCCTTGCATATCACTACCTTCTGACAACTGGAATCATATCACCAAGCATATTGGAACAGCTGAGATTCTGGCATCCTTCTCCACAGTATACAGCATGGAGTCTGTAGGCAGTTCTACTGAAACCATGCAAAATCTTACACTTCAAGTATCAATACAATCAAAACTACTTGTTAAATTTAGAATATGAAAGGTGTTTACTGAGCTCAGTAACAAATATTATTCTTAAATCTGACAATTACTTAAATGACAAAAACCACCTACGACCATTTTCTTTTTCAGGTGGTTGGGAGTGCGTTGTTGTTTGCTTGGTTTTGTTTTTTATAGAGCTGGCATTTAACAGAGAGGCTCTGATTTTAGCTCTGAGTAAATCTGACCTGGAATCACCCAGAGGAAATAAATATAAAGTACTGTGAGGTCATGTTTACAATCACTTTGTTAAGCTTTTTCTGCATTTAGTATGCCACGTCTCTGCATCAGTTGTGTTATACTAGGTAAGCAATGCACTATTCAAATGATTTTTAATGACCAAAGCCCCTATATTTTAGGGTTGAACATCTGTTATCTATTCACAGTGAGTAGTATTTGGGTGAATAATTTTCAAATTCAATGCATAGAAAATTTGGTACCAGTGCTAAGGTTAATTCATTTTTCCTGGGATGTTTTGTAGCCAAATGGAATCAAAATGTCCTCACACGTTACTTCACTCCCACCTACTTCTCTGAGAAACCAAGCAGTTCTGGACAGTACTGAAGAGTCTAAAGATCACATGGGATGAAAGAGGAGCCATGAATAAAGCAGGAGAAAGAAAAGTGCTTTAGATGTTAGTCTACAAAATGCAGTGCTCAGCTCAGTGCAGCAGAAACAAGGTAGTTAAAAAATCAACAAAGGAACCATAAGAAAACCTACCACTGTTTGGATTTATTCATTATTACAACAGCAGCTCGTAATCCAGCTTCACAAACAGAATAGTATAGTATCCTACACATTGTGTTGGAGAGGAAGATTTGAAAAGTCTTTAAAACAAGAACACCTTTCATCCTCAAATATTTTACCTGCAGCATATGGCTTCATGTGTTTGCTGTTGTTTTTTTTTAAAACTTCTAGTTACAGAGCTCTCTGATGTTTGAAATGGTCTGGTACCAGAGTAACTAACCTGGTACTTTGGATTGCTAAAGGGAAGTAAGTAGATGATGAAATAATGCCCTAGTATCTAGCAGCACTTGGTATTCAAAAGCTTAATAGGGAGTCAGGTGCTGCTTTTGTGTGTGGTCTCTGCTATTTGGTCTTGTATTCTGGCTGTAGCAAATGGGATGTGTCTGGATGACTGTGGTAGAAAAGTGTGCTTATACTCCTACATTTATGCTAGTTAAAAACCTATTGATTAGTGTAACTGCAGCAGAGCCCAGTGGAAGTTGTTCAGTGTCCTTTGGATGAGATCGTGGGATTTTACCATTTGCTGATTTCAGAGTTCATTAACAGCAAAATTGAGCTGCAGGATAGTAGAAGGAACTGAGAAGTAAAAGCTACCCTCTTCTCCCATTATACAGGCAGGTAGCAGGAGATTTAGGAGCAAAAACTAAGCCCAAATCCCAGGGCTGGACTGGAAGACCAGAACACTTCCACTCTTTGTACATGTGCCTGTCTCTCTAACAACTCTTGACAGGGAAACTGGGGAATGAGGGAGTGGGCAGGAGAAGAGAGGAATGCTTTGTACCTCACCACTAGTTCTGCAACCTTGTTAGGTGGGAAAGTCCTGTTCTTTAACAGGTTACCCAGACTTTCTCAAACACTACATTTCCCACCTTTTCATTTGGGTTCTTGCTCTAATAAAACTCCCTAGAACAGACTTTCACATGATAGACTGTCACTGATGGTTGAAAGCTATATCATCACTGACCTTATGTACAACAGCATTATTCACAGCTAACCAATCCTTGGGTATGAAAAATTCTTTTGTCCCAATAGAAAAATAAGATTATAACATCTTACACAGAAATTAGGCCCAGCCTAATGATGCCTTATTATGGTTAGTACAGCATTCCATTTCAACAAGTTAAAGAACTAATGAGACCCATATATGCTTTCTATTCACAGTCTCAACTTATATGACTGTAATAGTGTAGAGTTTTAGGGCAATTTATTAGCTTGGGAAAAATAAAATACAATTAATTGTTGTGACCACTGTTCTAGGTGAAACCTGCATCCCTCTAATGAGGCTGAATACATGACAAAAGTTTCTGCATGTTGTCTGCCAGCTCCCAAAGTGGTCAGACCCATTTTCAGCTCCTCTAAAATATCTACATTTTTACTTGAAGTTTCATAAGGAAAAGTCACATGGGTGTTTTGTGATTCTTTACCAAAGGGCATCAATTTTTGTCCTGTGTGTTTCTCAAAGCATGCCCAAAGCTTTCTGTCCTTCTAGTGCATATTAATACATACTCCTGGCAGCTTTTCTTTACTGGCTCAATCACACAAACAGATCCAAATTTCACAAACACAAATCAGCTGCACAAGAAAGGAGAGAAATGTCCTATTTGAGACCACATCTATTTTAACACTCTCTACCCATTTACTGCAAGGGAGACGTAGTGGCAGAATCATGAGGCACTACTCTTAAGTCTGTTAGAAGCGTCTTATAATACTCAAAGATTTCTTCTCAAAAGTGTAAGAAACTTAAAAATAATAATAGTATCATTTCATTAAATGAACAGAACATCTGAGAAACTTTCTTGGACGATATAATTTGGATGTTTTCAATGTTGCTTATTTTATTTCACAACAAACTTACATTTTATCACATGATTGCTTTCCCAATTATAGCGCAAAATAAAAGGCATCATCAAATAGTTTAATAGGTGCAGAGGAAAATGTAGTTTTGTACATCAAATGATGCAGAAAATAACGTGACAACAACCAAAAATAAAAAAAAATCTGTATTGGGATAGAAAATTATTGCTATGGAGTTATTTGTCCTATATCTCCTCAATGGAGGAAGGGGACAGAGAGCCCCCAGGTTTGGTTATTATTTTTCTGATAAAGTGTACACTGGGATAAAGGGAAGATTTCTTTTTCCAAGTAGGGTCTGCAGTCCTTCTGGTGAGTTTGTAATCTCAACAGTTAAAAAGACAAATCGCGTTTATCCATAAAAACAGAAGTCCATGCTTAGGCTGCAGGGTAGGAGATTTAGGCAGAGACACTGACAGTTTTTCCTTAGAAAACTGTTTGTATTTTCACCTCAATCTACTCAGACACATACTAATAGAATTTTAAAAGGTCTGTACACATCCACCGGTGCTCAGATCGCATGTTGATAAGCACCTCCCGGTGATTTTCAGATCTCCAACCCCAGCATGGACCGGTGATTACCTCTGTCTGCCTGGCAATACAGAGCACTAATCTGTCTCAAAATAGAGGCCCCTGAACAGCACAGGGTAGGGAGCAGTGGATCACCACAACCCTCTTTGGAGGGCCTGCATCGAGGCCGTGTAGCACAGGTATGTATTATTTATGGCCGTGCCTCTGTGTGATTACCTCCAGTTAACTGGAAGCCTCTCTAAAACAAAGGTTGCTCTAGTCCTGCTCGCCATTGGCACTGGGCCCTCCTTGCTCCTGCTCTCCCCCGCTGCTGTAAGCAGACATAACAGCCCTTGGTCTAATTAGCTGTCTTTAAGGCAGGGCTAAGTGGGCTCAGTGGGGGGAAGAGGCTTTCCTGAGCCCCTCCAAGCCTCTCCTTGGCGCTGGCAGACGGAGCGCACGCGGCCTCCGAGAGGCACCGCAAACTCACTGACATTATGTCCACGGGTTATCATTATCATCTTTTTTTTGAGAAAGCTGATCGATCGCTCCCGACCACAATGATGCTTCAGGGCATCTCTCACTCAGCTGAGGAGCGATTGACCATTGGGTATCATTAAAGAGGGGAGGTGAGGGGAGGGAGGGAGGCAGGCGAGGGGAAGGCCGAGGAGGCTGCGGTAGCAGCACCAGCTCCGGCTCCTCCTTGTGCACGCCTCTCCCTCCCGGACACTGCTGACCTTTCACTCAGGAGCCAGCTGGAGTCAGGAGAGATTTAATTGAATGACTTCCTCACATGTGTTTGGGGTTTGGGTGATGGAGGAGGAGGATACAGCACTGAGAAGAGAGAAGGTGGGGGGAGAGGAATGGAAAAGAAAGAGAAAAAAAAGAAAAAAAAAATAACAACTTGGGATGACCTTCAAATTTCTTGGCTCTTCCTAGGCCAGGGCTTTGGCTTGCGCAGGGATCCTGGCATTGGCAGGGCCAGGGCTCTCCTTCCCTGGGCACAGCCCTGCTGCCCTGGCACTCCCCATCACCCTCTCCCTGTGCAACCAGCCATATATGAGCCAAATCAGCCACTTCTGCCCTCCTGGGTGATGCCACACAGGCAGAACAAGGGTCATCCTAATTTTCTAGGCCTCCTTGTTCAATGGAGAAAGGTATTGGTAGGGGTGGGGTAAGAAGCAAGCATTACTCTGAAGGTGTGCACAAGTGCAGAGAAATGTGCATAGATATTTTCTTGTCCTTTTTAATGTCACATTTTTCTTCAGATTGAGTACAGAAACAGACAAAAAGAAAAACCACAGAGGATGTCCCAGCCAGAGAAACCCAGCAACTGTCCTGGTGCTTGCCCTTTTCCAGTCACCTCCCATTTCCTGTGGTTGGCTCCTTTGTGCCTGGGACACTGCACCTTGGCAGGGCTACCCACACATCTGCTGCTCCTCCTCCTCTCCCTTCCCTGCATGTCCCCCTCCATGCAAGCTCCCCCCTTTCCATTTTAACATAACTAAAAAGGAACGAATGGATCTCAGCTGAGTTAAATGGGTGACAAGGGAGATGGAAAGAAGGAAATTCATCCCTTCTTGTCTTTGAGAGCAATTTAATTAGGCCCAGGCCCCCTGTGAGTGGGTAAGGGAAAGGCTGAGGATTGGCTTGTCTGGGCTTCCTCTGAAGGCAAAAGCGGCCTTGGACACACATACAGAGAAAGGATTTTTAAAGGATCATGTAAGAAGATCAACAGATAAGCAGCTAATTTTGTGTACTTAGGGAGAAAATGAGTGCGTTCACTCCCACTGGAATAGCCAGAGTGATGGGATGAGAGGAAGGAAAACGAGGAGGAAGCAAGGAAAAAAGCTTAAGGTATTTCACCGTTACTGCTGATTGCCAAAATTAAAGATTTATACTGCTTGATAGGGTACTCTGGCTACAGCTTTCAGTGACTGTGCATGTGTACATATATCTATATACATACATATATAGATATAGATTTTTCTTTATACAGCTCAGTTATTTCAAGAATTTTCATCAGAAAACCACTTTTAAACTAATTGGAGTCTGTGGAGAGGAAACCTCATTTTTGGTTCAAATGAATTTTCTGAAAATGTCATTTGATTCGGGAAATATGACTGATCTGCCCGATTTCTTGATAAGAAATGAAATGAGCCGTTGTCCTTCAGGATATCATAGACTTGAAATGGGGGATTTTATGGTTAATGCCATCAGATAGAAGTGTCCTACTTTGAAAGGAGAAGTCCATCAGCCCCAGGGAAAGGCTGAAGACTGAATTTTGTCTCTAAATCCACAGCTGCAGCTAGAGCTGGCACAGAGCAGTGATAGATTTTTTTATTTCCCAAGCAATAATTATAAGATAAACAGCAATAAATAACACAATGATTAATAACAACAAGTAGTTAGTACTTTTCCAGCTAGTCATTTTAATTCATATTTTTCCCTCAGTGATGTGGTCAGTGCTGACCATAGAGGCTAAAATTAATCCACAGTATTACAACACCTTAGCTTTTAATTATCTCACATAGAATAAACCTGTCTCTGGAAATGGCTGACTTCTTAGTGCAACAGAAACAGGATCTCTTGGATGTCAGTGTAACCTTGCTAACTCCATTTTTTTGTAGGGAAAAACTAAGAAAGACAAGATAAGTGACTTTCCCAAGGCCACAAAAGGAATTAGTCAGAGAGACAAGAAAGTCCCTCAAAGTCCTTGCTGGAGGGCTGGCACCATTAGTTAGTTTATCTTTTCCATAGCAGCATATATGCAAATAGAAATGGAGTCATATGGATAAAAAAATGAGATCAGGGACAAGAGAAAAGGCAAAGAGAGAAAGCCAAATAAGTGTAAGTAAATGTTCATAGGGGCTCATTCAAGCTAATATTGAAGAAGCAGGTTTTAAACAAGACTCAGGAAGGTAAAAAACTGAGGGAGACTCCTAAGTGATTTGCGTAGAAGGTTGTTTTACAGAAATATTGTTTGCAGAGGTTTGAAAGGCTACAAAAAGTTTGAATGAAAACTTCCAGGCATGTCATTCTGGGCTTACAGTCCTGCCCACACCAGGAGTATACAAGCATTAGTGCTCAACATGCTGTAACCAAAGTTTATGGCAGAAGTCCTGTTGACTTTGTTAGGAGTGTAGGGAGGTCTTTACAGCTATTTTATGCTGTGTTGGATCCGGGAAGGAAGGGCAGGTGCTACCACAAGTTTCCCCTCAACTTCAAGATGCTACAAAGAAAAAAAATCCAACAGGAGGAAAGAGAAGCAAGAAAACATAGGTTTTCATATTTCAGTCAAAAATATTTAAGGAACAGGTAGACAGTACGTCTCAGTTTGAAAGGGATTTATTTTACCCATGTGATGTACTACTCTAACCTTTTCCCTGTTACATGGAAAAAAAAAGAAAGGGTCTTTCTGTGATGCATCACTGATTTTTCTCAGTGCTTAAATCTAAAATGTGGTAGAAATATTTTGCTCCCCCTAAAATTCCACATAAGTGGACACTTCATGTTATGCCCCTTCTAATCAGCCCTGGCTCCCCAGCAATGACTGCAGGTACAGATGACACAGGACTCAGTAGGGGTCAATAGGAAGAAAAAAATCTTGAATTGCTGCTTAAAGAGCATCTCTGCCTACAAAGGATTACCCTGCCCTGCCCATGGTCTCTGTCAGGCCTGATCTGCTTCAAGTTGTCATCCACAAGAATGATCTCTGGGGTTGCTTTTCACAACCACTCTGAAATAGAAGGTGCAAATCGAGTGGAGTAATTTCTTATACCTGGTACTGTTTGTTTTGTTTTTTTCCCTACTAGTTTCAAGAGTGTATGAATTTTTTTGGATAGTATGAAAATAATCCTACATGAAAGAAAAATGCTTCAGTCTTTCTCAGTCAAGAAGAAATCATATTGCAATACATAACTCTGAATCTCAGGCATAAATATTACAGATGGAAAAGAATTATTAGGTCATCTAAACTGGTGCAGGATTGTTCCCTACAGTATATTCCCCAGTTCTAACTAGTCTAGTTTTAATTGACACTGGCAATGGGTCTTCCATCATGTTCCTTGGGAGGTTGTTCCACTGCCTGAACTCAGTATTAAGAAATATTTCGTGATTCTTATCTAAAATTTTTGTTGCTTAATTTTGGCTTACTCCACCAATACACCCCTCTTTAAACTGTGTTCTACAGTATGAGGCACAAGCTACCCCCGGCTTTCCTCAACAAGGCACCTCTGCTTATGTGTCCTTAACATATTCATTTCATCAGGTGGATAAATGTATATGAAATACAGCATTCTCTAATCATAACATACATTTGTTTTGTACAGCAACTACTGAATAAAGAGCAGGCCTGAAAGAATTACACTGGTAGAGACTTTGATGTACGAATTGTTAGAAGAGCAGAAGAGGAGAACACATAACTCAGTCCCAGATTGCACCCTCAAGAAATCATGTTGAGATTCCCAACAGGTAAACACCTTGACAAATCCTTACTAACTTGATGAAAGCAGTTCACAAAAATGTCGTAAGAGCACAGAGGGGATAACACAGGAGATGGATCAATTTCCTTCCCTACACTTCTACAGTACCTTGTTTAGCTAGAGATAGAATAATGTTCTAGTATATGTAAGAAAGATTAAAATAGATCTAAGAATCTCAGGAAAAAAATATGTAATTACATAGGAAATGTAATGTAGAGAACACCACTTACAATTGTAGCACATTTTTTTATCTTTAAAGTGCTGTACAAACACTGTTAAATGAGTTATTGGTTTACTTTTGCAGATCCCCACGGAGCAGGCAAGCATTATTCCCAGGTGGACATGGGGGGTTCATCCTGAGGAGTGCTGAGCAGATTACTTCCCAAGACTACAGAGAAGACTAGAAGTATTTTAAATGCCACAGTGCCACAACTTCTTGCACCCAGGTCTAGGTCTTGTCTGCACCATTTCAAAATCCCTGAGGCCACACAACAAAAAGCACTGGCTTTGTATAACTCACAGTGCCCTATCAAACATAAATGTGAATGTTTTAATGGCAAAATTTTGTAGCAATAGGCATTACAGTAGGCTGTGCATCATCACTTCTTATCTCTGTTAATTCACACTGGACTAGGTAACAACTGTCCTCCGACATAAATACAACACAGACACTAAATAAAATCTTGAAGACTCTTGATAAGCTGCCCCATTCTGCTGATACAAAAGGCACACATTCAATCTGTTCCATAAGTACAATATGTTGCAGTAAATCACACTGCTCCATTAATGACTATTAATGAACATAGAACCTAAGCTTTAACATCACAGTTCATAAGAAAATGGTCAGGGAAAAAAAAAAAAATTGATGTGATGGGGTGCTCAGAGTTTCAGCTACAGCTGTGAGCCCCTGTGATCCAGCTGGCTGGTGACAGGAATTTGGTGAACAAGCATGTCAAGGGTGGCAAAATCACCCCTGGTGCTACAAAAGAATGGTAAGTTCCCTGGAATTACTGTTCACTGCAGCAGAGTAGCTGGGGATTGGACACCATCCTTGTCCAACAAGCTGGTTTAGTTCAAAGAGTCAGAGCACACAGCCATCACCCATCCTACTACCCCCATGTTCCACCCCTTATAGAAAACAGCACAAGATTCTTGCAGAAACAAGACATTTCTCCTCATGTGCACTCAGCAGAGGCTGGAGAGAAGGAGCAGAGGCCAGAGAAGAAGCAGGAGAGGATGCTCTTTAAACATCTGTTAATTAGAATTGTCCATTGCATAACTGCAGGCAAGCACAAAACTGCTAATTTTATTATTCACCCAAGATGCATTTAGTTGTTTAAGATTCTGGGATTTTTTTCCTGGTGAAGTAGTCACTCAATTACTTGGAGTGACACTTGAATACAAGTCTTATGAAAAGAGTATATAGTCCAGGCATAGTGAGAAAGCAGTAGCAACAGGGACCATTCTTAGCCAGTGGGAAGAACATAACAAATTTCCCAGCTGTATCAGCCTGTAGCCATCTGAGAAGTAGGCATATGTGGAATACAGGCATTTGGGACCAAATTAAAGGCATTTTCCTTTCTATTCCACTTAGACACTTCAATTACTTCTGCTGTGATCTCAGGGTAGGGTATCTCCCACCCTGTATTCCCAATCTGCATTGTTCCTCTCATCCCTACAGTGCTCCTAACGTTGTTCCACAACATTCCCCCCAACACCCTCTCAAAAAAAAACCAAAAAAACCCAAAAAACCCCCCCCCAAAAAAAAAAAACCCAAAAAAAAAAAAAAAAAAAAAACCAAAAAACCCCCCCCCAAAAAAAAAAAAACCCAAAAAAAAAAAAAAAACACCAACCTAACTATAAATCCAAATGTGAGAGAATGAGTTTACCACTTATTGAAATCTAAACATTAGGAGTTACAGCAGAATTCTGAATCGCTGGCATTAGTAGTAAAGGGAAAAGGAAAACGTCTCTGTGGACAAAATCTAAAAATGATGCCTAGACCACATATCTTTATCTTTTATGTGACCAACTCCCAAAGTACCTTGGGAAGAAGAATTCACATAAAAATACACTTCCACTTTCTCCTGTCTTTCCTGCATGTGAGTGACAAAGTGCACTGTTTGGTCTCACAGGTAATTTTCCCACTTCTGAGATGTTCACTGAACCCCCTACAACTACCACCCCTGAAAGAGCTCTGCAGTACAGCTGGAAACTCCAGTATTGCCCACAATGAAAATAATGAAATGTATGGAGGGGTGGATGAGAAGGAAAGGGTGAAGAATGGATCCCAGGCTGAATGACAGCTCCTGGAACCTCTCCTTCTCCTGGCTGGGCCTGTTAAATCCACAGCTAGTGGTGGCCTCGGGGGGGATAGGGCACCATAGCATGAGTCCCTGTCAGGATCAATAAACCAAGGGATTGAATACCCCCATTTGGATGCCTGGAGCAACCTGTGACCAAACCAGGGGAAAAAATAAGGGAAAGAATGCATTTAACTTATCTTATAAAGAACATATTTTCAAAAATCTAATCTTCTAAGGATCTGAGTAGCTTCAGGGTTTTGTTTATATTTTTCATTTAGGAGTCTCCCTTGGGTCTTTTCTTTGCCAGGAGCACAGTGGGCAGAATCAGGATCTTTGGCTTCCCCAATGTGCTCAAGAACTCTATGGATAATTTAAGCTTTCCTACTGCAGTAAAACAGAAAGTTCATAAAAATAAATAGAGTAATACTTTGCACTCATTCCACAGGAGGCTTGTGCTTCATAAAAACTAGTCAGTGAAACATCTCTTAGAAGTAGGTAAGTGTTGTTTTCCCATTTCACAGATGTGAAAAGGAGATACAGGATGTGTCAGGACCACCCAAGCCACTGAGGACCATTCTTCAAAACAGTAATTTTGTTTTTCTGGAAGTCATGACTAATTCACCTTTATGTGACGTGTCACCTCAGCACACTTAAACCGTGCCTAAATGTTTGGATATAAGTGTGTGTTCCAATGCAATTTCTCGCTGTTTACCTCACCTCTCAGAGATGCACACCACATCCACAGCAGAAGCAAACACACACCCATCCCTCAGCCATTACAATGCAAGGACCAGGATACTGCTTAAAATTGCCAGTGAAGATACACCAGAACCAAGGTGGTAGACTTTGAGCTGGAGTAGCAAAGTTACTTGTACAATTTTTATTCTGCTATTACCAGACTGATGTTTAACCTCTCTGCAACAAAAGCCACTCTCAGTTCAAATGACTTCTGAAAATGGGACAGATGTTCCTTAAAACTGAATCCAGGGCATGTTTCTGATTTCATCCTTTGAAACTTTGATTACTTATACAATCCAGGTCTTCCAAAATCCCATTTCCTCATTTAACCATAAGAAATTCTATCAAAAGAAAGCCTCTGAGATCATCCGCGTAATCTCAGCAATCACTGCATCAACAGCAGAAACAGAACATGACAATGTTTCTATAACTTTTCTGAAAAGCTGGCTTACCAAGTGGCTTTTGGTTTTCTCTGCTTCCAGATATTAAATTCCATTAATAGGCAGCTAAAATATATCTATTTTAAGCACTTTTGTTTGATTAATTTTTCATACAAGCAACCATGGTACTCAGGAGGTATCATCCAATGACAGGCAGTGAGGAAGAGGAGAGCCTGTATGATCTCCAGGAAGGTCTAGAAAGAAGGATATTCTTTCAAGAATAATTTAATATATAGTCAAAACATTGGCAATAACAAGACATGGGGCAATTCCCTCCTCTGTCTTCATTCTCTTCTGTTTACAATTCTCTCTGTTTGACGGTGCCCAGTATTCTGCATCAGGCAAAAGCTTGCAAAAGAGGATAAAGGTTTAAAAGAAATTCAGAATATGTCAATAATCAGGTTGGTTTACTTTTTTTAATTGGTACATTCTTCATCATGATGGCTGCTTTATAGGGATCTCTCCCAGGAAGCTAATTTAGCCTGAATAATGGGTACCTTAGCCTATTAGACTAATTTTCATTACTGGAGACACAGTGATATGGAACTTAAATGCCATCTAACCTTGTTTGAAACAAGTTTAAAATCTAAACCAAGAGAATTTAATCTGGTAGTTTAATCAAAGTTATCACACATTCAGGAACAAAAGATGTGAGCTGCATATTTTTTTTATTACAGGTAGAAAAACATCCTTCCCTAAGTATCTCAGTTGCATATCCAGCCCATAACATTTTGAAGACAGGATTCAACTCACCTGGCTTTAGATATCTTACTTTTAGATACTTAAAATTACTTGTCTATACTTTTTCTAAAGTCAAAGGAAATGGGCAACTCGAGAGCACGATTAATTGCATCATTAGTAGGATGGGGAAATTAGAATATGAGAGATTAACCTCCTTGGGAGGTGCCTCTACCCTCATTATAAACAGAGCCTAGAAGACTTAAGCCAGATGTTCCCTCAAAACAAAGTCATACTGAATCAAGTTCTCAGAGTTGTCAATACCTCACGCTCATGTTTTTTAGCAAGATGAAAAAAATATCAATGCCAGACTAAAATTTCTGTGTTTATTAAGTCCTAATACTTTATGTTCCACTTCCCTATTTTTATTCAATACAGAAGTTGGCATAGAGTTACATTCATTTTAATTTAAATAATTTTGTCTCTTGGTGAGGTAGTCTGGCTTTAGTGGTGCACATTTAACCTGTTTCTTTCACTGGTTCTTGCTGCTTCTCTGACCAACTAAGCTTCCAGTTCTTGTCCTTCAAGGTCATTTTCCCCATCAGCACTGAATCCTTGCTTCTCCTTTCCAGCCTTCTCTGCAAGTCCTTTGTCCTGACTGTGGCTCCACCATTTCCTTAGTGACGTTGGATTTTTTTCCACTACCCACTACAAAAATCAGTCTGTCACCTGAATGCTACCCAATTCTACATCTATACCTGAATTGATAAGGTACTTATTTGTGTTATACTATCAACAGTCTGCTGGAATCAAGAAAGTTTAATTTAAGAAAAATAATCCAGAAACACAGAGGTTGGTGAAGGTAGAACTGCATACTTTTCTATGTCTTATTAAAGCAGGTTCTACCTTTCAATGGGAATCATAAAGAGGAAGAAATACCAAATTATTAGACAAAAATTCTTTTTCAAATTCAAAGATTTAAGAAGATGAATGACAGATGCCTATTGCTTTAAAATGCCTTTAGATAACCTAAAAAAATGTTTTCCTTTCCTACTAAGCAATGCAGTTTGGTGCCAATCCTAAAGAAGCATCATTAAAAAAAAAAAAAAAAAAAAAAAAACCACAAAAAAACAACCAACCAAACAAACCCACGAAACCAACCAACCAACAAAACCCCAACCCCAAAACAACAATTCAACAGTTTCCACACTACTTTTGTTTTACTAAGTTTTTGTTCTAGCCCACAGCCATAAAAAAACACATAGCAGCAGGTTTCTGACCCTTATTTCCATCTCAGTGACCTTGTTGGTAAGAAAGCATGGTGGAAACCTCCAAAGGAAGAAAGTCTCAGCTCACTGCAATACTCCAGTTGTCCAGGAATCAACAGTAACATGAGTGGGATCTGGACAGCCTAGAGATTTAGGGCAAAGTCAAGAACACAGAATGTTATTTCTCTTAAGGACTTCCTTCTCTTTCACTTTAAGATCATTTCCCTGCCCCTAATGCCTACTGCCATCAACAATTCGTGCCTGTAGATCTGGTCATACCCAACACCTTTCAGAGTTCCAGCTCTACTTGTCTTTATAAAAAGCTCAGTATTCAGATTGAATAAAAAAGGCTTGCTGCATCACACCAGTCATATACTCCACTTATTAAAAAAATTACTTCAATGAGGTTATATCAGTTTGGACCCAAAATTGCTCCCCTGAGTTTAATCTAGCCTTACAAGACCAAAAGCAGTGAACAAAGAGCAAAATCTACCCCAGAGTTTAATTCCAAACCTCGGCCCATCATTCAGCTGCCACTGGTCTAAGGTGTGCAAACACTCAAAAAAGGCTTTATCACGTTCCCTATGATGCAAAATGCACTACAGTTTTTCAAAATGTGTTTATAATTGCCCAGTAGTTCATAGATAATAATAAAAAAACTCAACAACAAACTAAATCCCAAAACTTCAGTTCAGTAAACATTTTTAATTGTGCAAAGACATTATGGGATGGCAAAGAGAAATATAACAGGCATAAACTCCAATAATTATGGTTTTAAGAACAGCACATTAAAACAGCATACGTTAATGTTTAAAGTTTACACACAAAACTGACTACCAGATGAACAAATTGGTTCCTCAGAGAATGGTACATCTAGGCAGCTAAGGCTATATCTTGCATTTATCTACCCTTACAACATTGCCAATCTCTCTTCCTATTTCTTCAACCATTGTAGATCTACTAATATTTAGACTAATTTCAAGATCACAGACATGATACATCATAAGCATAGTCTGTGCTACAAATTCATACAGGTTGATCCATGTTTCAGATGAAAAAATATTTTTCATTCTCAGTCATACAGGGGAAATTGGTGGGATCTAGGTGCTTTTTATGTAAGTAGTATGTTAAATCTTTCCAGATTTTGGCAGACTCATTAACATTTATGAAAGGCATTGAGTGGTCAGTTCTAGAATATGCAAATACTATCTTCTCTGCAAGATTCTGTAATGTGGTATTTTGATAACTACATAATGAATAATGTATTGGTTTACTGTTCTAATTCCTCAATTATCAAGATTGTATTCACTCTTCTAAACTTAGTCTCTGAAGAATGTTGAAGTAAGGGGTGGAGCATATTTACAATACAGACATTTTTGTCAGAGGCAGCAGTTTGCACTCTTCCCAGGTCAAGACAGAGATACAGACTTTTTCATGTCATAATTCACTAGAATCATAGATTTCAGCATTACTATGGGCCAAACCACTGTTCCTGCTTGTTGGCCATGAAACTGTCAGTGCCTCCAAGAGACAAACACAAGATCTGCTGCACTTCATAAGCCACCAGTCTCTCAGCCAGACTTTGCAGATGCACTTGGTTCTTCACTATGACAGTTGTCTAACACCACAACACCAATACTGATAATATCTGAACTGATTCTTTACATATGTAAAGAATCTGCATCTTAAAACATAAATAAAATAGGTTTATTTACCTGGAAGATGTTGAGGATCTGGCTTTTTCCTTATTTTCTGGAATATATGTACAGCATGGTGTTTCCTTGCTATCAATACCACATTATATGTAGGGTAGAATTTAGAATGACAGCAGAATGGTTTGCATTGAGAAAATTCTAGCTGAAGTGTACTGCAGAATCTGTTTTTCTCATTGCTAGATATCTTTAAACATGTCCAGGATGTATTTTTAGCCTTTTTCTTTTTTCCCTTCTTCTTAAAGAGAACATATTTATTATGTAACTGGATGTTTTTTGGTTGAAAAATGAGGTTTTGTTGTTTTGTAGAAATATCAAAAGGGGAGGGGAAGGGAAGGTAAACATCCAACTAATATTAGCTTTGAAGTGCCGGGTAATTGTACAGGGCCCTGGGCAAAAGGAAAACATAGATGTGCAGTAGTCATAGCACATCTTGTCTTAACTTGTCTTTGTTAGTGTAAGTGAAAAGGTTAATGCTGTTCAATTCCGTCAATGCAGAATGAGGCACTGTGGCACCTCTGAAATCTAAACTTACTCACAGTACAGCTGATGTGATTCCTGAGAGAATCATGTTATTTACAAGTTAGTTTAATAACACAAATGCCAATTAACCATGTGCTGGTGTATTATATACATATATATATATAAAAAAGGCAGAAAAAAAGCAAGCCCAACAGATTGCTTTTAGTATGCTTATCACAGGGTAAAGCTTTGCTGCTGTCTACCAGCAACATATGGTAAGGTCTCAGCCACCTACTAGCCATAAGGGCTTAATCCTACTAGCCAAGACAGATACCAGGGATGGATCCCTGCATGAGTTTTGAATAACGTGCATGGCAGTTTAAAGGAATAAAGCTGCCTTTAAAGCAGAATAATTAATGATGACTTAAATTCAATGCCAATTAAAAATGTCAGAGGCTGCTTCTTGACTGCCTTGCACTTTGTGTAATCAGTTAAATTCAGAACATAGTGTGTGCAAGAAAGCTGCCAAACTGTCCATGTTTGGCACAGACCTGGCAAAGACATGCATGGTGACACAGGTGTAAGTCAGGGAAGAAGCAGATCCTCAGTTTTTTGGGCTACAGCTTCATGAAACAAAATACCATCCTACTTACCTTAAATTACCTAAACCATAAATAAAAAGCTCTTAATAACACAGATGCATTCATGTCAGGAAATACACAGCAAACAGGGATGTAATCTCTCCTGTACACACCTCACCTGCTAATAGGGACAGAAAATTGGGGTTTATTATTTAAAAGTCTAAAGGGCCAGGTGTGGCCAACCTGTTGCTCCCAGCATATCAAGCATATTACAGTCCTGCTGACTTAAACTGCTGCACTTGAACATGAGTATTCACTGCTACCAGGCTCAGAGTTCAGCAAGCAAGCGCCACACCCAGACAATTCCTTAGATCTCCCGTTGGCTTCTCTGTATCTGATCTATCTGATCCTAACAAGCAGTGCTTGTGGGGCAGATGAGAATAACAGGTCAAATGTACTCCCATTTCACTCCTGCTGACTCCAGAGCTGGAAGGATGGCCACAGCCACAGGCACACCTAGCTTGCATGGGATGATCATGACACTGAATCTGCATAATGCCTCTGGCTCCATCCCAAATCTCCCCTCTGTGCCAGCTCATGCAGGGCTGGCAGAGGATTGCTCCATGAGACACAGACAATACAGAAGGCCACTGCTCTCCTGCTCCTGTGGTGGTGCCTTCCTTAACACATCATGAGGTCACACAGTCTCCAGACCAAAGTTTCCTGCCACCATCTATGCCTAAAATTCTCTTATTCTTGTCAGCCCCACTCTGAGTTTGATTTCAGAGGATTTCAGTTTTCAACATTTGAAAATATGAATATGTCAGGAAGCAGAGCCAAAGCTGCAGGTATCTTTCATATATTGCTAAGGATTAAAAGAGATTAAAGATTTTGTCATATACCAGCAGCAAATCTATTCTACTGCCATCAGCCCCCAAATACCATCCACTCTTTCAAGATCACTCATTTTGAGATGACCACCTTTGGAATCAGGTGTCAAAAATGGTTTCAAGTAGTTGAATCCTGTTAAATTTATTCAAACCAAGAATTGAGCACTTAAAACTGTGAACCCAAACAGCCCCCACCCCAATTACACCCTCAAAATCTCCAGAAAGAGAATGCTTTCCAAAATATTTATTTTAATTTTAACTTTTGTTCCATTTTGCCTGTATATTATTACAAAGCCTTTTATTAATAGTAATTTTAGGAGTCACAATGAGTTTATTTTGATAAAGAGCAAAAGGTCTAAAATACTTCCCCTTTCTTTGCCTCTCAGGTAGTAAAACTTTCTTCCACAACAGTGGTCCACAGCCTCTTATTTTGGCATTCTCTGTTTACCTCTCCCTGGTCAGAGTAAGTCTTTGATGTGACTGGAACCTACCCTTGCAGATATACCTAAATTGCTCTTGAGACTATTATACACTTCCCTACCCCAGGAAAGAAAAGGATCCAATTCACCAGGGAAGGACCTGCCATGTCCGTAATATTCAGGAGCCAAATTCTTATTGTCATTTGCATGAGAAGGCAGATAAACCAGTGTGACTGATATTTGTGGACACAGGAGTTCATAGAGAGAAGCAGACCTGGCCTCTTTTATCATCTGTACATACTATGAGGAAAACAGAGGAAATACATGATCCCATAACAACAGAAAAGAATTGGTATTTGTATTCAACATCAAAACAAAAATTGAAGTCAATTGATGCATCAGAAAACTGGAACACGTCAGAAGCACCTTTCAGACTTCCACCTTCCCTGCTCAGAGAAGAGATCTGTCCTCCTGTTTGCTACTGACGCCTCTCTAAAACATCTTTAATTTCTCTTGCTAGTTAATACATGTCACAGCACTTGACAACACTCATGATCTGTACTAATCAAAGCCTCGGTAGCTGCTACAGCCTGAGCAGGAGTATAATCCTTAAGATTCATTCCCCCCTCCCCAAAAGGAAAAAAAAATATGGTGGTAGTTTGCCTGACAACAGGGTAAACAGATTATTGTGTTATTGCTGGCTGATTGCCGGAGTTATTTTGGAGCTCCATAATTCGTTTAAAGAGATTTTTGACATTTATGAAATGACTTCTATAATCAACTGACAGTGCAATATCCTATAATTGTTCAATTAAAAATGACTACTAGTGCATTCATTTATTAGTAGAATCAGATAATTGTCTTGCCACTAAAGAGTACTTCACACTTTGCGCATCAAATGAAAATGTTTGAGTATAAATCTGTGGCACAGCAGCTAAAGTCCTAGGGATTTTTCAAGTGAAGGTGTAATTATTACAGGCCTCTGAAGTAAATATGGTTTCATGAGATAATCTTTAAATGGATTGCCTGTGTCTTACAAGACACACTCCTGCATAAACTGTCACATCTGGTGGGATGGACACGAACAGGTTCTCAGCAGCAGGTGAGACTCCTGCGATTTAAAACAGGGTCAGCCTAAAAATCAGCACCTCAATCACAGAGCTGGGCTTCCTCCCCTTCACCCCTCCTGTTCCTGGGAGGGCACTGATCCACTGGAGGAAGGCAGCAGGGAGCGGGTGCACAGGTAAAACAGTTTTGCATGAGAAATTGGACTGGAATATAAACCCATAAACTACATAGCCTCAGTCACATATGCACACCCATACCCTGTGCTCCTGGGAGGCAATCAACATCTTGATGGAATATCTGGTGATTTTTAGATATATTTGAAGTCCGCTTGAGGTCACTGAGTGCCTTGAATTAATTTTAGAATAGAGATTTTCTCCTTTAAAATTGAACATTTTAACTCACATTATCCAAACTATCTGCTAAGCAAAATCACAGATCAATTTTTCATTAAATAATAAAAAAACTTAGTACATCAAGTAGGTAGAGATCATGTGGAAAACCGTGTAAGCAAATCACTGAAAGGCGAGAAACATCAGCAACCCCTTCACAAATATAATGATTTTTTTTTTAATTATCTCTGTTTCTAATGACAACCTTCCAGAATCCTTGGCTAAAACTCACAATTTATATTCAGATAATAATAATTAAAGAATCAAGTGCAGAGTCACCAGATGGAAGATAATACTTAATTTGTGGCTGCTACAGTGTACTATTTAGTAATGTCATTTCAGAGTCTCGACTGAGCTTAAGCCCTGCTCTCATCTTCCATCCCTCCCCCACCACACACCAGTTTGATAACAGAACATACCGCTTCTTCACCTTGCACTTGAGCTTTTCTGTATTGCCATTACACCCATGATCTTCAAATGCTTTAATGAACCAATAATTAACGAGTTATTTCTTGTGCCGTGGCTGTGCCAAGTGTTACTTTCTCTGTGCTGTGCACTGAGAAAGCTGTAAAGTGGGAAATTACTGCCAAATTTTTCGCTAGCTAGTCCCAGGATTAGGGGGAGGGTAGCTGGCTCTCATCTAGAGAGCATCAATGGGGGAGCATCTGGAGAGCACCTCATTTTCCAGCCCAGCACCAATTAAAACCAAAGCAGGGATATGGCAGAAGCCAGGCTTCAGCCAGGCACCCCTCCCTCGGCAGACCTTCACCAGCAGCCTGGTTCTTGCACACCCAGGGCCCTGTGGCACAGCCCAGCCAGCCCTAGCTCTCCCCTTGTGCACTCTGACCACAAACCCATCCTTCCTCCTACTTGAGGGGAGTGGAAAAAAATTAAAATCTATGTGTCCTTATATCAGATCAGCTCCCCACAGAGCTTTGCAAATGACCCACCAAGGATAGGCTGCTTCATCAACAGCATTTTTCTCCTCGTTTTATCCCCCATACACCTTTTTTGCTGTTGTTTGTTGTTGTTTCAAACCCATTTTTCTGTGCATTGTATGGATTTTAGAAAGACTTTTGATAAAGACGGTCCTGGCAGCTGGATGATAAATATTATTTTCTTAACCCGCCTAGCTTTGTCAGCCACCTGCAACTGCAGCCTGCCACACGTTGGAAGCAGCTCATTAACTTTCCCACAGCTTCCCAGGAGTTTTCCTTGTTTTCTTTCACCTTGGGTGTGTGCTGCCTTCTCCGTGAACAGTTAACTACCCGAGCAGGCCGAGCGGGCTTTGGCACCGCGAGCATAGCACGCTTCAGGCAGCCTCCCTGCTAAGGCTCAAAATCTCTCTTAAACACATTAAGCAGCCCATTTTGGATTGATAGTGCAGTAATTATTCTGCTTCACCCTAAAAACCATCCTGGGGTAATTGGCGCAGAGGAAAATTACCCAGAGTCCTCTGCCACCTGGTAGTTAAGGAACGAATCCAGGGAAAGATAAGTGAAGCAGGGAAAAAATCGGCACTTATTTGATTTTAATCTCACCACTTTGCAAGCATTTAAATTGCCTTAATCAGGTGGCTGGCTCCCAGCCTAGCTGGTAATCTGTTATCAAATTTGAAACTAGATTTTTTAAAATGTCAGTGTAGGCTGAGAATTGAAGTCTATTAACAGTTATGAGCCTCCCTCCTAAACTTCCATAATCTATGTATTAATGATCCCTTTTACAAAGCTGTCAAATATTACTTTATTATAACTATATATTAGCAATGTCAGTGTAAAAGCAGGATTTAATTATTTATTTTTTAAAGATAGGGGGGAGAAAAAGCCAAACCCCATACACACACACACAATGCTGACATTCTTAACACTGAAACCCGATTTTTCCAAGGCAATAACTTGAGTGTATGGAATAACCTTGATAAATGTAATTGAATTTTTCTCTGATAAGATTAACTAGTGGTAATTGTGAATGGGGAAGGTCTGACCCACTACAAATGAGATGTATGACGAGCTGAAAATAATCAATTTTTTTCCTTTCTGTTTCTCCCCTCCCTTCCCCCCCTCCACCCAAAAAGAAAAAAAAAAAAAACAAAACAAAACCTGAAATAGTAATTTTGGGCCTGGCAGGATGAGGCATTTATGTCTGAAATGTTTTTGTATGTGCTGATTATCTGCTATCTTCTCAGTGTGTCTAATTGTGCTGAGCTCAGTTTAAAATGAGATCAACACATTTAAACCCCAGAAGGCTTAATTAAGGGAGGGACTTAATGCTTTACAAAAAAGGGGAATTTACGTCTTTTGAGAAATGTAGTATAAATTCTACCTTCAATTTCCCTGACTAGAGTAGTCCAAATTTTTTACTTTATTAAATTGCTTTTAAAAACAAACACAACAGACAAAACTTTAGAACTTAAAATTGCTGGTGGTGTTTTAGAGCTGTGATTTTTTTTTTTTTTTTTTTCCAATGCTTACTACTTCTTGCCTTTTTTTTTCCACGTGCTCTTATTTCAAGCTGCCCTGACAAAACAAGCAGAAATGCAATATACAAAACAGGCTTGAGAACTCCAGCTTTGGAACTCGTCAGCTGCACATGGCTGCTATGTGCTTTTCAGATCTGAAGGCTGCATGGAAAAACACACGCAAATTCAGACAAAGCACTCCCCTACCTGGCATTTGTTTCTATTAAGCAGACAAACTATTGCTGTGGAAATTAAAAAAAAGGGTGAGGGGAAAGATTAATTCTTTTTAGTTATGTGATAAAAGTCAGTCAAGTATCCTTTGAAAATAATGCCACAGTTCATTTTTTTCTTCCTCCCTCATTATCCTGTAACTCTGACCATTGAACTTTAGTGCTGTAGATCAGACTAAAACACCACAGACAACTGTGTATTCATATTCTCTTCATTGAATCCTGTGTAGGTTCTGTGAAAGACTCTTCAGAAACATAAAATCTACCAACAATGAAATTAATCACAAAGTACAAAAGAAAAGCAGCTGGCATGCAACTACTGAATAATGCAAAATGTGCAGATTTAAATTACATGTCACCGTTAATGTATACAATATATCTATATCTACACACACACAGTTGTGCTATAATCAGTAAATAATTTTTCACTGTCTACAAAATAAGTATTTTAATTCACAAATAGCATATACTGAAATGGCATCAAAATTAAATATAGGAGGAGTTCATCATGATTAATGTTGCTGCAGTAAACAGCAGAAGGAATTAAACTCAATAGGAAATGGTTGCAATTTAAAACTACAGCTAAAAAAAAAAAGAAAAGAATTGCCTTTCTATGGGAGAAAGTTTTAAGTGAAACCTGTAAAATCTGTGTCAATATCTCTGCACATTCTTTCTCTAATTAGTCAACAGGATCAAATACAATGAGGAAAGAAAGTTGTTTGCTTCATTTATGGGGTCATTAGAACACGGATTATTTATAAAGGAACTATCTGTAAAACTATAGGAGAAAATCACTGGTGAAGACACTATTGTCATGCAACATTGTGGGGAAATTATAGTCCTGGGGACTGGTATTATTTTCCTTTTATCAAAAAAAAAAAAATTAAAAAAAAATAAAATAAAAAACAGGAGTCTAGAACTAGTGGCCTTGAATTCTGAACTTTGCTAGTTCAGAGTTGCACAGCCATACATCCTTGAGAGCAAACAAGAACCCAGTGTACTTTATTTCTGAGCTTTTGACAACCTTTATTATTTCGTTTATCTGCTATTCATAGCGAGATGTAAACATCTTACTTCCCCAGTGTGATCCTCATATCAACAGTGGGTCAGTTTAAAATATTGGGAATCAATATGTTATAAAACATCAGTCAGTACTAAAATGACAGAGGTAGAGCAAATTCATTGAATATCAAATGAAAGAATAAACAAACACAGAAAGATAAAAAAAATGTAGCAAGATCAAAAATAAAACGACAAGGAATTATAAATATATATTTCTAAAACAATGACTTGACAGGGAATATGTCCTTACAATAAATACTGAGCCACTCAGAGCAGGGAAGATGACAATTTTCTTGTAGGTGCAATGAAATTAAGGAGTTTAAAACGAATCTCTTAATTTAATAGAAAGTTTACATGGTAATAAAGCTAACATGGATGAAAAAAACTTGGTTCAGATTCGGGTTGTTTAAATTTATCAGACTGGATGTTTCAGACTGATGGTAGAGGTGGGGGGCAGCATTCCCAGCTTAGGCAAACAAGCATCATGGACATCTTGCAAAACAAGCAAAAGAATCAGGCCTCCTGCTGTTCTTCCCCTTTCCCAGGTCTTTCTGGTCAATGATAAACTTAAGAGCAGAACTTGTCTAAAAATTTTTTTTGGTAGAACCATTTACCAACTCAAAAAAAAAAAAAAAAAAAGTCCTACTATAAAATATTGTTCGTTTTCAAAGCTAGAGAAGTCCATACTGGTCCTTTCAAATCTGAGGTTATTCTTTTCAGAGATAGTGCAATTTTTTTTGGATATATAATAATTTTGTTTGTTTGAGAATTTTACATTACGCCATTTTATCAACAGATATTTCATGGAATTCTAAGAGATAAATATATTTACATATTTACATGTTTTACCTTGTAGGGCAACATTTTGCTGTGAGCAAAATGAACTGATTAAGCAAATTAAATTATGGACAACAATTTCACATTTTTTAAAACTTGTATCCAAAGACTTGGGTTTTGGGTTTTGGTTTTATTTTTTTGTTAAAATCTGAAATGCAGTTTCATAACAAACATGAATCTTTTCTAAGAGACCATACATATGTTTTTCCTCATTCTCAAGTAGCTTTCAATTTTCAAAACAGAACTAAAATAAACTAAACAATAAATGGATATTGAGGCTTGCAAAAAAAAAAAAGTGTGGATTTACAGAAAGGAGGAAGACAAATGAGGATGATGAAGGGAAAAGGAGGAATGAAAAGGGAAGAACTGGAATTCAGAGGTTTGTGTCAGAACTTTATCTACCTCACAGAGTATAAAACATCATTTCTGGTGTCCACCCCTACCTGAGAGCCTTGTTGGTTCTACAGATCAGCATTGGTCCAATAATTCATTATAACAAGGCAGAATAAAACACACCAAGGTGTGAACTCATCCCCCTTATTCCCGCAGCCCCTATGAAACATTTGTCTCTCCATCCCTTCATTTACCTTAAATCCTTAGCTATGGCTTATTATAAAGTTTCAATGATTTTTAGTTTATTTGGTTTGTGAGAATTATCTTTTACTTAAAGATAAATTTCTGGGTGGCAATTTGAAATTAAAAGTTTCTTTTTTTAATTTTAAAAAAAGAAACCTTTCACCAAAAGAATTTTCTTTCTGAAAATAAACTTTCTATCAAAAGAATTAAAATGTTTCCTGACCTTTCTGTTTCTTCTCCAAAATTTCATGCCTCAGTTTGTCAGACACAATTCAACTTTGCAAATGGAAGTACGTTATACAATTTCCTTCTCTATAATGTCGTTTCCAGCCAGACTGACAATGATGGCACAAAAAGTACAGATCATCCTTCACTGGAATTGATCTCCCACACCTCATCTCTCATTTCTTTGGGGGGAAGCCTGCAGAAAACAGCAGCTCATTAACTGCCTCCCCTTAGAGCCCTCTTTATTTGGTTACCTCCTTCTTCTATCACTTAATGCAACACTTATTCTTCTACGCAGAAATGTTTGCACAGAGCCAAATCTCAGCCAGTGCTCTCGTGGGCAGTAACCTGTAGTCTGCACAGGAAAATTCAGGCAGGTCTGGGGCGGGACCCAAGCTTTTTTCACAAGGTCTTCAGCCCTGTTTTCTGTGTTCTCTTGCCTGGTTTCAGGGCCACGTAGCCCTTCTGGTCCTGGCCTTCACCCCCCCTACCTCCAGCCAACAAAGTAAAGAATCTACTTTCTCCTGCTTATCTGATCCCCACCTGCCCTGCAGTGCTGCAGAATGGAGGATGTGATCTCACTCATTCTGTGCCACAAAATCAGCCAGGAAGAACCTTTTGTTCCTTATGTAGGAACAGACCTGTTCTTTCTGGTTTGACTCCTTCTCACATTACCTCTGACAGTTTTGGATTTGGGCTTTTTCCAGAGGAGGAGATGGGGGGTTGAAGACAGGGAGTCTGTTTACAGCATGTTGAGTCAAACATTGCAGTGTGATTATAGCCCTATGTTTTTATAGCATGCCCACCATGCATAGAAGTTCTCCATCTCATTTATTGCCAGTTTTAGTAGGGCATCTTTTCCACACAGGAGATTTATACCTGTTACCAGCCTGCTTCTAATCACAGAAACACAAAACAAAGCTCAAGTTCTGGTGCTTTTTCTCACTCAAATATTTTAAGAGGTTTTTGAAAATAGCAGTAAACACTAATGGGGTAAAATAGTAAGTTCTTTAAATTTCACTCGCAAAGAGATGGTACTTGCTAGCCCTCTGAGGAGCCACGCTGTTTGAGATGTTGGCTCCTGCTTTGGTTTGACCTGACAAGCCACAGATTGCAAAGCAGCAGCTCCACCACTTGAAATAGAAAAGAATCGTTGAGATACAAAACTGATAAAAGTAAGATCACCTCTCAGTTTTCCTGACACTAGAGGGCAAGCCCATTTTAGATAGCACTACACTGGATGAGGAATCTTAAAATATGTTTCCTTAATAGCAAGTAAACTGTGCCAACTCTCAGTCACTTGTGTCTCCTCATGGACTTCTCTGGCTTCCAAGGTAGAACAACTCTGCTCAAGCTGGTGGAACTAACACGGCCAAGGAGAGCAGTCATCAAACCCTAGACCTTAAGTAAAACTCTCAGTGCCCACAAGGAAGGTTCTGATATCAATGATGAATAACAATCAGATGCAATCTTGAGGACATTTCCCTTATCTTTACAGATTTTTTTTTTTAAATTCCAATACCCTAGATTTCTAGTACCTATTGTAAGAATATTGATTGCCCAGTGGTCAGCACGACAGATCCAGGATGGAGAGAGACATGTGAAAAATGCTTGAGGAAATACCTTCCCTCAAATTAACACCTCATGTCACCATTTTTACCCACTAATACCAAATGAAAGAAAAGCCTTGTTGAACTCATATCTCTCACTGCTTTGAGGCTCCTCCATGGTACCTTCCTCTTTGCTGAAAATCTGACACCACAGCTCATTAAGCCAGACTTTGAAAGATAAGAAAGCTTATAGACTCCTTCACTTCTCTGAGGTTAACATTACTTTAATAGAAGACAATGGTTTTGTGGTTAAGCCACAAACTTGGTGTCAGGGGACCTTGGTTACAATCCATTACACACACAGACACTGTGGAAAGCCATATTACTTATCTTGCCTTAACTACATTTTAAAGAAGGCCAAATAAGTTTGCTTTTCCACTAAATGAGGCAAAGGTAATCAAGGCACAAAATGGATGCTGTGCTTCCTGCAAGGGCAGCCTCTAAGGGATAATTTATTTTATACACCTTTGATGCCAAATGTGAATAAAATAATTTTTTTAAAAATTATTAATCAGGTTCCTTAAGATGAAATTATAAATTTATAGAGATAAATGAATGTAAGAGCAAGTATTGAAAAAAATCAGAGAAAGCATATAAAATCAGTCATCTATGCATGCATTTAGAAAGTAAGTTGCACGTATTTTCCAAACACTTGGCATGCAGGCATGCAAATATTTCATTCAAGAGATACCTGGGTTTAGCATCACTTTAGTCACTTAAATGAGTGATCTGAGAGATTTCTAGCCTGCAAATTCCTCAGCTGCCAGTCCAAAAGGACACAGCTCTCCATTTTTTGCTAAGGCACATGTAGTCTATATGTAGGCATCCTTCATGGGCTGTAGCCTCCAAAATAGCACTAGACAATTATGTTTAGAAATGTGAGCCTCCCATCTTTACTTTCCCAGCAGAAATACTTGGAAAACAGGTAGACAGGAAAGCTTCCTATCAGTTCTTATTTATACGCTACAAATCAGGACAAAATTCACCCTAAATTTGTAATTACTACACTTCAGCTAAATTACTCAGAATTATTCATGATGCACTAATGTGTATTTCCCATGCCACACCTATTAACAATCATCATCATACAGAATAACTACTTTGCATACAATAACCTTTGTAAACTTTGCCTTCCTCCAAATAAAACAGACTCAGTTTCCACTGGAATATCTCAATTTAATAGCAGAGTGCTACAGTCACTAAGACCTTAAAAATCAAAGCAGGCATAGAATAAATGTATACAACTACAACTGAGAACAGTAGGAGGTAATTCCACTATCTCACTTCTGAATTGTGCAAACTACTCTGAGGAATGTTCAGTTAAGTCTTGCATAACGCTTTATCATAAATAATTACAGCTTAACTACACTTGGAAAATAAATTTACAAAGCACTTGCTATTAATCAAAAGGTCTTCTTTTGAAATTTTGCTTATTCACTAGCTAATTTCAAAACCCCCAGCAATTTGTCATGCACTCCATAACAGCTTTTGTAGAACAATGTGGGGTTTTTATAACACAAAGTTTAAAAGTATGTGAAATGTAAAACAAATCATTATTAAAGCTCACTCACTTGGAAACTACTTAATAGACTTCTCTTTAACCAAATATCAAATATTTGGAATCTGGAAACACATTTTGCAGGTGAGGTTTTAGACTGATACAGTTTAAAACAGTAGTAGTAGTGTCATCTCTGATGAGCTTTGTAGGAAGAATTAATCAATTTATCAACAAAGTTGTTGAGAAACATATTTTTTCCAAGTTCCTCCAACTTTACCACTCAATTCAAGAAAAGATATCAGTATTGCTTGCAGAGTTTGTGGAGTTTTTTAAAAAAAATAAAAATCTGATGAGTAAAGCTTCCATTCACTAGTCGTTATGCAGCGATGATTTGTGCATTTCAGACTAATGATGATACTCTCCATCCCTCATTTCGAGTGTAGGGTCTCTCTTTATCATGCTGTATATTTCTGCTACTTCAAAATATTAATTCCTCATAACACCTCTCCCAGAAAGCCATTTTCAGCTCATGTTGCCTACTCCCTGCACATAGTCACTGTGAAGTCAGTGTGATGATTTGGGGCTAGTAAAGATCTTTCACTACTGAATTACTGCATCAGAATATGATCTATAATAGTTGCTGCAAGCCATTAAAGGCAACAAAAAAACCTTAACTTTTAGGTTCCGTACCATTTGTGTATTGCTCTACTGTGCCCTTGTCTCTGGATTACAATTCACTTGAGGTGAGCCCTATGCTTGTATAGAGGGAGGGAACAGATGTCCATTTGTTGCCAACTAAATAATCAAGATGTCCGAGAAAAATTCTACCAGAGAAATATTGCAGAGAGAATAAATCTGTGTTTGGACCAATATTGAAGTATTACTGGAGTCTGACCTTCCTGCTGCTCTTCATCTTCATCTGTGTTTTTGTGCAACTTAGATTGCCTAGCAAGGAAGAGCTGATTGGTTTGTCATAGGAATTGTACAGTTCAGATGTATTTCAGGGGAACAAATTCATCTGGATTAAAAAGATGGATTAGACTGCTGAACTCCAGATCTCCTTGTGAGTGCATGTCAAAATGGAAAAGTACCAGATCAGTATCTATTTTAGTATTTTCAGTCTAAAGAAGTAAAAAAAAAAAAAAAAGCAAATTTCTTGTATTATTGTAGAAATGCTGAAATTTCCCACAGAAATGGAAATTCCAGAACTTCTAAGGGACCTTAATATTGGTGCCTGACAGATAGAAATTATGCTGAGGGTTCCTTGAGACAGATTCTATTTGCAAGCTAAAGCTGTCTGCACCCACAATTTCAAATAAAGTTTTGAGATCTTTAAGGTATTTTTCTAAAGCATCTATCATAGATTACACATGACATGCTCTAGATGGCCTAGGTAACGTATAAGCAAAAGATAAAAGGAGCTCTCCTATCTCCTTCACAAAAAAAAAATTAAAAAAAAAATTCTAAATTGTTTCTTCTGAAGACTGTTCCTTTTGCTTTCATTAGAAATTTAATTTATGGTGAATAATAGGTTTTTGTTCTAACTCCTTAGATGCTGATGCAATGCAGCTGCCTCAGTCTGAAGTGTAGCTCCTAATTCCACTTTCTGTGCAAATCCAAAACAACCAGCAGATTAAGTATGCAGCCACATCAACGACGGAAAGACAAAGCACCCTTCTGAAGACCAGTTGGCCATTCTGTCTGTGACCTGTGTGTTCAGAAGCCACCTCACCAACATAATATCACCTTAGTCCATCTCTCCAACCCAAAACTGCCTGTAGTACCACTTCTGATAACACAGCAGGCAAAGTGTCTGGCAAGAAGCCCATTTTCTTGTTGGGGTGGATGTGAGCTGGGTAAAAGCAAGTACACAATCTCGTGTTCTTTAACAGAGCAGTCACAAAAATAAACAGAAAATTTTTGTAAACCATGGCACCAACTGGGCTCTGCTTTAGTGGAGGAAGAGGAAAAAATCAGAGGCATTTCATTCACTCATGAATAGCTCTGTGTAGATGCCTTTTCCCTTACCTCATAAGTGCTTCCTTTTATTGAAGCCAGACTTTACCTAATAATGAAAGCTGCAAGGTGCACAATAATCAATAACTATCACGAGGTAGATTTGCAAACCCCTGCAAACTCATCAAAACTCAGAAAACCAAAGAACCACAAATTATAGGAAAAAAACACTAAAAAAATATACAGTTTACAGAGTGAGTAGCCAATGACAAACACAAAAATTAAACCAGATTTGTGTAACAAGATGAATTATTAAAAAGAAGAAAGTCCTAAAAACTGTATCCCTTCAACTTTTTACACTATAATAGCTAAGTCAGAGCTGGTAATTCAGCCACATTTTACACTGCAATTACACATGAACTAATCCTACTTCAAATTTATGTGCATTGGCACTGAGTTTAAATATTCAAAATGCTCTCAGCAGCCACAGGTTAACAAAAAAAAAGTGACTTTTCTGAAAAGCAGGTCACCTCCTCAAATAGCGAAATATGGCTATGCCTGTCTAGTTTTCACTATTCATCTCAAAAATACGTATTTTCCACTTACAAAGTATTTTTGGGTAAAAGACAGTATTGTTTGAAACCAAGTCCCATAGTTGGGGTAAAGCATGGAATGTGTTAAACATCAATATTCATCAAGCTTCCTTGCCAAAAAAGACACCCTGAAACAGGTGTTTAGCAACAGAACATTGATGTTTTTCATCAAAATGGGGTTTCAGAGGCACAAGTGACCGTATTGCTTGAAATCATGTTTCAGAGCTTTAATATTTCTTATATCTGTGGCTTTAGGGAACTGGCCTCAGGAAAAAAAAGGAGCATATTCCTCAGTCAAGGTCATAGCAAAAAAAAAAAACTTGTGAAAAGGGCTTGTGAAGAGCAGTTTCCAGATTTCAACCAAGTTTCTCTCCTTCTCCTAGTATGAATATTCTACTTATTTCTTTAAAGCATTATCAATAAAAGTATTAAGATCACCACTGATATAGAGTCAGAAAAATCATGGCTTTACTCCATTTATAGAGATGGTAGTTGATTTTTTTCTAATGCAAGTCAAAGGAGAAATTGTAATTCTATATATTAAAAGGACATAATTCCATCTATAATAATATAAAAGTATTGTCAAGTAAATATTAGGCTTTAACTGCAGAAGCAGCTTTTGCAATTCCTCAATATTGTAATTGCCAGCTTTCTTATGCTTGAGCAAAAAACTGCATCTTTGGGGAATTTACAATTTGCACTATTTATTGAGACAGTTCCAATTCCTTTTTTATTCGTTTTCCAAAAGTACCTATTTTTTACCTGTGCTGACCAGTGCAAAATCAGCCCCACTAATGTTTATAAAATACCACATTATTGTTAGATATCGAATCCAAATGCAAGCACTGCAGCTTCTAACAGATAGGAGCTTGATGGAATCTGTCTGAAGATTGCAGGTGTCCAGATTGCCTCGGCACCTACTCTGGTAATAGCCCTTGACATAGAAGACAAAGAGCTCAGCATTTTGTAAAACTTTCTCAAGCTTTGACGTTTTAACAAGAACATAAAAATACCTCTCTTGCCTTTAATTTTCAGGTTTATTATGAGCTTAACAATTATAAACTCAGAAGAAATCCATGCTGTTGCCTATTAACATGTAAGGTAGTGATGTGATGCATAAATTGAACAAGTGAACAAGAGCATTGATGCAACTTTTTTTTCCAACAGTGACTAAATCTAATGTTTTATCTAGCACATAAATAGGACACTAAATGATCAAGAAGGCTAAAGTGACTCTGGAAAACACAAGCGATCCTTCCCAGCACTTCAGCAATGTGATAAGCTAGCTAGTACCGCCTTGCTGTTATGCAAAAATTTTGCCAGCAAATCTGAAACTGCTTCATTAAGGAGGTAAACATTAGTGTTCCTGTGACACAGAGACACACATAAAAATCAATGGGTTAGTGGAATGTCTGGGAGTAAAACCAAGACCCCCCGAGCTGTAGAGCAGCACTCTGTCCTCGGTAAGTCTGCCTCAGGAATACAAAGGGGTTCTGGATGGTAGGGCAAGCTCAACACAGATGGACATAATTCTCCACTTTCCAAGTCTGTCAGGGCTGTGGGTGCCATCCACAGGCAGCAGTGCCTGGCCCCTCAGCACAGGGGGAACCAAGTCAGGTCCTCCATTTTCTGGTTCTGGCCGGGGTACAAGTGGTCACTGGAGCTCCACCACCACTATCAACGGGAAGGGAGAAGATTTCCTTCCTGTAGAATTCCTCCCACTAGGCTCTATTACTGCAGCATGGTGTGAGGAAGGATGGGTGAATCACTTTCTCATTGCTTAGCTGAGAGCAATTGCTCTTCTGACTATGTTAAAAAATGAATTTTCTTCTTACTTAAAGATTCATAACCCTAAGAGGAAGTTGCTGTGCCTGTGCTTTTCTGCTCTCTGTAAACAGCACACAACAGGCTGCTGTGTAAACCAGGACTTGAGATTTGGCCAAGGTCAGGAGGGTATGTACTGTACCTTAACTTTTTTCTTTAACAGATATATTATTCTATTAGATGGAAATAGTACCAGGGCAAATCACCCCCTCCTGGCTTTCCTATCTATGTGTGAGCATCTTTGAGAAGTGGGATTAGAGAGAAACCTGCAGGCATATTAATAAATAAACTTCACATGCTGTTTGATATTAAGTAAACATACCACTAAATATTTCTCTAGGGGCTTGTGATCTCATAACCCATGGACTTCTAATTTGGTTACCTGTGACATGTGGTTCTTAGCCCCAGGGTTCCACAATGAATTAATTCTAAAACGCTTTTTAAAGTTTAACATACTAAGATAAAATAATCAAACATATGTTCTTGAAAAAACTTGGTTCACTTTTCCTTAGAGGGAATATGAAGTGCTACTATTAAAAATAAAAAAAGGAAAAAAGAAAAGATCACTGGGGATTCTGTCAGGGGGACACACATGGCCCTGATATAAGTTAAGAGGATAGAACATGTTCTGCAATAAGGATTTGCCTCTGTATCAGAGAAATCTCCCTCCCCAGAAATTCTGTTGTTACAACAAAATGAGTTTCATTCTAGGGAAATATGTACTGGTCCACATATACATGTACAAATATTCTTAGTCCTTTCTGTCTGTTTTCTCATTTATTCCTCATTAAGGAGGATGAAAATTTACTATTGGAGAATGATTAACAAAAACACATTTGTAAATTTTTTGGGTGAGGTTTTATTTTCCCTATAAGTGAATCTTCATTTCACAAGGTGTCTCTGCTTGACATCAATCAGACAACCTGGACTGGATATTATCCAGGTTACAACTTCCCATAGTGGGCAGTGTTCTGGAGCGCCACTATTTCAGATTTTGCTTCCATTTGACAAGAGACTGTGTGGAATCCCAGGAAATGCAAATCCCAGGAAATGCAACTCATCTAAACTACCAAGGGGAATGGAACGTGAGACATCACCTTCAGGAAATACCACTGAATCCTGACAATGCTGGCAACATCTAATTTTCTGAGTGTGGTTAGATTTTCCACCTAAAGATTTTTTCTACAGCAAATAGATGCTAACAATTTCCCTATTCTGAACAATTTTGCTTCAGAGTTTCCAAATCTGTTTTTCAACCTCAGTCTGCAGTAGCTTCTTTCTCTGACAGAGCAGAAAATTATTGCAAAAGCTCTTCACAATCAATGCAATACATACACAGAAAAAGAACGCCACATATTTTCCTCAGTTTCAATTTAAGATCATGACTGTGGAATTAACTGCAAAAGGCTTCAAAATAAAGATTTTAACTTGGAACAAACTTATACAAACGAGCCCATTGTCTTCACATGACAAAAAGTAGGAACATTGGTATCTACACTTAAAAAGAAAAATGGCAAAACAGGAATATCAAAATTATAGAGCTGGTAGTAAAAACTTTAATAACATTTTTCAATCAGGAGCAGGGTGTATAAGGGTGTTTGCAGACCATCATTTCTACCTCCTCAAAAGGGATTTTTAAATTTATCTGAAACTAAATCTGGGCTAAAAGTCATCTCACCAAAAAGGTATTCAGTTTCATTAGGAAAAACAAAAATAAATAAAAAATCAAAAACCCAAACCTACCAACTGCTGGTTTTGGAGTTAAAGTATTTGATTTTTATGTATTTCATTATGTAATTCAAGAAAAAGAGTTTTCTTTTCTTTCTGAGTAATTTATTAATTTTGACCCCTTTTCATATACGAAGATGGTTAGTAGTCAACGCTCCATGAATACTGATTATTTGATTTAAAAGATACTTTAATAAGTCAAACCTTCAATACAAGCCTTTGGACCACCTTTTTAGATAAGGACACTAATAAAGACTACATTTGGTTTTCTGCAGAATTTATGGGGTGCTCAGTGCTACAAACTTTATGTGCACCATCATTCTATATTTTTTCTTCCACTTTGGTGAGGCAAAGTGACTATTAGCAAAGTTTTTCAAATTGAAAGCTGAGGAAATAGACTTTGAGATAGCTAAGATCACACAGGACAGTCCAAGAATGGAAGCCAGATGCTTGATTACACCAATGAACTAAGCAAGAGGCACTCCTGCTTCTAGAGAGAATGTACCCCTACCTCAAGATAATAAACCTTTTAACAGTACATGGATTAAAATTTGGCTGTTTTGCGAAGATATGGTTTCCCAAAATTTCAGGATTCAGAAAGTAAGATACTCCAAAAACTTGACACATTGCATTCAGTTCCCTAATTATTTTATCTTTTTTAGGAAAACCTGCTCCAACAATGTAACTGGATTTTTTGTACAAAAGAAAACCTGCCTAGAGCTCTAATCACTGTTTAGTTTCACTTCTGAATTTCCTGTTTCTCAAGATGAACAGTCTTCCCAAGATGAGAGAATCATGTCATATATTTCAATAGTTTATTATTTTCTACCTCAGCATCATAAGGAAAGTTAAAAATTTCCTTAAAAAAAATAGATGAGATAAAAATGGATACATGACAGAATCAATTTTTCTTTTAGCTAAAGGGCATAATATAGAGCTACGTGTCTCCTGCTGCTGAAGGGAAATTATTGTAACATCATTCTACCATCCTATGAATGAGGAGTATCAAAGAGCTTAAAGAAAGGGATAGAAGAACAGGACAGGAAAAAAAGTTTGTTTGACTTATCATTATACTTCCTGCACAAAACTGGTGTCTTAAAAAATATGCTTAATCTGTGCAAACTCACATCCTTGACTGCAGCAGGAAAACAGAGCTAGGCCAATGGAGAGTTGGCTGCAAATCTTCCTCATTTTCCTGGTGAAGTTGCTGCACTTTGACAAAGGGGCAGGGGAGGCTCCAGGTTTCTCTAAGTGAGGACCAGCCTAAATATTACTGCAAAGGCAGCCAGGGAGCTGGGAGTCAGGAAAAGCTTCTCCATTACACCCCTCCTTTGCAAGGATAATCCACATTAAAAAGTATCTAGACAACAAGGCATAGTAAGAAGTATCCAGACACTTAAGCCTCGAAAGAAAAACTCACTGTAGGCCCCTCTCAAATAAAATATTCTATTCTGATAAGTGCTCTAATTCCTTTCTACATGATTATATTATCATGTTGAATACTAACTCAAGTGAAGGAGTGTTAGTTAGGAGGAAGAGTCAGGAAAAATTATTAAGTGAACAGTTATCAATTCTGCTTTTTTATTTGTCATGCTTTCCAATTCCTTCCAGTACACACTGCAAGTAAAAATCATCTTTCAACTGAATTTAGTTGGCACTTTTTGTCAACTTTTCTTGGAACACCCCTTGTTCTTCTGTCACTTGATTTAAGTTAAAAACGAAATTCAGGCATTGACAGCCTATTTTAAAGGAAATTTGACCATAAAAATATTAATAAAAATTAAAAATATCCACAAAACCAACAAATAAAAACACCTCATAACAAAACAAAATCAACAGGGTACTAATGAATTTCAAAACAAAACTAAACTTTGTTTTTTCTGGATGTCTCTAACAAGCAGGTCTACTAATGGCCCCTTTTGACCATTGTACTGCTCTCAAAGTTTTTCCAGAGACAATTCATAAGAAATAAAATCTAATGAATCTCCCAAGCTGTACTTTCTTGACTTATTACATTAGCAGGGCTTCTCATCTGATTGGGAATTTTGAGAGAATCACAGAATTCATTAAAGCAATTTACTGTATAATGGTAGATGGCTAAGATAGGTCCCTACTAATGAGATGAACATTAATTAAATAAATTGTAGAAGTGAACTGTTTAGCCGGGTTAAAAAGCCTACAAACAAGTCTTGCACTACAAGTCTAAATTCTGTTCAACCACACATTTTTTTCTCAAATGAAAGCATCTTTTTTCTAATTGTTGAATTATATATTGAAAATGGAGCTCAGCAGGAATCATCAGCAAAGATCCAGTTCAACTACAAACTGAGAGGGCCCGCAAAAAAAACCCCAAAATAAAACATAAGTTTCAGCATGAGGTCTCCCTCTTGGCTTCTACAGGTTGATTTAATGTTCCAAATAACAAGTAACTGCAAATTATGGAAGAAAATGTAAAGAAAAGGCTCATGGCCAACTTTCAAAACAAAACTTAGCTTTATATTATCATTTTCCTTTTCCAATATCTTTTGCTTACTACCTAAGCAGCATCAACAATTTCTTTGGTATCACACAAAATAAGATCAACTGATTAAAACATTACTTAATATCTGATTGAGGTTTTACAAGATGCCTTCAGAACTTCCTGGGATGGTGTTAACTTCCAGTTGATTCCATTTTTATTATGCCAATCCACTTTTGAGACAACAGCTTGGGCAATATGAAAACTCAAGCTTTTTGTTCCATAGGGTCCATTTTACGCTGAGCACTTGAAGGTGAAAAGAGCATACGTGTGTTAGAATCAGATTATAGAACTCACAGATTTTTTCCTTAGATGGGCATCAGCATGAGGTTTAAAAAATACACACCTATAAAAGCCACATACAATCCAGTGATAGATGGGTTTAAATAAGAAACAAGGTAGTGTTCCTGAAATTTAAAAAAAGGGATAAAGAAAGAACAAGACAGTCAAAACCTTAAAGTGTCCCGGACTAAAGTTGTTAATCTGGCGGGGGGTTTTCCCCAGCCCGGGCTGGATGGGGTCAGAGTCTCAGACCCAAGAAGCCGTAGCGGACCCAGAGAGGTGATCCCGTGAGGAACCGTCTCCCAGGGGGTCGTGGCTTCTCTCAGCCTTCGGCCGGGGCTGCCTGCAGAGATGCCTGGCTCAGCAGCCATCAGCTCTTAGTGCAGTGATTTCAGCTCTGCTCTGCAAGGCAGAACCCCCCTTTGGCCAGGCCCGGATAGAGAGAGGAGAGGAGACTCTCTGGTGGTCCCACAGAAGCAGCTTTATTCTTGCATCTTCCACAAAGGGGTGACCAGAGATGAATCCTCCCCCGACTCGGGGCAGAGGGGTCTCTTTTATGGGGGTACAGAGGTGGGCGTACAAGGGTAAGAAACCAATGGGTATTAGGGTATTTTACATACAGTTTCCTAGAGGATCTTGGATCTATCTTTTCTAACTAAAAAGGCTCGGTGTTTCCCCAAGAGGGGCCTGGAGGGAGATTGTGCTACCTCCTTATCTCCAGGCCTCCCTGCCAGGGCAGGGGCCTGTCAGACCCCACGCCTGGAGATGTTGCAGTTCCCTCTATCTAAACAAGGGCTTCCTGCCAAGACAGGGGCTTGTCAGACCCTACACCGGACACACATTCAACAAGGAATTTCTTGCTAGTGGGATTAAAATTAAATTCTGAAGGCCAGAATATTTTAGAACCTGAGTCAAGTCAATTGATATCAGCCTTGCTTTCCAACATGCTTGATGGCATTATGCATTCCCTGACTTCTTCCCCAGCGAGTTTTACTCTCTCAAAAGCCTTCTCCTCTAGCCCAAGGGAGAAAAAGCAACAATGCTTAATCCCAAAACTCATTACAACCAGTGCCCAGGAAGTTCCTGTAAAACAGTTGACAGCTGCTTGTGCTGAAGTGTGTTTTCCACAGATTATCACACAAAGATGCTGGAGGAAGCTGTGTAAGGCCAGAAAGTTAGGGACTTGTAGAGGTTTGGTTCAGATCATCTCTTACTTAACTTATTTTACCTCTGTGACATAAGAATTAGGAGAAAACAAAACAGGCTCAAACTTAAAAGACTCTAAGAAGTTTATTAGCAGACCTAAAAGAAGGAAACCAAAGTTAGAATCAGATTAAACCTTTACAACACTTTTCCTCCCCACACTTTCTCTATACTGAATAATGTAGAAACAACCCTTGAGATTTCAGCCAGTTTGCCACCTTTATAATCTTTTCAGTTCACAAAAGAGAGAGGAGTCTCTGAGTCTTTCTTGCTGACCTTATGGAGACATTCCCACTAGAGACAACTCTCTTATGGGTTCAATATCACAGCAAAACAGCCGCCCGGGAGGTTTCTGCTTGCAGTGAGGAAAAAGAGTCCCTAACCTCGAATCACCGCTTTTCCCACAGCTGCTTTTCGAGGGTTTCAATTTGAGCTAACACGGGGTGTCAATTTAAGGCTGAGCCATTCAGGAGCAAGGTCTTCTTTACTCATCTCTAGGAGCAATCTTCATCTCTAGGAACTGGGGTCATCTTCGCACTGACCCCTCCTGGTTCCTTTGTACAGTCGGTTCAATCAGTGGATCAGTCCACATCAAAGGGTGGGACCATGGCCCCCCACCCCTAGGCAGCCAAAGATTCCAAGTGTCAGTCCATACCAGAAGGTGGGACCCCTCCCCACCTACTAGGCAGAATCAACTTCGGGTGTCTTGCACACCCCTCCAGGTGAAGGTAAAACTGAGTCCAAACACTCTGGAGCCAAGCCATATCAGAGGGTGGGACCCCTCCCCACCCACTGGACAGAATCAACTTTGGGTGTCTTGCACACCCCTCCAGGTGAAGGTAAAACTGAGTCCAAACACTCTGGAGCCAAAGGAATAAAGAGAGAAAATGCAGAGGCACCTTAGCTCCCAATTGCTCTACCCCCCTCCGATGCTCTATGAAATTACAGCAGGGACTCCAATAGTCCAGTTCATCCCCAAAGGGTTTCTGCAACAGAATTTCAGCTTCCAGGTTTGAAGCATCTCCTCTTTCTTTTCCCTCAGGGTTTCAGCCCTTCCATCTTTACTGACTTACACCTTAGGGTGTCTCTTCATGTTCTTTCTGCTTTCTCTCTGGGAGAGGATCAGCATTTTCAGGCCCATCTGTTCTGAAGAAATCTTAACAGCACTAATAGGGTTAATCTCACCCGGCCGCGGCTGGAGCTTCTCTTATCTCTCCCGGTCCCACGATCTCTGCTGGGGGAGTTGGAGCTGAGCTCTGCTGTGGCGGTGAAGGGGGGCCGCTGCCAGCCCAGCTCTCCCTGCATGGGGCAGAGCTGGGGGGCCCAGATGGGACAGGCCCAAGGAGGGGGCGGCTGCCTCCCAGGTCGGGCCAGGCCGAGCAGGGCCCGGCCCTGAGGGCCGCAGGGCCCAGAGGCCCAAGTTGCCTCCTTGATGGCCGGAAGTCCAGAGAGCTTTCCCGGGCTCTGTCTATCTTAAAATGTGATTCGCAGAGGCGTGTCAAACTCCTAAGTGGCTTAAAACCTGTCAATAATCAAGCCAGACAATTGATTGGTTCTGATCAGAACCAGAAGGACCTTTTGCAAGAAAAACCCCTTCCGTGTCAAACCACAACAGGACTGCACTCAAGAGTCCTGCTGACAGGAAGTGGTGGGAAAGAACAAAACAATGCAGTGTAGCCCTGGATAACTGTTGGGTGTGAGGTAGCTGAATTTAAAAGCTGAAGTGGGCCTCCTTGTCTGTTCAATGGACATAACATCAATCAGTTTAGATGAGTCAGGATAACAGTGAAAATAAACAAGTAAATAAGACAGTTTCCCATGAAAGAGCAAGTCAACTCCAAACTTTTCCTCTGAAAGAACTCAAACTTTTCAATGAAATGTGACTTTCAGCATGTTAAACTGCATATAATTATACCTAATTTTATCTCAGTCAAAAGAACACAATGTTGTCTTGGTCCTAATAAAAGATTAGGATTCCTCATTCCTCCTACTTTACTTTTCTGATGTTTTTAGTGTAACAAAACTACTGTGAGAAGTTTCAATAGAGAGGTATTTCCTGACAATTATACACACATATATAGCAGGTGACATCTTAAAGTTATCATTATCATTTGATCATAAAAGTCTCTGCATTGCACGTGTGTCACTGAACTCGTTGCTGCTACCTTGCCTATATCTTGTGACATTGCTTAGGAGCAACAGCAATTTTAAAGGACTTATCTAAGCAACCCCTTACTTACAAGTCAACCAACATTTTATGTCCAAGTCAGTAAAGCCCAGGAAAAAGTTTTCCTCTCATGCATATGCAGGTCTGAAATATTTACAGGCAGGCCTGTGAGGACAGGCCATTTCTATGATTTGAAAGAACTCCTCTGTACTGCTCATCCTCATAGCACTCGCCCAAGCCCAGCCTAACCTCAGCATCTTCAGACTGCTGGATATCGAGAGTCAAATCTTGCCTGGGCAGCTCCTGTGCAGGTGCCCACACTGCCAGACTGTTCCATGGGCAGGCAAGGGTGGCAGAGGTGCCAGGGGCTGTGCTCTCCTCCAGAGCTCCCTCCACAAGGGGATTGAGACACCAGGTTGTAAGAGGAACTTATTCTGACACTGCCTGTTGTTTAGATAAATAGAGGGCTCCAGAGTTGTCAATACAGCACTTTTGCTACCCACTCGATTCAGTGCAAAATAAATGAGGATATTTTCCTCTTGCAGCATGTATTAAATCCCATTAGCATTAATGAGAGTTACGCATGAGTTTGGCAGGGAGCACACACAAAGTGCAGAGCAGACAGTTTCCAAATTCTCAGCCCTCTCTTATATCTTTCAGCCATCTTTTCTCTGTGAAAGTCTTACCATACAAAGTCCAAAATAAAGAAGGTAAATCAAATTCTTGCATGTGCAGTATGTTAAGATGATGGGGTGGGGTGGGGAGGGAGTAATCCAAGGGCCTGATGTACAAATAATTACTGTACTTGCATTTACCAAAGTACTAGCAGTTAAACTCCCAGACAGCACTAATACAGTAGGAAAGCTTTGAGTTGGCCGAGCAACTTTTCACAGCACACTGGTAAAATAATAAATTGTGCTGTGACCGATAACATTCAATAATTTCTCTGATATATTGCTACAGCCACTTTTTCTACAGTATAAAGCTCATATTTCTCTGTCATATTAGTAATTTCCATATTGCTCTTGAAGTTAGTAGGGAAAAGTACATCACAGTAGTAACAAAAGGAAGCTGACTGTTCTTTAAAATATAAAAAAAATAGAGAAAGAAAAAGAAAGAAGGAAATGTCAGGATTTTTTTTTTTTTTTAAACTTCCACAATACACAAACCAATGACTAGAGGGAAAAAAAAAACCTACAGCAGCTGCTACAACATTGCTTCATTACAGACCCAGCAGAGTAAGAGTCGTGGATCCATTTTGCCTTTTTCCTGCTTGATAATATCACTAAAGCATTAATGGAATCCTTACGCTTCATTGGTATGGTATGAATTTATCTACAGCATATTCTTTATTGGTTTGAGTACAGATATGTTATTTTCCTGTATAGGGAGGTGGGGAAAAGGTGGTTCTCTGCATCTATTAAAGAAAATACGTTCCTTATTAATGGAAAATTGGTGAGAAAAAAGCAAACTTTCACACAAAATAAAACAGTATTGATATTCAGGTTAAGCTATGCAAATGAGTGAGAAATTAATTTGAAACATAATTATTATTCAAAACTTTGTTGACTTGGACTTAAGTTATCCTTCCAGTCTCTATTAAAAGTGGCAGAACATAAGACATACTATTGTTGTTATGGCTGGAAAAAGTAAAAGTATTCTTATTTTAAGGGATATTTACCTTTTGAACTACTTATTACCATAGGATTTTATTGTCCTCGTTTGATTACAACACTGCAAACATTTTCCGATTATTATCAACTTAAAGCTTTTTATTACTGCCATATAAAATATGTGTTTAGTAGAGGGTAAGAAAGTTCTTGCTTCAAAGTGTTTGTCTGGCATACAGGAAAAATTATTTAAGAAACCAAATAACACAGAATCATTACGATCATGCCTTGTGTTGCTGAAAATTTTGCATGGTTGGAAAGTTTTTTGTACCAGATAACTTCTGCGCAGAATTTTTAACCCACAAATCTGTTCTGAACTTGGCAACCAGATTTCCCAATTATAAATCCTTAACTCTCTCCACTCATCAATACCCTTTGTTTTTCCAGCATTAGGGGTGATCACATCCAACATCCTCTGCTTTATACTAGAACTAGTGTAAACTTTAGTACTTTAAGTACTAAACAAGAATCTGCCCTGACGTTGTACCAGGAGGGAAGTAGAGAATGAGGAACAGGTGAAACCCCATCAGTCCTTGCACATAGCTGACAGCAAAACTGGCTGAAGGAAAAGGGTTGGGGAAGGAAGGAAAGGGAAAAAAAAAGAGAAGAGAGCAAACATGGCTTGTAAAATAATTATGTTCATGCTTCAAATAAAGTTAACTAGCGAGTCCTCAGCAGCATAAATAAGATTAGCTGGTTAGATCAACTCTGCCAGGCTGAGGAGATGAGATGCAATGATGGAGACTGGAAGAACAATTCCAGACACTGGTCCACTGTGGAAAAAGACAGATTTTTACAACTAACCCTCTCAGTCACTGTTGCCATCTTACAGGCTCTTTACTGATTTAACACATGTGGCAATCTCCCTTCCTGGGGCCCCAGAACAAGCCAAAATCCACAGAAGAACCATGGCTATTTTGATACCCTAAACTGTGTGCTTAGCCTGTGCTTGAGATGCCCCTGCTGTTGGACTCACAGGTCTGGGGAGTGTTTCCACACATCAGGTTAATACTGGGAGGGGGAAAGAGCTTAAATAGTTTTAGTGTTTCAAGAACTGCAAATTTCCATTATACCAGAGAAAATCAGTGACAGCAAATGTCTTATTTGCTATCATACAGTCACCATCAGTTTTTCAGGTCCTAAGTAATTTACAGAGAAACCTATCTATCTTATTGCCTAAGGTAATGGCAAGAATCAGTGTCAGAACAGAGCTCAAAACACAGAAAGAAGCCAGCACATGTAAATTATCACTTCAGAGGGCTAAGTCTAGAGCATGAGAACCTTTGGACCCATGAATAAAGCCTCAAATGTCATTACAATGACTTGTGAAAACCACAGGTTGAAAAAGTCACAAGAGGTTGATTAATTCATCCAAAGGCTTGTCTGCATAAGATTCAAGACAAGTCTTTGCTGTAACTGCTTTGTAGTAACTGGCCTTTCCAAGCTAAGAGCTGTGTTCACTAAGAGTCAGGTAAAGAGAGGACATGGAGGGGCAGGAAGGAGGATGTCTCTCATATATGAGCACAGCTGTATGACCAGGTAACCCATTCTCATCTTCCTTACATGCCTGCCTCAGGCATTTCTGGGTTTGGTGGCATACAGGCATAGCAACAGAAGTTACAGAGAACCAACTGCTTTCTGCATCCAGGGATCAAAACGCCAGATCCTCAACACTTTCAAAGAAGGTGATATGATTCTCAGACTCCCAGTAGTTCCATGTGCCAGTTTTATCTGACATGGTATTGCTGCTTTCAGGCCAACTCCGATGACACCACACAACATTCCTGGTTGAATGATTCCTGAGAGCAGCCATGGTAACAACCACTGCTTGTCTCTGCATTTCCAAATCTCTCGAGGTGACTGCAAGACATGGGTGAATAGTGACTTCCAGAGAAACAATTTTCTGGAACAGCCTTTGCCCTCAAAGCCATGTCTGGGCTCACAAAACAAGAACCAGCTGGCACTGGAGAATGGGACTGCAGAGATATTATGCCTGGAAACAGTTGCAGAACTTCAGCCTGATGTAAATACTTCCTTTGATGTCAAAAAAAGTCTGTAGCTTAGTCTTGAGCTGTAACAACAGGATATCAACATGAGAACTGTGAGAAATCCACAGCCCTGGCTATCAGCTGCCAATCCCAATGGCTGGACTGTAGAGTGGAGATACAACCTGCCCTCTCGCAGCTCACTGCTATCTGCGTCTTCCAGGTCTTCCCATTCCTTGGGAGAACAGGGATAGTTTACATTTTTGCCCAATTTTATTTGCGTATCTTGCAGTTTAATAGAAGGAGAAGGAATTTCTATAGAGTACAGCATGATCACCCTCTGCACACAGTTCATCTATAAAATAAACATTAAAAACAAATTAAAATATCTAGTTTGTGTTAAGTAACAATTGCCTGCTAGTTTCTGCTCAGAATCTACCAGACTAATAGGCATAACCCACTATTAGGTAGAGGTAGCTTAAAAGCCTCTATCAATACACCACATATAAATTAAATTCCCGTGGGATGACCTGTGCTTATTCTTTGAAGAAAGAACAATACTCACTTTGGGCATGTCCCTTCTATAGCAGTTTCTTCTGCCTGATGAGGCTGAAATTTGTGGCAGAACTTGTCCAGGTTCTTTCTACATATTGAGCCAGAGAAGAGTTTCATTGAATTGCAACACTGACTTAAGAGTAGAAATTTTAAAAATTCTAGAATTGACAAAAAGTCTTTTTTTTTTCTTTTTTGTTTTAAGCGGGGGTGTTATGCAAGTAGAAAGGCTTGAATTGAAAGGAAAGAGGCAGCTTGGCTTAGACTGCTTTGAAAAAAAATGAAAAAATAACCAGCAACCAACTGTCATTTCTGGCCATAGAGTTTTCCTTTCTATGACCAGTCTGGCCAAAAGGCTGAGGAGATTTGCCAAGCTGTGAAACTTTCATGAGCAGTTGGAAGAGGACTGGCAGGGTTTTGAGAGCTTCCGAGAGGGCTTCTCTATTTTGCAAATTTAGAGTTATATCTATATTACAGATGTACTTTATATCTAAAATTTTAGATCTTGTGCAGGCAAGTTAAAAATTAGCTGTATTATTAATTCAGGTTTACAATGAATTTGAAGCATATTGGGAGTTAATGGTGTTAATAGCTTTGTGCAATGTGTTTCCTATCTATTACTTCAACTCCTTTTTTAAAAATACATTTGCAATGATAAAAATCACCATTCAGATTTATACTGATTAAAGAAAAGCCTGACTGATAACAAATTTGCACAGACAATCCAAATTAATTGTTGGTTTGATTAAAATGCAGCATGCATATGATAACTATGAGCTCCTATGGTCACACTGTGATTCTCAAGCAATCCAGATGTGATAAGTGCTCATTTTTAATCTGGTACAGTTTCCATGTACACCAGCATCATGTTGGAAGAGAACATATGTTTGAATAGATTAAGGAATAAGCCACTGCCTCAGGATTCCCAATAACAGGGGAGGATGGTGCTTGTTGAAGAGAACAAGATAATACCAGGGGAAAAAGATGTTCTAGTACTGTCAGTCTAGTTCTTGCAACTGTCCAAGCAACACTGACATCATTTTAATGCAGGCAGAGATGTAGTAATTTAGAGGAAAGAGGAACAAGAGTTCAAAAATTCGTATGTAATTTTATGAGGTTTACATCTAACCTTTTTAGGAAAAAATATTTATAAGGTACAAGTAAAGCTCTACAAACAGCTTCTAAGGCTAATGTAATGATTCCCTACAGCCTTCCCTGATGTCAAGCACAGCTTTCAGGGTCATTTCCATCACAGCAATGTCTTCACCAGGTCTTCTGTCTATCAAAATCTTGTGGCTCTCATGCCCCATATCACACCACAGTTGGCACTGTCACCCTCCCAGCCACAGCCCTATCACACCTTATACAGCACTCACTGGGGGTGACATCCTAGAACAAAATTCCTTCCAATTCATCTCTGGGTAGAGAATGGATGGTGCACTACCAGAAGTCATGTTTCCATCTTCTTACCTCTACAGCGCGCGTTTGAACTCAACACCGTTCAGCACTGCATGACCCTGCTCACCCAACAGCTTGGCAGTGCCCACAGGCTATTTGTAATGATGGGCAGTTTCTTGGGCAGTCTCCTTCTATACTTTCTACATCTGGGCCTTCATATCTCCAGAAAATAAGAGGTCAGACCACCTCTACAGTTGGAAACTGAACAAAGTGGGCATAATACAAATATAAAGCATGAAATAAAAACAGAAATATCCCATTCACTGGGCATGTAAATCGCAAGAGCTCAAGTTAAATCTGGCTGTGTACCAGAACTGAGATGTGATATCAATAGTTCAGAGCACTAGAGGACCTACAGGTAAGTACTGTACTTAGAATATTCTGGATACACGCCGACATACAGCTGTATGAATACAGTAGTACATATTCCCATAATTATAGACTATATTATAGTGTATATGCAAAAGAGGACCAAAGTTCCACTGGCATCTTCAATTCTAGCATTTCCATTGTATATATTAACTAAATCCGTCACTGTAATTACTATAAATATAACAACTTATCACAATCTTGTATTAAAAAATGGACTTTCAAAGAAAAGCCTTGAACCACTCATGTTTGTCAATAAAACACCCCACAGCTATGCAACTATAGAGAAATAAACTGCAGTTTCCCTTCTCCAAAGAATTACCCAAAGCACTTTCCTCTTTAAATTCTTGTGCATGAGAGCAATCTCAAGGCTGCAACAAGCACTTCCTAAGCTCACAAGAGCACTGGCACTGCTCATAGTACTAGAAGTCACCATGGTTATGTTTTCTTTGTGTTGATGGCATTGTCAAGACTCACATTTAGTGAAATACTGTTTCAGTTTTTCCCTTCTGTTCTCCCAATGATATCTAGCAATCACCCTTCATGTCATCAACCCATATCTAACATGTTTTAGCATTATTTCTTCAACCATGTTCTGAGCAAAATAATTTCAAGTCATCCTTTGTTCCCTTGTTTTTATACAGCCAACACTTTTGGCAAACCGAAAATGTAATGTTAATGGCAATTTTTGTGTAAGGAATCATGATGTACCTCCAACTTCTTCCTTAAAATCTGAGTTCTGAAAGACAGCCTGGTAGACAATATTAAAGAGAAATTACTTCTGGGGGCTTTATGGTAAGATTTCTTATGGCACTTCTGCAGTAACACAAAGCCAATCCAATACCCTTTAATCATTTCATGTAAAAACCGTAATTTCCTGGAGCATGCATTGTACACATCTGCTTGGTAAGAGATGTGAAGAATAACATACACAAGAGAAGCAGAACAGGGGATTTTAGGAAGATTTCACCTGGCCTGATGCTGAGAGCAACACAATATACTTTACTCCTTACCTACAGGTTTAAGCTATTCATCTATGTCTAATAGATAACCTAATAAATAAAAATAAATTAAAACAAACAAACAATACAATACTTGCCTAAATGGAAGTCAAATAACACCTAAACCTCATACACGGGCTAAGATCTCAAAATGAGACTCTTTGGTTCAGCCAAATGAAACAAGTGCAATATACCCTGAAAAAACTCTCAGATTTTGACACTAGAAGGAGGACACTTCAAAAGAACAGCATGGCCCCTTGGACACTGTTTTATCATCCCACCAGTCAGTCCCTGTTATTAATAGTCATAAAAGATGTATAATATTCTTATTTTCCCTTTGGAACTAAGCAGCAGATGAAGAGATAAGAAAGACCATCTTCTGTTGGTCCTTTTAGGCCCAGGCTACAAGGAAGGATCCTTGTCAGCTGCTCTCCCTCTTTTCTAGTGTGAATCTCTGTGTGTGCTACAGTGCCATCAGACACACAAAGAGTACAAGGAGCTGTCAAACATTTGGCCATGAAGCATTTCAGCATCAAGAGGCTGTTGTCTTGCATTTTCAGCTTCTACCCAGAATATTTTTAGCAGCTTTCAGAATAAAAGGAGGACATTGCCAACCCTGCAACAGTTAAAAAAAAAAAAAAAAAAAAAAAAAGAACACAGACTAAACAAACAAGAACTGTTTCAGTGGGGTCACAAAGATCTTTTTGAAATTCAGAGGTAGAATTTGAGGTGTGGAGCAATTTCTCTCCCTGCTTTCTAAAGAAAAAGCAGGAGAAACAGGAGCAGCCAAGGTGAACATGTAGTTGGGAATCCCATTCACTAATAAATATTACCTAGGTAGCAAAATTCCTACAATCAAGATTCTTGTTCTCTAGGAACTTTTACTTGATTCCAGTTTTCTAATTAATCTGAAAGATGTAACCTAGGGTAGCAAACTAGTAAGAAATGCAGAAATACCCAGTCAGGAACAACTCTAACAGGTAAGGATATGTTAATGCAGTCACTGCATGACAATATGTTCTACTCAAAGAGTTTGTATACTACTACCAACTGCTCTTTGGGGTTTTTTATTTTTTCCTGTTTGGGATGGGGGGCTTTGTTGTTGGTTGGTTTTTTTGGGGGGGGGTTGTTTCGGTTTGGTTTGTTGTTGTTGTTGTGGTGGTGGTGTTTTTTTTAGAAAAGTGTTGAAAACCAAAACATCGGTGGCTGAAAGAAGCTAAGTTTCTGAAGAGGAGATTAAAAAAAAAAAAGGAAATAAAAAAAGATATTATGTACTAAAAAAACCCAGAAGGTTAGGAACCAAGTAGCTCTGTGATGGTTTTACCTTAAAGATCGGAATGGGAGTTACACTTTAGGTCTTAGGTGAAATGAGTTTGCCAGATTAGGTCTGGTTACCAGCTGTCAGCGAACTACATCAAAACACAGCACATACATACTCAGCTCACTACAAGTAACTGTTCTCTGCTCCAGGCAATTTCCCCCTGGAGCCGACATGAAGATAAATGAACTCCTGTCCCCAGGGACAAGTGTCCCTCAATGAGGCAAAACAATACGTGCTCAAACACGCCACAGCCCTGTTGCTCTTCTTGACTGTCACAACGAGAACCATAAGCCTGTGTTTCCCAGAAGTTAAATGTGGGCACTACAGGAAGCAGGACATTACTAGAGCAGGGGTTAGTCAGGGGAGGAAACCTCTAGAAATCCTAAAATCCTAGAAATTTTTTTGTTAATAGGACCAAAAAAAAAAATCTTCACACTTTTCTCAGCGGGGGGCAGATTCTTCTCTCTTCTGTCTGTTGCCTTATCCTGATTCCTGACTGTTCTTCAACAAAAGGCAGGATTTCTTGTGAAAATCTGGGATAAAGCACTTTCTGAGAAGATAATTTGTTTCACATCCCCTGCTTTTCTTTTTATTGTTTTGCCTCTTTATCTTCCAACCCCTCCCCTTCATCCTACTTTTGCTATTCACCACAATTTTCTGAAATGAAACCAAGCCTTAGCCATCCTACTGATGCTTGCCCTATCACTCACTAGATCACACCAGGATATCCTGCAATTCCCTTCCTTAAAATTGATTCCATTAGGAACAATTCTCTCAGAAGTTTGCTGTTGAGCATATTTGCTAGAGGGTGTTTTGAAAGAGTAACCACTTTAAACACAAAGCCATCAGTTCTGCAGTATTTTTCAACTTATCTTATCTAAATGACACTGCTTTGCATTCAAAGTGTAATCCATGATCAAAAAAGTCAAAAGCCACAGTAATGAGATTTAAAAATCAGTATTTCTCTCTAAAACAAAGTATCATCTGCACAAACACCTCAGAGAATCCCCCAAGAAATCCCTGGGATCGCTGAAATGTTTCTTGAATGCCATTAACATCCAACACCTTCATATTTGCAAATACCATTTCAGGATAAAAGTTAGAAAGTTTTTACTAAATGTGAAAGAAACACACTATCAAGAGAAGTACAGCATGTGCTTCATATCCATATTTGCACCTACACATAGATATTTGTTAGCAGAGGCTTAGTAACTTGGTCCCTTGTGAAAGTGATCCTTACAACGTTGTTTTCATTTCTCCAGCCCTTGTATCAAGCAATGAACAGACAATCATACATTTGAACCAAGAATTTACTCCTATCTGTCTGCACACCCTGAAAAAGCACTCCTCAGTCTTAACCTCTTGCCAACATGCAGCAAAATTACAATTACTCTGGATGCCAGCAATGGCACAGTCCAGGGAAGCTTCAGCCCTGCTCTGCAATTTCCTCACACGAGGCTCTCTACAAATTTCCTTCTTCCCTAAGATTTTTTCAAGCTATATTTCATTGGTGAAAGAGACCATCACTGTACAAGCAGACAAGTAGGGCTCTCACTAACAGGTCTGCAGAGCCTCCCAACTAGTTAGTAGCCTTTTCTGCCTCCTTAAGTACGTTTCCCAAATGTAATTGTTTCAGAGATTCCCAACAGGATAACTATGGTTACACAGCTTTTGCAAATGAAACCCACAGGTTATGCAAACAAAACCCTCCCTGCAGCTCAGTTCATTTCTGTTCACCCACAGACTGAAGCAGAGAGCTCTTCCCCCCCAGTGGCTCTGTTCATCTCCAGTTCTGAACAAATCACTATGCAAACAGCCCCAGGGAAGCATTTTACCCTTTGCACCAAGAGAAGAGAGTAGAAGATGCTAGAGCTTGAAACAGACTGAAAGACACACGTTACCAACACAACTATTAATATTTTGATCTAACATGTGATAGACCAAATTTGGTAACAAAAGGATTACATCATTACTTAAGATAACAGAACCGTTTAAAACAGATTACTCTACAGCACTATGGCTGAAATGCTTCCTGTTCAGGTAATCAACCAAGTCTTCAGTTCCCAAGCAGTGTTCTTTACATCCCTCTTTTCATGTAATTAGATAAATACTGAGTTTGAATCTTCTTATTAAGAACCATGTCGTTATCTATACTTCCAGCAATTCCTGTCTCAGAACAATTGCTGGTTTTTATCCTCTTCTTAGTTTGATCTACTCTTCAGCCACCTCACATTTCCTACTATACATCATGATGGCCATCCTGCATTTTCACAATCTTTCATCAATTAGACTTCAAAAACAGAATCCAGGTGTTTGTGCCCAACATTTTCTTTGCCTTATTACCAGCACAATTCCTGCATAGGTGAAGGTTTGATTTTGACTTTCATCCTCACTCCATAACTCAGGGCACATTCATTACTAAAGTTTCAAATTTGGCCTGATAATTTAAGCAGGTGCTGGAGGCATAAAGCTGACCTCTAATTAATAATGAAAGCCAGAATTCTGGATGAGATAAGGACAGCATGAGTTTGGCAACCCACAATGGATAAAGGCACCAGCAGAGCAAACACATTGTGAGAGGGTTCAGGATTAGCAATACAAGTATTTTCTCAGCATTCACTGACAAAGGGAGTTATAATATCCAAAAAAAGACACTATCCCAGACACACAGGTGGTGGTCACTGATATACACAACATATTTCATCATTCCCAAAGAGGTGCATGTTTATTTACCTCAAGAAAAACTGCTTGAAACACTCTAGCATGTGATGTTCTTTTGTTCTTTAAATTCAGCACCTCTGGAAGGTAGTGACAGCATTAATAACTTCACACCTTCTCAAACCATCAGGCCATGTTCTGTATGAGCTTTGTCACACAGCATCCTGCCAGTCTCATGGATATACAGATCACCTGCTTGCTTCAGCCCAAGTCTGAAGAATCAGCTTGTCTGGGACAAAAGGAGGGCACTAAATGTTGTGTACACTCACGTGAATTATCAAGTGCCTTCATTCAAAGCAGTCTCTTCAGGCACACAATTTAACAAGGGTGGGCTGGCAAATACAGGCAGGATACACAAAATCGCTGACCTAGAAAGCAGAGCTCACTCCATGACAGTTGGTGGCAACAGTTTGAGAAGGAACCTTTGAAAAATACGATTTGAGGACAACAGGACCTGGCAGCTGTCAGCCCTGGTAGTCAAGTCAGTGGGGAGAAAGGCTTGGCTAGCCATGTCAGACCCTTGCCAAGCTGTGTGGGGCTAAGGCTCCAGCCAAACCTTTCAGCACACTGGACATAATTAATGCAGAAAAGGCCCTTTGCCCTGCAGCAGCCCAAGAGGGGCTGATAGGGAAGCACAGATATTGCCCTAATTTTATTCCTGGGTTATTTGGTTCCATGCATTATGGAGTTCAAGACATAAAATATAGTATTTTGATTTTTGCAGGAACTGTGAATGAGCCCAAAGCATTTGTTTATTGACAATAACTAATGTAAAAACATGTACAATGTTCACTGAGGTTTTTTTTTAACAGTACAAAATGCCATCATTTTCTGGAGACTGGCACAAAAGATTCCATTAACAGGAGATCAGAAACTGGTGTTGCAACAAAAATCCTGCCTTTTGTAGGCATGTCTTCAGGAGCTGCAGGAATATGTATCATGTGGTAAGATGCTCCGGCAGTGGGTATCCAGGTTTTAGCTTTAGCAGCTGGTTAGGAATGCAGGCATCCTATGCAGGTGAAAGTATACAGGTAAAGGTATGCATATCTTTTTCAGTGAATATTTAGCATGGAAGCCTAGATGAAAAGGTCCCAATTATTCCCAGAAGAAACCATTCCCTCTCAGCTGACTATGCAGAAAGCTTATCTGAGACACCTGCAACCAGATGCTTAGGCCCTGTCTCACCCAGACACAGCTATCTAACAGTGCAATCTACCTCCCTTTGTAGGCAAGCGGGAGAGTTAGACTTCAAGTTGCACCTAGGTTCTCATCTCCTACTGTGCACCAACTCATCTCTTTGAAGACCAAAGAAATTCAGACAATTCACTTAGACACACAAGTCCCAGGCTTGAGCTGTTGGGTGGAACTAACCCCATGGTTATCACTTCATAGGATGAACCTCTTGACTGACTCTAAACACTTCAGCTTTTCCTGGCCAGTCATAAAGGTATGTTGCAAATAATGTGATGGATTTTTCCTCTCTTTCAGAAATGCCCTGCCAATATTCATCCCCTTCCCTTGCACCCAGCTGGGCACACTCTCCGCAGTCCTCCCTCCAGCAAGATGCCAGCATTGACTCAACGTTGGCCAAGCAGCCCAGCTACAACTTTGCTGTTCTGGTGGAAGATTTGGCCTTTCTCCTGCATTCTTTCTAGGCATCCATGTAAGAGACTTAGAACGGATGTCGGGGATTAGATGTACATAATACCTCCAAAAGGAACAGAAAGGAATAGATTAATGCAACTAACCACATCACACCAGTGCAGGCCAAAAATATCCACCTCAACAGACAAAACCAGAAGCAGCAGAGTGTGGGTGATTTGTGGCTGAGCAGCAGCTCAGCATAAGTGATCTAAATCACAATGATTTAGACGTTCTTGATATCTAATCTTATGTTGTACTGAGGACATTACAGTGCAACTCCGAGCATCCAATTCTAATTTAGCTACAATTGTACGCATTCACTTCGCTACAACATTGCTTCTCTTCTCCTGCTGCCAAGCCTCGTGTCCCTTCCCAGCACACCATTATGAGGGATTTATTTTTTAACTCTTGTTAAATCACAAATCAGACACAACAGTCTGCTGAATCAAGAAACTCTCTTTAAGGAAGGCAATAGATTTTGAGCCTCTAGAGTATTTTGGGGTCACATTTTCTGGCTTTCCTCCACAGCAATGAGGACCACAAATATACATTAAAACGAAAAAAAAAAAAGTAGAGCAAGTGAAAGAAAATTAGAGTGGAATCACTTGCCTCCAGCATCTGGGTCTTGAAGAAAAACATACATGACCACCATTTTCTCACTACCCCCCACTCATATGATCCTTACCACCCTCTATTAGATGGACAGTCTCACAGGATGATTCACAGAGCTCCCTGTCTTCCAAGCATATTTGGGGCCATATAATTTTACCCTTTGATTACAAATACTGTTTTTATGTAAGGATGCAGGCACACTTACCAGGTCATCATTTCTTTTGGGAGGTTGTGAATTGCAAGCTGTAGTCAGCAACAAACTCTGCCTGATGTTCTGCTAGTTAAGTAATGCTTAAATAAAAAATGATATCAAAGTGATAAATACAAGCCCTCTTTGCTTTGCTCTTTTCATGGCCTCGGTCTACATTTTATGTCAAAAAGTACTGTGAAGTATTGTAGATAGCGCTGATAATGAGAACTAAAGCTATGGCTGCCTAACATTCTCATTATAACATCTTATTTTCAGTCATTTATAACTTTGCCAAAAACAATGCCTCTAGCTGGTTTAAAGGAGGAGGGGATCGGTAATTAAGTTAATCTGTTCCTGAGAGCATCAAGGAAAACTAGTCTTTAACATGATATTCAGAGAAAGAAAAAAAAATAAATTAATTCCGGTGATTTCTTTGAAGCAACCATACATTTCACTTCTCCAGAGCTGGCATTCATGAGTTTGTAAAGGCCTGTCCTAAAATAAATTTTCTTCTTCACAAAATCATAAAGGCAAACCCCCCCCCAAACCAGCAATCAACCACAAAAAAACTTTGAAATTATTTACAAGAAGCAAGAGTCACAGCCAGTAGGGAACATGCTCTAGGACCATGATCCAGACATCTGTATTTTGTGTTAGCTCAGTTTCACTGAGCAAGGTCACCCATCCATCCCTAATTCCTCAGCAAAGGGAGCAAACAGCAAATTAGAGGAAGAAGGGGTGGGTTAAACAATAAAGTGCTTTAGGGGCAGTAATATTTTAAAACATGAAACTCTGGAGTCCCTGTTCCCCTTTCCCAGCTGCTCTCTTTGCACACTGGTATGCAAATTTGTGTAAATCCATGCAAATGCAGGACCCACAGCGTTCTGTTCCCCGGGTGCATCCCAGCACACTGAGCTCCCCCTCCCTGCCAGGACCAGGCTGCAGCAGCACCTCCCTGCCTTCCTGACCACCAAATCCACACTCAGGAAGATGGGGAAGAAGATGCAGCACCCTGTCATCCTGGCTGGTTGTGCCAATATGCCAAGGATGGGGAGATGTGTGGAAATGCACACAGAATGCACCTTTCCAAGGCTAACCACTCCCACAGATGCCCTGTCCTTGTGGTGGGGTTCGACTGCCTGCACTGGGGTAGCAGTTCCCTGCAGCCAGAGAATGTTTGTAGCTTCTATAGTGAGGAACTGTACACTTTTTCAGAGGTAACTGGATTTTTTTCAGGCTAACTGAGGTTGTGAAGGTTATTTTGGGCTGTTACACCCCTCACCTCTGTACCTGTGTCAAGGTGGCTACAGGCAGCCCTTCTCCAGCTGCCTCTCAGACTGCCTTTGGCACATTCTCACGCTCTCAGCCACCCAGAGCACAAACCAGCCCCGCAAAACACCAGGAAACCAAAGCTGCTTCTCCCCTTACTGTCCCAAAACAAACTCCCCTTCCCCTCAGTGAATTCTATTCACAGGTAATATGGATCCCACACACTGAGCGTGCCTCCTTCAGGAGCCAGCTGCTTGCTCCTGACACTCCGTGACAAAACACACCTCCTACTATGGACTCTTCACCTCGCTCCTCACCACTGCAACACCAGCTCTGCATTTACATTCTCTTCACTTCCAAATTCACAGCAAGAGAAACAACCCCCAAATCACAAAGATTGGGCTTAAACAGACCTTAAATTAATTAACAGGTAGTTCCAGCTACTCACCCACACCTTCCAATCCGATGAGGTACTTCATGAGCACCCCTCTCCTCTGCTGAAGAAAACATAGAAAGGTTTTGATAATAGGAACATGAATTTAATTTGCCCACATGGTCCTGTACAGGACTTAGACCCAAAGGTCCCTTTACTGCTCAGGATCCCAGCTCCCTATCAATATAGGCATCAATATGGACCCCCATAGCTTATTTCACTCTTGTCTCATCACCAGCCTCACCCCCACTGCTGATTCCACTTTTGTCTGAGCTCCCAGGTGACTCCCTTGAGAAGGTTTCAGCATGTTTTCAGGTTCAGGAAGCTCATGTCGATTTCCTCTACATCTTTATTTGAAGTTTTAATATTCTGATACCAAGATTCTCATTTGTCCTTCTGTAATTTTTATCATCTCGATGCTCAGTTGCTATGAGCTTTCATTTTTTGGCAACACTGATAAAGGGCTTGCTTTGTAAAAACAAGTTTTATTCCCCTTATAGTTGTAGAAGTAGGGCAAGCATGATTTAAATGCAAGAAATACTATATTAATTGTTTCTTTTGGTGAGCAGCAAGTAAGCATAGGAAACATCTATCTGGGTATTTATGCAGAATGTTTTGCTGGAGTATCTGAGCAACTACAAATCAAGCCAAATACAGAAAATCTCTTTGCTTCTCTAGGAATTGGACCCCTTGCTGCTTGCCTATTTTTAGTTTTAGTTGTTTCCATTGTGCTTTTTAAAGTTTTAGAAAGTAACTAAGCAATGCTGTGCAGTATTTTCAGCTCAATTCACAACCAGCTATCTTGGGCTTAACTGTGCTACTGTTTAATTTAATAAGTATATTATAATTTTCCTATTTTATTTTCTATTACCACCATTAATAAACTTGATAGAAGCTGCAGCATGAACAAGTATTTGAGCTGGGATTAGCTTTCCTGCAGTTTTGGATAGGGGTAAATTTTTTGGCATAAGCAGAAGGTATTACACACAGACAAAAAAAAATCTCTTTTTGCTGGAGATGTATCAAATCAGTGGCTGAGTTATGAATGAAGTAGAGATATTTTGCAAGTTCTACAATCATTGATGCAGCGAGCACATTTTTTCTTTCAAGATTTCCAGCTCTACCTTGCAGACAAGGGCAAGCATAGATAAGAGCCAGACTTGAACTTTGAGCCTTCTGAGGCTCAGATATCAAAACTTGATATTTTATTTCCCTTTGTTTGAGGCTGCTCTGATGAGACATTGAGAAAAAGTATGTTGTGTTCTACTCTTCTCTAGCCTGTCCTTTGACAAAGACTATAACATTGCACATACAGAGAGGTATAAATAAAACAAAGAGAAAAATTAACTTCCTGGAAGAAAAACTCCTGACTGTCCTCCAAAATTATGTGCCAGCCCTGACCCTTTGTATGCATTAAGACATCCAAGCCTTTTAACTTCATGAAAATCTGTTTAGATAGCTTACTCTGAGGGCAGATTTATGTCCAGAAAATTTGGAGTTGCTTACCAAAAGGATGAGAGTCATTTATTTTCCTGTTACCAGTCTGCCACACGAATGAGATATCATCAGCTAAAATATTCAGCAGAAGCTACTCCTCACATTTTTTTCCCTTCTTTTTTCCTTTTCCCTCTTTGAGACCAGTTACCTATTTAACTCCATCCTGTCAATTAAACCAGAGAAAAAACGCAAAGAACTAATTAGGCAACTGTGTAATTTTAATTAGCTGTTTTGATAATTAAACTAATTAGTTCCCCTGTGTTTCCACAATATGTGGTGGACTGGTTTTGATATCACGGCTTCAGAGTTCCATTCCATTAGTTAATTAGTCACTTTTGCATTAGAAAGCTTTATTAATGGCCTTAATTTGCAGTTGAAATGAGAAATCTGCTGTCAATAATTTGGATAATTGCCTACTGTTTGATTATAAAGTACAAAAGTAGCAGCACACTATTACATATGCAAATCCCAGGGGTTATTTCCTGGATGCTTAGCTTTCTTGATCTACATTTCATCCTCTCTGGCTTTCTGTTTTTTCTTGACCCTGTTAGGGGGAAGAGAATCCAGCTTATTAAGAAAATGAAGGCCTGTTTTTTTCCCCTTGTCCTGTACTGCATGTATGCTTGTGCCTGCAATTGTTAAAGTTATTGCTTGCTTTGTACCTAATTAGTGTCCTTGGAATTAAATGAACAGCTCTGTATACACCTCTAGCTCCTGCAGCCATGTTTGTGCATTGAATAATTGATTCTACTCTGCTAATCAGATAGGGACATAATGAGCCAGTTTAATTAAATGGGGATCTAACCTGATGAACACTGGGAAAATATTTGCTCATTTACTTAGTAAAAGGCCACAGTTGCTTTTCATTGGATGGAAGGGAAGGTTATGGAAAGTAAAGTAGGCTTTGAAAGCAGAAGCAGTTCACTGGCTGTCTACCCCTCGCAAATCAGGCTACTTGAATAGCAAAAAGGTTTAGCAAGCTGGAAAAAAAAAAAAAGGCTTAATCAAAGGGCCAGGAGACGTTGAAATTGCTGACAGGTTTCCCTGCCTCTCCCAAAGGTGTCAGCATCACTGTTCGACTATGCTCTAAGAGGCAGGTTGCCTGGTCTTACAGCCCTCAGTGATTTGCAGGAAAAATTTCAACTCAGTTCCTTGCCAGTTGGTGCCCGTGTAACTGCAATAAGGTAAGACTCAGTTGCAGTTTATCTTCTTGGTAGTAAAGTACTTAACTTCAGGTGCATTTGTGTTTGTCTTTTGTGAAACATGGCCATTTATCCTGATGTTTCCTTATAAATCTTTCTCTTTTGCTCTTCAAGTTGCTTCTGTGAACGTGGGTATCGATATGAAAAGAGGAGGCAGTGATTGGGGGAGCAGAGGGAGGGTTGCCAGGAGTTACGTAACTCTGAAGTTTTTCGGGTATTTTGAATAAGCAGCTAAAGGCTTTGAAGATAACATCTGATCACTTTCAAACTTTAAAGTGACTGGAGCAGTAATTTTTCTTGAACGCCAGCTAAATCTTTAGAATGGGAAGATGATTATGGTCTCTAAATGCAAAAGATTACCCACATCTTCAATGACAGCTTAAGTGAAACTTACAGTCTTCCCCATAATCTGCAAAAGAAAGTGGTAGCTAAATACACATCTGTAATTCTAATTGCACATCAGACCAACTTTACCTGCAGGGATAAAGTAGTGCAAGGCCAATACAGAAACAACATGGTGCTCATCTGCTGTGGTGTACTAGGATGAAATAGCATATTGACCCTGAATCCATACTCTGAGTAAAAGCAATTGTCATTCTGCCACTGTAACACCTTGTTGCCAGTGGCGATGTAATTAAAGCTGTGAGGACTCATTTTCCATTCTTATCTCTTAAGCTCGTCTGAATCAGAAACTGTTTGTGGTAACTGAGAAAACGTTCTACAAGGCTACATGTTTATGTATGAATTTTTGGTAGTCTATTTTTGTGGGGCGATGAGGGGACAGCTCTAAGCATCTTATTTCCAACATTCATTCTCCTACTATATATATATATATATAAAATACAACTTGTGTGGGGAGATATATATGTAATTTTATATATTTGATTCATACACATACATATAGATAGATATATAAGCACACACGCACACACAGTTTAAATTTTACTCACCCCCTTTTCTCCTCTATTAAAATTCCGAATGGCTAAGAGGATTTTCTCAATTTAGTCATACTTTTAATCTTCACTGAAATGAGTGATGACTTCTTATAATAAAAAGTTGACAGGCTTACATTGCGCACCGGTGGATTAGTTTCCCTTGGTGATGAGGTTTTCTTTTGTGCGCCGTGTGTCTGTTTGATGGAGGTTTAACAGAAAGCATTTTGGCAGAAATTGGATGCAGCAGGGATCATCTGGAGATGGCTGCTGTTCGATATTAACTGCACACAGTAACTTTTTATTTATTTATTTATTTATTTTTTATTCTTCAGCCAGGTGACAGAAGCAGCCAAAGCATGTTTTCTCTTGCTGAAAGAAATAGAAGCATTTGGGGGGTGATTTTAAAATCCAACGTATGGGCACAGTATAAATCTCCTTAAGTTTAATTTGCTTTTGGCCATTTCTAACAAAAGCATGCAAGTAAGGTGTTCTGTGAGAGAAGTTATCAGACCCATGAACATCTGCAACATACACCTTTTTCCTTAAAAAACGAAATAACCTCAAGTGAAGAGTTTTTCAGCATGGGGCTGGGGGTTAGTATGAATTTACACAGAGATACTGTTAAAAAACTTGTGTTTTCTTAGAATGGTCATGGGCCTAATTATTTCTTGGAAGAAAAGATCAAATTAATTTTTACAGCTTTTGAAAGTTTCTGCCAGGCACATAGGGGCATAAACAAATGTACTTGCTTCTTAGTGTCATCACCAATGTTGCTTTTTAGATATGATAAAGGAATGAGACCATTTCAATGTCAATTTGAGAGGGATCCAGTGCTTGCTTTGAACCTTTGCCTTTATGTGCTCTGAAAACCATGCTGTTACCTGAAATCTCAATTCTGCAACACCTGCCTCATCATTTTATAATTCTGTGCCAATAATTGTACAGAAAACAAAATTAATCTGTTTCCATGAATCCTGAGTAAAACTGAGTAGTCAAAGGAAGCTGTTTTCCAGCTCTTCTGAGGTCAAAGCCAAGGTTTGACCAGGCTTTGTTCAGGAGTTGCCTACACATGAGTTCAACAAAGCCTGCTTTCCCAAGTGCATCTGAAAAAAATTCCATCCAAACAATGTGACTTTTTTTTAAAGACTTTTTGAGTTCATGTTGATCTGCCACACTTACATCTGTAAGAACAAGCAGAGAGATTCTGAAAGAATTGTGCCAGAACTCGTCTTTCAGAAAACCTGCCACACAAGTACAACATGAATGCAATATTGGTTGAACCCAAATACACAAATAATTCTAGAAAAACCAACAGGAATGGCTTAATGTGTTTTCAAGTATGCCATGCTCATCACGAGTGCTCTTAAAATTTGGTTCTAGGTATCCAGATATGATTGATTTCAATTTTCTTTATTTCTTTAAGGAATTTGTGTCAAGTGCCAAATAGTTACCACTGGAATAATAATGAGTGGCATCTGAGCACTTTAAGTACTTTAGAATTTTATGTGACACTTTAAAAATGTAGTTTGAGGTTTTTTTCAAATAATAAAAAAACAATAGTCTCTTTTCTATTTCACTGAACTTTTGAGAACAGGAGCAATATGTTTATAATAGAGATAGGAAAAGCTTAATCTGCACTTACCTCTGGTTCAGACAGCCAGCAGTGACAATCCTGCTTTCCTTGTCAAGTTTCAAGAACTCACAATCCTTAATTTAAACACTTGAGAAATCTATGGAGCCTGTCAGTCTAGTTAATGAAGCCTCCTCCTTCCCCTTTTTTAAACAAAATCTGACTTTCTTTAAAGACCACTTAAGGCATATCTCTGATTATACAAACAGGGTCTGTCCTAGAAGAGTGAATAATCCAATAATACCTCCTTTGACTTGTTTCCCTCACCACCCCCAACAGTTCCACTAGAGGAACAGAGCTTCCTTAAGGGTAAGGAGCTGGTTCCAAATTGACAACAGATATGTGCTGTTTCCAGTACAAGGACTGTGTAGGACTGGATACAAGTCACTGCCTTGATTAGAGAGCTTCTTGATCTTAGGTCCCTTAGAAGGTTCTGGACATGAATTAATATTCCCTTAAAGTTCTCTTACATATCTATCAAAACGTTCCCTTTTCTTTAGACATTTGCACCACTTGAAACTGCTTTCTCAGCATCACACTGCATATATGAGAGCGTGCATATATGATACAAGGAGAGATGCTGTGCATTCAGCTGCTCAGAAAGTTAGACCAGTTAATTAGACAGACCTTGGCATCTTACCATCGGTTCTCTAGAATAGTTAAAACAAATTAATAAAGAAATCAGCTGTTGGAATAAGACTGATACCTCACTGTGCTAAATGCTGTGAAATCTGTACTAATATCTCTTTCTCAATGAATTTACAATGTCTGTTTGGGCAAAGCACAGTAAATTATTTTACATAGGTTATGAGACTATATGAAATTGTTTTTTCTCTTATTATTTTGTATTACAATCATGGAAACCTAGAAGGAAAAATGTGTGTGTAGCAGGAACATGAGATCACATAGTCCGGTTGTTTGCAAAAGCTGTTTAAATGTGTGAAATTAGTAAATATTAATAGTCAGATTGGCTTCCATTGGCAACAGTCATTTCTGATAATAATTCCTATGGCTGCCACAATGGAAGAGAAACCCGAGATGAAATATTTACATCAATATTAATTAATATAGCGTGAACACTAATGACTTCATCATCTGTGTGCACTGAGAACAGACAACATGAAATACAGCAAATATGAAAGGATTTATAGTCCTTGATTACTGAGACTGCCATCACAGCTGGCAGTGAAATTATGACCAAACAAGGGTGGAATTGGAGGCAGGAGGGAGGAGCAGAGATCGTGAGAAAAAGTTTAGCTCAAACAGGAAAGATGTGGAGCTACAGAAGGATTTCTCTGTACTGTAACACGGAATACCACAGGTATCTTGAATACGTCATGGGAATGGGAAGCTGGTCAGAAAGTCAGAGAAGATCCCTTGAAACCATGCACAGGAGAGACCTCTTGGAATTTGAGATAGATGGGTGGCAAGGCAGGGTTGCTGTCGCAAAAGTAGAACCAAAAGATGGAAGGCTGAATCAGAAAATGGCAGCTCAAACGGACAGAAACAACAGCAAAACAGTGAGACAATACTGACTTGGAGCAAAACCTGGAAAGAAGCAAAACAAGTCATTTTAGCTATCTGAATTTTGAAATAATAAGGCTCCTAAAAGGTCATGTCAGGATGAAAGGCAACTACAGGATGACACCAGTTAAGAGCAGAGAAGTAGGTTTCTGAATTAGTAATGTAAATATGGTTCCATCTCTTATGTGAAGATCAGCCAGAAAGTTTTCATCTGGTCTTAGGAGGTATCCAGAAATTCTCGTTTAAAATACCTTTGATGAAAGTCCTTGGACTTATCACTTGGTTTCTAAGTGTGTGATAAAAACTCCAATTTAATACCATAAGACAGAGTAAATATTGTCTTTTTTATGTATAGGATTGTCACTGTAGACTTGGACATTAGATGCTTTTACTGAGGCTTTGGAGACTTGGCTTCTGAGTGCATTGTATTTATAAAGCTGTGGAAGTCTTTCATCTAGATGTGTAGCTTGATGTCTGCTTTAATTTTCAGAAAACTTATCCTGAAGGTTTTTCAGTCCAGTTAATGTTGTTGATAGGGATTTTCTATTCATGCCCTGCATGTACAAAGCCCAAATCTTTAGACTTTTTGGAAAAAAAGTAGTACATTTTTGTATCAAATACGAAATGGTTGAGCTGTCCTTAAATTGGAGCAATTTTCATCTCACTGAAATTCATCATTATCACACCTCCTGGAAACTGAGAATACTTCAGGCTGTGGGCTGGAGATAGCTGCAGACTTTCTTGTGTAAAAAAAAGTTTGTACAATGTAAAACAAGAGCTTTACCTGCATTCCAGAAGGTTTATTTGTGGTACCAAGATCACAGTTAAAAAATGGCTACAAATTTCCAGCTTAGACTGAAATTAAAAGGAAACTGTCACTTAGCAGAAACGTTGCTTTTTATCCAGCCCCTAAGAAAGATTGTTTTGGGAGCATGTCTTTTCATTCAATCTCATTTATGTTATCACTGTCTTTTAGAACTATTTTTCCCAGTCACTCAATATGCAGCATTCTGTTACAACTGTCAGTCACATTTTAACTATTTCTATTCTGGACGGCATTAGATCATGAAAAGGATAGCAATGAAGTTTATCCTTGGAGGAGTTCACAGTTAGAGAAGCCTGAAGTTGGAGGTGTGGATTTATCTCTCAACAAAACTTATAACAATTAGGGTGAAACCCCACAGCCCTGGTGCAAACTGCTGTCCTAATGTCCTTGGGTGGATTGATGCAGACAGGTCCAGGAGGCTGAGGATGAAAGTCTGCCCTTTACCCAGAAACAGCAGTTCACTGACCATCAGTCTCACAAATGCCATTTCTCTCTCCACATGCTGACCTGAAATCCAGATTGTGCTGGCCTGGTGTATTGATTCCAGTTTTCTCTCTGGCTAAACTCTCTTTGAGCATAGTCCAAAGTGAAAGGTTTGAAGCTGACTGGTAGCTAATGTGATGCAGTTTCTTCCTTGAGGAAAGAAAGGGACCTGCCCTGAAAGCACAATTGATTAATTTAGCCAAGAGAAACGTAGTTGCTCAGGATAAGTAATGCCACAGCTCAGAGCCAGAAGCCAGGATGAAACAACATTTAAGTTTCCACTGCTTGTGGAGACATAAATTTGATTTCTGTAATGAAGGCCAAGGCATTTTTTGATCAGCAGGCAGAGACTAAATCTCTATGATGTGTGAACACAGCCCTTGACAGGGACACACCTCAGATCCTGGAAGGGCCCTGTGTTTGCATGAATCCATGACCACTCACACTTAAGCCAGACCTAGGAGAAAAGCTCTTGATCCCAGCAGATGATGGCAGGGGGGACCAAAATCTTGAGCCACACATCAGACCTGGGGCATGTCTGCGTGTCCAGCAGGGGCAGCTGACCCAGGCACACATTAGATCCCCTGAGGCAAAGTTTCTTTATTTCCAGCCAGTGCTTCTGCTGGAGACAGTGGTGTAAGAGAGGAGCAAGTCAATACAGAACTTGGCTCAGTGTATTTTATATACATATTTAAAGCAGCGTGGCTTCACATGGTACTTTCTAGCTTTATTACATGAATACATATGTCCCTGCTGATGTAATTCTCTTGAAAGGTATAAATAATGGATATTCTTCATAAGCAGCTGACCCCCTGGAAGGCCTGAAATCAGAGAGAGGGAGTTTGAACTACCTCGCGCAATTCAGCTCGCACCTGCACTCAAAGTCACTGGATAAAAGTCAGTCAGAGGAATTCCTGTAATGTGTCATTGCCTGCTGCCTCCAGTGTCACTCTGGTCACTAGCACCAAGGAGTCTATTAGATGGAAAAGACAGGGGGAGAAAAACAGCAGAAGTAATAATACAGCTTGTTAAACTACTGCCTTTCGAGTCATTGGGGGCACTTTTATTCTATTTTATTTTAACCAAGGACAATCATTTTCTAACAAAAAGGGCCTTTAGCATCAAAACAGGTGGGATACTTCCTCCTTTTCCACAGCCAGCTAAAAGAATAAAGGAAAGAATTCTCAAATATTGTCAGTTCTGAGGTGGTTTTATTCTTTGTGATTCAAAGACTGCCAAACCAGAGACCAAACATGCCTAAATTCCCTCACAGTCCTTATTCCACTAAAGTACAATATAGAAAAAAATCATAAAAACAGCATCAAGAGCTTAGTTTTCAAAAGGCTCATGGATTTTGCAGAAGTGAAAAACAAAGAAAGCTAAACTTTGTCCTCTGTCCTTACCAATGTGTCTGATCTGCAGAGTGGTAACTGCTTTCAGTCTGCCAGTTTGAGATTACCTTACCAACATAGCTGTTGCTTCACTTTTGGGACGTTTCTGCCTGTGTGTGCTTTGAGAGGACTGACTAGGGCTAGACAGATGGAGAAAAAAGAAAACAAAACAGAAAAACCAACCAGACAAACAAAAAAAAAGCTTCTTTTTTTTTCCTTTTATCTGAAAAGAAAATTCAACTTATATTTCTCCCAACTAATTTGAATTTTTCAGCTTTCCCATCCCACGGACACTGCACCTTTTAGTACTACAAAGTAGTATAACAAAAGCTACTGGTTCAGCTGGAAAACAGGCAAAGTGGCCCTTTGTCCGTTCTCACCCCAAACCAACTTAATACAGCTCTGTTTAGAAGACATCCAGTTAATTTTTTATTTTCACACACTGTGATAAAGTATGACTTTTTAAATAGCACTGGTGTCAACTCAGTATTACTCTGGATTTGCTCCTTTGTAAATGAGATGAGACTCCAGCCCACTGTATCAGGTATAATTTCCCCCCTCCCCATGGTTAGTTATAGTATAAACATATCCTGCTTCTTTCATACAGCCACCTGCCATTTTTGCTTTATTGCTCCCAGAAGGTTTAAAGGCATGCTTTTAAATATCTTGAAAGTTTCCTGTTGATAAGAAAAGGTGGTTTTAACACTTTTAAGTAAACAGTGACACACAAACATCACAAATCATGCTTTTTGATAGAATCTACATTAGCTACGTGAAGCATGAGGGACATGGCTGTGGGGGGAAGAGGAAAAAAAAGCCTCAGTATCTGGCAGGGAAACCTAGCAAAAAAATTAGTTGTAAAATGTGGGCTGGATATCTACTGCTAAATATCGAAACAATCAACCCAGAATTTGAAACAGTCTTTTGTATGTCTTTTGTCTGGGTAACAGTCTTTGGGCAGTCCTGCAGGTGGGACAGATGGTTCTGCAGCAGATAACTAATACTCGTGAGCATTTTAATCTATTGAAATTCACAACTTGAAGGAGAAAAATACCTGCTGATGTCCAGGAGGACAAAAATCATGGTAACGTGCACTTGGAGTTTAATTTCTAAAATTTTACTGCTATTTCTAGACAGCTGACATCGTGAAACTTAAAAATCATTGATGTATGTTTAAACTGTTTCATACAGAAAAGTCCATTCAACGGGCAGCAGATTAAAGCATTGGTGACCCAGAAAGAGAATGTTTATTATAAATCATGAGTGCAGTATGTGCATTCAGACTTTAAATGTAACCTCCTGGTTGGGTATCCACAAATACATATTCTCTCTCAAGAATCACAAGCTTTGGGATGTCAGCAGAGCACCAGATGCATGTTCTACACACAGCCTAAACTGACAAGGGGTAAATTTATAGCCTCTGTGTTTCAAATACTTCCTAGAAGTGTACAAAGAACAATTAAATTAAGCCTCCTTGGGGAGAAGGAGAGTGGTGTGCACACACCAAAGAGACTATTTGTTGCAAAGGACTTGAAGCACATTTAGTCTTTTCTCGGTCCATTTGAGAGTTTTCCATGAGGAGCTTCCTATTTCTAGTGGTGTCTTTCAGTATTTTTGATTCAGAATATTTTAGCCTATGAAATATATATATTCTGATCTCCACTATTTCAGTGGAGGTTTTCTGGTCGGGATTTTATTCAGAATTGATTTGACTAGCTGAATAAAGCAGGATGGTTACTGTTTCTAAATGACATGACTAAAATATTACAAACTGAGAATGAATACCACGTTCCTGTACAGAGGCAAGACTTTAGCAAAGGCAAAGCACATTCCTGGAAGTTTTACTGGGAAAATGCCTCTACTTTGTGTTAAAGAGGCCTCTGCTGGACTAGTAGATCCAGTGTGGGGTGTATCACTCAGAGTTATAAGCAGATTGGCTTAAATCAGCATTAAAAAGGGGAAGAATTTGTTCCTCTCATTTGATGTGTAATCTGAGTCAACCGTGAACTGCTGCCAAGGGTTCCATGTCCATCCACTTGCTACTCCTGCCTCATTCACATCTGATCCAGTGCCTAGAAGGCTCTGAATTGAGTTGGTTACTGGCTTGATGGAAAAACTAGCCCATCAAACCACACATGGTGAAGGTATGTGATTCATGGACGCAGCCCTGAAGGAAAAGTTGGGAGCCCAGCAGTATGGAATGGCAAGAGAAGGGTCTCACAGCAGCAGTCTTCAGCTATGCCAAATAAAATTCAGCATTTAATCTGTGCTCTGAGGCTGCAGGTCTCTGTGCCAGAGCCATCCATAGACCCCCCTGTGCCCTCTACCCTCCCTGATTTACAGCCCTTGCCTACACATCCACTCCTTTCTATTGTATTTTTTTGATCCTTGTTGAAGTCTATCATCATCCACTTCAGCTTAATAACCCAGTGGAAAGCTATCAAGCCGTTTTTGCTAGGCTTGTTTTCTGTGCTTTTTAAAGAATCCTATGGGCATGTGTGCTGACACATGGTGAGGGAAGATGTGGGGATGGGGTAGTGAGGAAAAGGTGAATTGGGGAGCTTTTAGCAATACTGAGTTGTTACAAACTCTGTTAGAGGAGCCTGGATTTAGGCAGCTTGAAAATCAGAAAGTAAAATGTCCATTTCCAATGCATAAAAGGTAGTACTTTCTTCTTCTCCAAAGCTCAAAAAGGCATGGCTTAATTAACTTCAAAAGAGATGATGGATGGATGGATGGATGGATGGATGGATGGATGGATGGATGGATGGATGGATGGATGGATGGATGGATGGATGGAAAAGTTTTTTGGCTATGTGGCTAAATCCAGTTTAGATAAACACTGGGTGAAGTTCTAGGCAATGTGAAGAGAGGTCAGCTAGATCAACTCCTGTGGTCTTTTCAACCCTACATTCGGATGACTCAAGCACTACTGCTTTATTGCATGTTCCAAGAGATAAACTTAATTTTTCAGATATCAAGATAGACAGTTTAATTCATAGAAATGTATTCAGAACAGCAAAATACAGAGATTGAGCTATCCATCTGTAATTCAAGCAGCATTTGCTCATATAACTCATTCATCTGGACAATTTACAAAATTGGCCTGTCTGCAATCCTATTTGCATGATAACAACAGCTGACAAAAGTTCTGGGAGCAGGAAGGATAGCTCTGTGATGAAGGCCTGGAGCTAAGCAAGGCAGTCAAAGACATACCTTCTCATGGGGTGAAAAAGGATATTTTGCATGAACAACAAGCAGATATGTCCAATGCCAAGAGTCCAAACCTACCCTTCTTATACTCAGGAGGCCTTAAAAAAATCACTTGGCTTGGGAGAGAGAACATGAAACTGGGAGGCAGAAGGTATAAGAGGTCCTCCATCTCTGCCTGCTGGGTCAGAAAACTGACCACAGCCCCAAACCAGCCCAAAACCCAATCCTGTCGTGCCCTGACTTCTGTTTCCTTGTCCAGGTCCCTCTTGACCCCTAGGGGCTGGCAACAGAGGATTGAGGACAATGAGATGGAGAGGGTGAAAATTCCTTGTGCTTTCTTTCCTATCAAAACAACAGTTTTGGGAAACTACAGCCTCAGCCAGGGGCCCAAACCTGTAATATAAATTAAATAACAATATTTAAATGACAACAGTTAAACAACAGGAATGTCTTCTTTTTATTTATGTGGAGCTACCATCAATTTGCACAAGAGTAATTCGGGAAAATTTGGGCTGGGGTAAGACTTTTCAACTTGTCATAGATAAAATATTATTGGAAGATTGAGATATGTCTCCAGTGGTGGGGGTAGAATATTTATCTTTAACAGGAAAGTGTTGGGTTGGCAAGTTTTTTTCTTTTCCTTTTTTTTTTCTCCCCTGTATCTTCAAAAGAAAAAAGGAGAAAGTTCCAGCTATAAGAGGTATTTGTCAAGAACAGCCACCGGCCAGCACCACAAATGAGCAACTCCAGTGTGAAAACACTTTCAAAGTTCTAAATGAGTTGTCCCTGTGGTAATAAAGAAAGGCTGTTTTACAGCATGACAGTATGTAAGACAGCATTGTCAGCTATAGTTTATTTAAAGCACAAGGCCTGTAACAGGAAAATAATGACTTTAATAAAATTTACTATTGACTTTGTAGGCTAAAATCTTTCTGTCATCAGGAATACAGAAAAACAACCTGCCTGAAAGCCCTTCACTTAAATATATTCCTTTAATATTTCAAAGCAACTTGTGAATTTTTTTTTTAATATACATGCTACTTCAAAAGATACTGTAGTGGGGTGGAAATTAGTATTTTTAATAGAAAGTTGGAATTGCTTACATAAGGGAAAAACTGGTAATGACCTATGACACTGTCTACTGAAAGCAACATTTGAGGAAGCTGCAAAAGCAGTTAATGCAATTCCTTGAAAAGCTGTATAAAGCTATGTCACAAATGAATGATTTATAAATTACTGAACGTCCTTCTCATCTAGAGGATATCTTTTAATCATGTGCTGTAGTTTTCTCCGAGTGAACTCCAAAGAGCCTGCTGCAGAGATACCCAGAAATCTGCAGCATGTTAACAAGGTTGGGGTCATTTCGAAGAATTGTGGGGGGAGCAAAAAAATAAAAAATCTTCACATTCAGTATGATTTTACTTTCGAACCAATTTGATTAAATGCACTATGGCTTGCTGGTAGGGTGTGAAAGGTCATGCCTTTTATATGAAAAACTGCAGAATTTTCATTCCTTTAATGTTTTGGGTTTTTTTACATAGTTAAAATAAACTGTGGTAAAAAGTTTCCCAACAGCATATGACAGCTCAATTTAGAGGTGAAACCTTTTAATAAAATCTCATGAAATGAATGCTTTGGTTTATGCACTCTGTTTGTGTTTCCCACTGGAGTGCTTTGCATTGTGAAGCCGTGGTTTCTTTCTTTACTGCTGCAGAGCAACATCACGAAGGAGAGTCTGGAGCTTTGGAAAAGGGAAGATGCAGCTTAGCTGCGGTAAAATTGTTGATGGAGGAATCTTAATTTACAGAGAAAATGCTTTCCTCTTGACTTTAAAAAAATGCTATTGTGCATTAATTTACATTGCAGATAATTAATTAAAAATGAAGAAAAATATTCCACAGAGGCTTTTTAGAAAGGACTCTGGGGTCCAGAAATAATATTAAGAGGGGAACCAATTAAAGATTTATCTGAGAATGAATAATTTTGCTAGGACTTTGGCAGTGGAACTGGCTGAAGTCACATTTGTTGTAGCTTTGCCTTGTTTCATGCACATCCATAAAATCCTCCTTATGTTTGCTAAGGGACAGACATATCAAGGAAGAAGTAATCTTTCCAAGAAAGCATAGTGCCTGTCTTCCCTAATATGCTGCATAAGTACCACCTAAAAAAAAGGTGGCAGTATATTTCCTAAGCACACCAAATTTTAACCATGCATTTCATAGAAAATGTAGTTCATTCCCATGGTCAGAAATGCAGAGTTCATGCACTGTTTGAGAGCTGGGATGGCAAAAAGGGTGAAGATCAGAGCAGGACAAAGTCTGCCAGAAACAATCTCTTACTCCATATGAATCATACTGGCTTAACCTCTCCATACATTGCAAGCTGCCAAGAACCAAACATCCCTCATAATATAAGTCACTGGGAGGAAGTATCCCATTGGATGAGTTCTGAGCAGTCCCCAAAACCAAACCCAAAACCAAGCTAACAGGGGGTTATTGGTTGTAAAGCAATTGTTATTTTAGCCTTCCAGAGTGGCCTGAGAAGCTTTGCTGTAGAATTCAGTTGATATGTATGCAGTTGCATGATGCACCATTTATCTTCCTTCCTGGGTTTCTGCAGCTGGGAATATGGTTCTTCTTGGCATGCTGTGGTAGCCTTTCCTAATTTCACACAAAATTTCGTTAACTTTTTTGCCCTGGTACACCGAGACATACTAGTCCAGAGTTAGGTTCACCTCTGTCTATTGCCTTCATTTGGCAGTTGTCAGCAAGATTTTGGGGTTTGTTCCAGTATGATGTTAGAAGATAGACTCTAAAAATATTTGGGATTTTATACATCTGTTTGTAAATATCAAGGTCACTAAGAATGAATTACTACTCCTAAGTGCTCAGCTGGCCTTGGCCCTGTAAAGGGTATAAGAACTAGAAAAGTTGCAAAACCTTATTTTTGTATTAACACTCAGAGTAAGAGGAAATGTGCACTACCACTTACAAATATTTAACCAATTTTTTTAAAATAAACTGTAAAATACAGTGCAGATTTTCTAGGTGGCATAAGGAGACTAAAAAAATCTCTCCTAAGACAGACACTTAAAGTGTTGCTCCTTCTCTTCCTCTCCTATCCACTTTAATCCCTGTCTCAAGCCATGGCACTAAGGATTTAGCTTGGGAGTGACCCAATGTAAATGATGTGCTTACACTTGATTGGTTGCAGGAATAGACCTCAGGCCTGATATTTAAATCAGTATTTCACTTACTTCTGAAATAAGATGTTGAATCCATTTTTAAAAGACCCACTTTTCAAGCCATATCAGCCCTCAGAAATTTCTATCCTCTTTAGTAAGAAATGCTGAGAGCTCATTGCTGGGAGAAAAAATCAGGACTAAAGAACCTCAGCCTAAGTTTTGGAGCATGTCTTAGACTCAAACTTTTCAAAGTCTAGCCCTCACATTTTATTCAAACTGCAAGAGGATAGTTTTATTAATTTCAGCTGGAGGTTATTTTGTCTTTTATCTTATTTTTCAAGGCATGTATGAGCAGAGGGAAAGACTTCAAATCTATAGCTCATCAACTTTAAGAACTTTTTTTTTTTTTAAGGCAGGATTCATATAATGTAGAACACAGGACATTTATTCATTAAACACTTCCCTGGGGTCCCAGAAACTCCAGTCTTCCCCCCATATATTGGGTAAAGGGAGGCAGATCAGGCAAGACAAGGGAAAAACCCAGCCATTTTCAAGAAGACCTCATTACCATTTAAGCCTTTTAGGGGTGTATCTGCTTCATTTTGTGGTTGTTCTCTTTGCACTTTTCTGACTTTTTTTTTGCTGCTCAGTAAAGATAGCAGCAATTATGGACTGCAGAAACCATATCACCTCCAAAATAAAAATTAACATCACTTGACAGAGATGTGCCATGTCAATAGTGCATTCTAATGAGCAACCAAAAATAAAATATAGTCCTGAGAGGTGAAATAGGATGCCCTGGCTTCTTCTAGCCATGCCTTCAAACCCTGAAAAATAACTAATGGCTTTGTGTTGTAGTATCTGCCTATGAGACATCTGAATTTTCTAAGGTACTGGATGGTTTAATTCAAGCATATATGATCCTTAAATGTTTTCTGCTTTGAGGGATTACACGGGTAATAAAGGAGACTCTGAGATGGGTGTTCTGCTGGACCTCACACTTCCAAACATGAAAAATTGGTTTGGAATGAGGAAGTCAGGGGGAGCCTTCACTGAAGGAACTACGAGATGTTGAAGCTGAGAATTCTAAGAGGGAATGAGAGCAGGATCACAGCACTGAGTTTCTAAAGAGCAGAATTTGCCTTTTACAAAGACCTGCTTGGAGGAATCCTATTGGATGTGGTCCAGGAGAGAAGAAAGGTCCAGGGAAGTTAGTTGATTTTGCAGAGTCACTTCCATCAAGCTCAAGAACAGGCCATCCCAAAATTCAGAAAATCAAGTCAAGGTGGCAGGAGGCCTGTACAGATTAAGAAAAAGATAAAACTCAGAAAACTCATACATAAGAAGGAAGAATACGGGAAGTGAAAGCAAGATCAGAAGGAATGCACAGACTCAAGTGTGCCAGGATGGAAAAGCCAAAGGCTAGTTGGAGCTGAATATGGGTATATTAAAAGTGAAAGCAAAACCAGTGGGCCCAATGGTGAATGAGTCAGGAGCCTGGTGACAGGGTTTATGGAAAAGGCTGAGCTCCTCAGTGCCTTGGTCTTGACTGGTAAGGCCTTGCTTCAGGGATCCCCGGCCTCTGAGACGTGTGGGAAGGACTGAAACAATCCTGATTTACCCTGAGGGAAGGGGGGCATCATTAAGGTGTATTTGAAAAACCCAAGCATATACAACTCCATGGTGCCTGATGGGATGCCCTGAAAGAACCAAGACAAAGGCTTCAGGCTTTTCACCTTGAGCTGTAGGCTGCTCCCCACAAAGCGGGGAGAGGGGTGTTTAAAGCCCTAAGACCTCCAGACACTGAGCTGTTGGAACAACACCGTGTGCAGAAGCTTCCTGTTTGATGGCAACATTTCCAAACACAGACTTCAGAGCAGTTCAAGCTGTAGCTGTGCCTGCCTTTGCCCTGTGCCATATCCTGTGTGGAAAGAACTCCGACCGGCAAACAGAGATGCCCTGAAACAGATAACATCACAGCTTCTTGTAACTGTTTGGTTACAGCTGTCTGTAGCAAACCCACAGACTGTAGAAGAAAGTTGTTTTCAGGAAAATCCTTCTTGTCAAGGTAATTTTTGAGAAAACTTTTATTTTTTGGGGGTGTGCTGCCTTTATATTTTTTTGAATCTGTTTTGCAACTGAATAATAAACCAAAAATTGTTGATTCCATTGTGTTCTACAATCTCAATGACCAAATCACAATGCATTCCTTTTTCCCTTCAAACCATTTAAGAGCCAGGTAATTTGAACAATTCTCGCATCTTCCTTGCTTTTGTACTCACACAGTAAAACCCAAAATTATGCACAAGATTCATCAAAGCTGAGCTGTGTTGCTAAGAAGTGTGTAACTCAGATATAGAATGAGCCATTTAAAGAAGTTATTGATGCCAACATTAAATTTACAATTATTCATAAAAGAAAACCATTTGAAGAATTCCCCATGCTGCAAGTACACAAAATAGTTTGCTACGCATAAGGAGTTACATTTATTAATAGCCTTTTTTGCCAGAATCTCATTTCACCAAAGGAAACTTCATCCTCCAATGGGAATAGGAATCACATGAACGTCACAGATGCTACAAATTTTATTCACCATAACAAAAAAAAAATTGAACTATCGGATAAAATGATGTTTCAAAGTAGGTAGCTGTCTAGAATGTAGGACACCAGGAAACTTAGATGTAAAAAACTTTTGTAATTAATGAACATTATGAACTACTGTCTTTTTTTTTCCCTGCTTGGGTTCATACATACGGCTAGAAATGCTTCATGCAAATCTTTCTGTAGGATTTAAGTTATGTTACTCTGCTGTCAAAATTCCTTTATCTATGATGTTTCACTTATTCCCTTGTATAGTATGCTGATATTTCATACATAGGTCCTTAGATTTTAGCCACCTGGGCTACTAGCCTATTTAGAAACTTTTTTAGAAATATCATGATTATGCTGAACACAGTTTTCATCTGGCACTAGGGATGGACCACCATCACCACCTCCCTTTATTTTCAAAGAAATCTCTGTCGATGTCTTCTAAGGAATAAGGAATTCATAGTTTCTGCTTTGAAGCAGTCCTTCCATAGCAGACTTACACTCTTCAAACATAACCAGCTTCTAACTTCCATTGCTGGCCTGGAGTATGTTCAGACATCTTCCATCCAGGGCAGGGTCTTGAAAACCCCAAGAGAGAAGACCAGAACCACACTGTGCTTAATTTTCACAGTCCATACAAAGCATTCAGGAATCAGAAATTAAAACCATTGGAAAAAGACTGCAAATATGGGTCTGGGGTAGTATAAAAAGGCACCTCTGTAAAGTTAGAACACCCTTTTCAATACATGTTCATGTCATTTAATGATAAAATTTTGCTTAGAAAAAATATAGGTCTGTGGTTCTGTAGTGGTCATCTATGAATACTCAATTCAAGAAATTATGCCTTCAAAATATGTACATCTGAAAAACTCAGAACTAATGAATAGAATAGAATAGAATAGAATAGAATAGAATAGAATAGAATAATAAATAAAATCTGACATTTGGTAAACCCTGGTTACGGTTTATTGCCAGCATAGGCAGGAAGTAGCCCTAGCCTATGCTCTGATTTTCTATTTGTGGTTAAAGTCCACTAAGCATGCTCCTAGATAAAGTCCATTAAGCCTGCTCCTAAAAATATCCCAGTTTAGCTCCATCTGAGGGAAATAAAATTCTGTGGTTGGAGATCTCGCCATAGTGTAGACAGTGAGGGGCATGGACTAGGATTTCCATGCCAACCACTCTCTTGGTCTGGACTCAAACCCTAATGCAGATGCACCAAGACACAGTTCAGGGCTTTAGATATCTTCTGTTACATCTGAAACTGCTACTTTTATCTGAATTGAGGTTGTTCAGTCTGCAGAACTTTGACAGACTCGTGCTGACCTTTGCAGCTCTAACTTGGGTCTTAGGGTGCTTGTGACCTAAAAAAGCTGCCTCTGAATGCTCTGTCCTCAGGAGGGCTTTCCCTGACTTGTGTTTATATTGGTATTCATAGTCCAGCTGTAGCACTGTCAGGTCAATTCTCTGCTCTTACATTAAGCATATATTTTCTTTCTTCTTTCACTACCATCTCCATAACAACTCGTCCTCAGCCTATTCCAGGACTTAGCCAGGCGGCTTAAAGGGCGGTCAAACAGACTTATTTTGTGGAGATGTCCATTTTATTTACTGTCTAATGCAAAATAATCCCCCTTCCACTTTTTTTTTATTCCAATATCATTTTTATTCACCAGGTCAGGCTATTCTAAGACCTGCATTCAAACAAATCACATGAAGATGAAAATGGCAGAGCAGGCATATGAATCTGGCTTCTCACAGCAGATGGATGTCTTAACTACTGACTCTTCTGAAATGAATGAACTCTGTTCTCCTCTTCTTCTTCCCACTCTCGCTGGAAATTAAAATCTGGACCTGTGAAATTTTTTCCAATTAAAGTTCCAATGATTTTGGCATGTTCTAACAAAACCATTGCATCAAAAATGCCTTATACATAATTGGTTGAGCCAACAGATGTCACATTATGGCTTAAGCCCTCCTGAGCAATAAGGATCAGAAAGTGGCATTTTTAATAAAAGAGCTTTTTCGTCAGTAAACCCAAGACATGACCAGTAGATAGATTAATGTCTGTGTGCATCCAGCTTGCCCACAGATGGTAGAATAATCTTGGACTGGCTTCCTTGGGCAATGACTTGAGATTTTCTTCATAAAACATTTTTCTAAAAGCCATTAAGATCTGTCAGATTAAAATAAAATCTGCAATGCCTTGAGGAGTCAGCAAAAAATCACCAAAATTATAAAATTAATTCCTGTTTATATGTCAAGATCAACTCTAACTTTGTTTTCAAAATATAACTAGTAGCTAATTTTCCAGTAACCACTTTTATAGGCACTTGATGAAAATCCATTGTGTAATTGCAATAATATTTCCAGTAAATAACAGATTATGTCCAAGGACATGTTGGGTCATTTGATATCATAATTTTGAGAAAAGTCACTTATGTTTTGGGAGCAAAAGAGGGTACCCTGCTTCTCATTGTCTTTGAGCAGATATTTAGTCTGTTGTATAGCCATGTGTACCGTCATTCCCATGGGATTTCAGACCATTTTCCTTTTTGGCTCTTCCTACCCTGGTGTGCTGTGTGCCAATTCAACCTTGTTCTATTTGCATCCATGTGATAGGATTGATCATGCAGGAAGTGTGTTCCCATAGTGGAGTAATTTTTATAGGGCTAACAATAGTGCTGTATTAAACTCATCTGAGAGCCAGGGAAGGAAAAACCCTCCATGATTTCACTTGCCAGTCATGCCAAAGAATTAATTCTAAAAACTTAATTAATTTACATAAACCCCATCTCTCCCTGCTATTTTTTGTGATCAGCATTAGATTATTTGTTATACTCTGTTGTCAGATGTCACTGGCAGTGTACCAGCATCAGAGAGTGGCTGTGCTTCCAGCAGAAGGAAGTTTGGTAACCTTGACAAATTTTCTCTCGTTTCCTTTATAAGAATTACATGCTACTATGGCCAGCACAAGCAGTGAGCTGTGATAGATTTTGTTGGAGGCTTTGATGCCTATCCTCATCCAGAATAGGAGGTAGTAAATTATTTTTACTAGCCATATATAAAATATATATATTAAATATATATATAATGCATGTTGTCTTAGTTACATGCATTAGGCTGTATACCCAGATCAAAACTGATGCTTGTGAAAGCCTCCAAAACAAAGAAAAGAGAGAGAAGGTGGAACAGTTTTCTAATGTAAGTGGAAAAGCATCAGATAACCTGAGGAGTAACTGTAAGTGTCTGAAGCATGGCCCAGAATACTCAGAGTGTCAGAACTCAAGCAGGAGGATTTTAGTGATCCACAGGCTTCTAGCACAGAGGCCTATAACACACTAAGAGTCTTCACAGGAAATAAAAACTACTCACCACCTCCCATTCAGGATGACCACAAGGAGGAACTGGAGGATGAAGGTCAGAATGACCACTTGTGCAGCTTTTGCAGTTTTACTTGGCATGTGAGAGTGTCCAAAACCTTCTTCTCACATTGGCTCTCCCAACATGCAACTCATCCAATCAGAAGGACATTTTCCCTTCTGGGGTGGGGTTTTATTTCCACTCAGTGTTCAAACCTAGATGAAAAAGTATCCCCTTCAAAAGTTCAGTTGAAACCAATGCCTTTCAAGAGAAAGTAATTTCAGCTTCATTAAGGAGTGGAGGGATTTTTTAAGGAAAACTTTGGGTTGGAAAACTAGCAGCCAGCTCTAGATCATACCACTTGTAAGCCACAATGCAGTCATGTAGTGCTTAAAAGCTAATTGCACATAAACTTGAACACTCCTTTACATGTGCTACTGCCACATTCTTCACCAAACTTCAAAAGAAGGGGCTTGGAACTGAAGATGGCATCTAAACTCTTAAACCCTTCTTTCTCTGTTCAGATTTCTTTTACAGTCCACATAGGAGAGTTATTATATTTCTCCAACTGACAGCAAAGACTGAGCCAAAGTCTCCTCCTTCTCTTGATTTACAGGAATATAATAATTCTCAAGTCAACTGAGCTAAAACTGGTGTAAACAAGAAGAACCAGGCCCGCAGGAACAGAGGTACCGCAGGAGCAGTCATCACTTTTAAAACATGGCAACATTTCAGAAAAGCACTGCAGATGCTTTGGCTCTGTCCCTCATTCAAGCTGAGCATTGCTTTTTGCTGCTGCACTTTGCTTATCTACCAAGTCTCTTTAGGCATTCATGCTAATACCTTGTACTTGGTAGAAGACGAGTGTTTTATAATTAAGCACACATACATGAAATACCCAAAACTACATTAAGCTTAAACACATTTTCAAAAAGTTGTAAAATACTCTTGCCAGATTCTATACTCTCAAATGGATTAATCTGAAAAACAACTGGGACTCAATTTAGACCTTCCTGGCAGCAAGCAGGAGAAACGTCAAGCTCAATATTTTACTTTATTGAAGACCCTCTTAGGAGTCCATCAGAAAGAACTCTATCTGCCTGGTAGCCAGCGATCAGTGGGAGGTAATATTTAGTTTATTAATGTGGCTTTGATTTTTTTTTTCACACTGTTGATGAATAGTAGTAAACTAAAACCTTGATCCAATTTCCCCTTCCCCCTTCCTGCAGAAAAGGCAGTGAAACACAGATAAAGTTAGCAAGATCTTGCATAATATCAAAGTGCATTCAGTAGGTCCCAAGTTAACCAGACACATGGCTTATTTGTACACTAGGATGTCTGCATTAAGATATATGCACAGAAAGTGAACACAATTTAAGAGACCCCTGAAGTCAAGGTTAATTTTGAAATAACCCTTCAGTCTCAAGGCAACAATATAGATTTTAAGTGTTTGTGTTGCACAGAAGAGTGTCTTTCGCTGGTACTTGACAGTACAGGTAAACCACTGTAGAGTTCTGACCATAAATAGGCTGCAGCTTAGTTACCAGCGATGGATTTTAAAAATAAAAGGAGCCAACACAAAAGGCAGAAACTTTTTGCCATGTTCTCTTGTCAATAAATCAGGATGAATCACAGATTCAGGCAAAGATGCTGTCTCAAATGTTGTGATTCATGTCTCCTACCACATTACATTTGACTTATGCTGTTATTTGTGGGGTTTAAGGTTGTGTTTCTGGGGAGTGAGAATATGTTGGGACTAAAACAACTGACTGGGGTAAAACTCATGCAGAATAAATACTCAGAGCCTGAAAACACAGCAGAAAGTAAAGTTAGGAACTCTTGACTAATCCTCTATGACAGTGAAGCACATATGGAGCTCCTGACTTCCAGTGATGACTTCAGTGGGGCCCTGGAGCGCCTAACTGCTATTGGCAGAGGTGTAAACACTTCACAGGCCATTCCACATAATTAAAAAGCTAACAGGCAGGCAACTAATGTTGTAGAAAAATCTTTAGACTGATGCTCTGGCCTTCAGCAGAGAGATATTTCACTGATAATGTCTGGATTGCATAAACACCCAGACTATGCAGAGTAAGTTTCCTGTGCCTTGCGCTTGCACTCCATGCTATGGGTTTTGATGGGATTTGATTTACTTTTCACTAAGGAGAAAATGAGGAACAGTATGGGTCCTAAGGGAAAGTTTCCATAACTTTACCTCTTGCAGTAGCAAATGGGAACTTGGAACACTGTCTACAACAGTGCAGGCAAGCAGAGACCAAGAAGAGACAGAAGAAGTTGTGTATGTGCCAACACCTGTGGAAAAAACTAAGGTTTGGGATTTTGCAATGATCTCAATAAATGAGGAACTGATCCTAACAAAACTGGAAGATATGATACATCTACAATTAAGTGAAGCAGAAACAACTACTGGCCAATGAGGTAAAAAATACAGATATTACTGTACAAAAAAAAAAAAACCAACTCACAGAAGTGGAGCAGTTGTTCATGGCACTTGAAAAACCCTTATGACTATGAAATCTGTAATAATAAGGAAGTGAAAACATTAATTTGAATTGTATTAATGTGTCCAAGTCTAAGCAATTAAGCTTGTTTCCATCCTTCTCTCCGTTTGGAAGCAAGCAGTAGTTCAGGAAAAAATGAGTGGTTGCAATGATTTATTGACCCACTAGTGGCTTAAGAGGATGTCAGAAACACTTATGGTTTTTGTCACAAAAGTAGGAAACAACAATTAGACTGTGAAATACAAGTGCCTATGTACACATAAAGTGATTCCTACAAGGAATCACTTTATCACATAGATGAGCGTTGAATAAAATATTCAGGAAAAGTGGTCCTAACTCCGACCTCTGATTCAAGAAGTGGTGTTCCCATTTGAAAAAGTGGATTATTCCTAAGAAAAAAGTGTGATCCTTACTGAATTTTTTCTTAATATTAGAGGGGATACAATTTGAAGAACTAATATATAGAAGTTTAAAGTGCTCAGAAAAAGAAAACCAGGTCTACTTTTAGTGGTAAAATGGAACTCCTTTTTCAACAATATTTTAGGATTGTTTTATTCCTTCCTCTGTTTTGTGGGGGCTGCTATAGGACATCTGTTACTTAAAATGGCTACCTCCCTTATTACATATTGGTAGCTCTAATAAAATTGTGTTTATCCACAGATATATAAAACAAACAGCATTTTTCTGGTATTTATAGATAGTATTTACAAAAAAGGTTTCCAGTGTGGAAGTCAATCCAACCTAATCACAGATTTTCTGTCACATTTACCTTAGTACCGGGACTCCTATCCATCTAAGAAATTATTTCTTGTAGAGATACAGGGCCAAATTCTCCTGTCAATTACACCAGTATGCACTTGGAGTGCCTCCAAATTAGCTAAAAATCAACAGAGGTAGCTTAATATGTTCTGGTGTAAATCAGAAGAGTATTTGGCTTCTGATCTTTTGATAATTATTCAAGAGTAAACAGCTCTCAGTTGCATCACAGGAGAGCCCTGGAATGTGAAATATCAGAAAATTGGAAATATACTAAAACCATAAAATCAAAATGCCCCTTCTTTATGTTCCACCCATTGTCATTTCTTGCAGAATACTCCTTTGACCATTGACCTGCACTATGACACCCCAGGATGCTGGTTTATTACGTTTGGTACCTTGCAACTGCCAGTGCATTATGAGATAGGAGTTTGTAGCAACACATGGCAATAGGGGATCTGTGCGCCCATGCTTCATTACTTCTTGACCTTTCAGATGATACCCAATTGAAAAAGGATCAGCTTTTACATCTGGCAAAAGCCTAATTTACTAATGTGCTGTCCTCCTGAGTCACTGCTGCAATACGTCTGCTGAACTTGGGTATCTTGACCCCTCTTAGTTCATTGTTGCTCAGTTACTCTATTTTGACATGCATGCAAAACCTTGGGGTTACTTTGGACCTACAAAATTTGGGGTGGAGGCATGAATGAACTTTATATTTGAAGTGAAAGCAGACCAATGATGGATTTTTTAACCCAAAATTCTCAAGGTAGTCATTTACCAAAAAAAAAAAAAAAAAAAAAAAAAAATTCAAAGAAAAACAATAAAATAAACACCAGAAAAACCCCGTAACAGAAGAGGAAACAAAAAAACCCCAAAACCTCATACACTGCCAAGAAACTTAACTTGGCTCAGAGCCTCAGCATATAAATTAGGTCATTGCTTCAGAGTCTTCTTCCCACAGTACCTTCAGAAGAAAGGAACTGTGGGTTCCACATCCCACCTGCCCCATCAACTCTCTGACCCCCCATTGTGTTTGCATCTTCAAAAAAGAAAGTTATCTGGACTGGACCAGGGAGGGGAGATGGACCTTGGCTTTAACTTTCATTAGAAATTAGTATTTTTAGCTAATATTTTCTTCTAGTATTTTGAGTCATCTCAGTTTCTGAGCTCCAGTGCACTTCTTAAACCACAGAAGTGTTGGTGCAGAAATGACTGCACAAGAGTGAGGATATGGGAGGGAAAACAAAGGGTTGAGGCAGTGTCAGTCTGTGTTGGCTCAAAGTCACAGTGGCCACAAGACAGTGTTTCATAGAAAACATATGTAATGACAGCAAAAGAAAGTATTTTTTAAAAATTAAATGTCATCATGTGATCATATATAAATTTTGCTTCATTATTAGCCATCTGCTTCTTCTAAAAGTTACCCATTTCAAAGCTTGAAGCTATTAACCACTAAATTTCATTTCTGGAATTGATTCATTCTCCCAGCTTTTTCTTTTACACATGAGACTGTGATCCTACCCCTAGTATCTGTAATACTGTAACAGCGAGTATGACATATAAGAAATTATTGTAGAGGATATTTTTTTTGCATAAGAAGAACTCCAGTGAGCAGTATAGCCTTGTCTCTTCCCTTGTCTATTTTTTTTTTCCTTTGCTATTTTTAAGGGTGGGATTTTTCACAGCTGGCTAGTATGGTAAAAACTCAACCCCCTTTTCTGAAAACCTGGGCATGAGTGACTATCCCATGGTCTCCAGTACAGCTGTTTTCTCTGCACATGCATATTGAGTCTGATCAGGTCCTCAACCAGCAACATTCTCAGGCATGATCTCTACTCTTAGGTTTGAAAGGCTTAGCCTGCTTGGCTTTCTTATAATGGGATTTAGTCAGTTTTGCCTCAGTAAACTGGGACAAAACCAGTAGCTGGCTGGGAAATAGGTCTTTCAGTGTCAGAAATCACTTTATCGGTAGTAGTTACCAACACATAAATTACCAGTCAGCTTTCAATCTAGGACTGGTCCTTCCTGACTAAAGAGAGGGCAAGTCCCAGGTTAGCCTCCACCACATTTTTTTATTTGGGAAACCAAGAGGATGGAGAGGACAGAAGCATTAACCCCATGCTAATGCCAGCTATTCCACCACACATTCCCACATCCTTCTAAGCAGTTGTTTTGTGCATTGTGATGTTTCAATCAGTAGGCAAGGTGGGTTCTGCCTTCAGTACATGCTTTGCAAACATCCAGGCTTCTTTCTTTGAATAATATGTCCCAGATCAAAAAGATCAAAATCAGGTTCATCTGTGCTTTGAAAACAGCTGTGATTAACAAAGTTTGCTGACAAATACTCTGATATCTCCAGAGCCAAAGGCGGGAAGTCTGGGTTTCCCCCAAGAATGATTTTGCAAAAGTCCTCTCAGATAAGGAAGGCATCCTGCTCCCAGTAGTCACACATTCTCAAGGCTTTAAAAATGGACAAAGAAACAAGCAGCTTCCTCAAGACAGGTTGAAAATACTATGGGAATGATTTCTTGTCATCTGAAAAAACAAGTTTTGTTTTCTGTCTTCATGACTCATTCACAGAGATGTTCACCATCCATTTCAGCACCATCTACATTCCATGCAAAGCTGCCATCCTATGGATACAGCTAAAAATTGACTAAATTGAAATAGAGAACTGTGAGTGCAAGCTGCAGAAGAAGTGGGGAAGAAATCACAAGGTATCTAAAATTTTCTAAACCAATTGTACCGGGATTCTCAAATGCCAAAGCTTGTAATTTGGCAGCACAAAACCTATAGTCCCGGAACAAATGTTGAACATCCCTATCAACTATTTCTCTTTTTTTGGGAGCCATGAAAGCAAAGTTAATAGAAAAGAATGAAAGTGAAGGCCACATAGGAAAGAATATGCTGAACTGGTTCTGTAGGCAAAAAAAAGGCTGCCCCACGTATTCTTAGAAAAGTGTGGTATCTATTCTCGTAAGCATTGCCATTTCACAGAGATGGAGACCACACATTTAATTCTTTTCTATAGGTTTTTTAAAAGGTGGTTTCAAGCTACTCTCTGAGGAGAAGAGCTGGTTAATTGTAGCCCTGCTGGATTCCACATATCACAAAGGGCTCAACAAGAGCTAAAGAAAGAGAGTTTAATCAGATCTGGAAAAGATGGCTCTTAATGGAAGTGAATTCTGCAGAGGATGATAATCATTAAAACTGAGGAGTTAATCAAAAATCCTAAAACAAGAAGGGAAATTTGAAACATCCACGAAACATTATTCCTCCTCCAACTCAGATCCTGTTAAAAAGTAGGTGAAATAAAAAAAAAAGAACACAATTAATCAAATGTTTTAAAAGCAAAACACAAAATGGTCATTTCTCAGTCACCTCCTCAGCCACAGAAAAGGGGAAGTTCTTATTCCTGAGTCAGAATCACAGGACAGGTTATTGCATGGTGATTACTTTGAGACGGTGATTAAAGGAGTAATTTAAAACACTAGGATTACTAAAGGAAAGGGGAAGTTAAAACTGCCTTGGGAAAATTATTCCACATCCTCTACAAAGAAGGAAAATAACCTATCCTTGAATGCCACTCTGGAGGACATAATTAAAGAGGAATGAGAACTCCCTAACAAAGGAAAGTGTTTTAATGGGGCAATACATGAAATGCCGTGCCATAGAAAGGGAAAAGCCGGAGTGTGTGGGTGTTGGGAAGGGGGGCGGGTTCAGTTCCAGCTCCAAAGGCAAGCTGTGGCCCTAGAAAATGAGGGGGGAGTCCTTCCAGCACAGTATCACTGCCCTATATGCCCCTTTAATAAGGAAGTGAAAGGCACTTCTGAGACTAAATGATGAGACTGCAGCTGCTTCTTTGCTGACACCCTTCTTGGCCACCTGCTTTGCCAAGATATTTTAGCACAACATCATGAGATAAAAGAACGAGCCTGTGCTAAGCTTAAACATGCTAAGTCACTAAAATGTAAAATATTTTTGTCCCCAATTACCAGCACTAATGGCTTCCTGTCTTCTACAGCTCTGTTGCTTTGATTTTTCAACTTTGGTTTTCAACCTTGCCCAGCTGGGCAAAGGCCAGTGCTGCAACTGGTCTGAATTCAGTGTTGACCCTGCTTGGACCAGGAGGTTGGATACCTGAGCTCCTCCCCACCCTGAATGACCATGACCTTTTGTCTCTCTGGCTGAGGTCACTGTAAAGTGAGTGCTCTGTAACACAGAGTCACATCATCACACTGATTTTAGAGAAGATCTATGACAAGGTAGAAGACAGTGCCAAAAGGATATAGTACTCTTACTAACTTTTAAGCATTGTCCAAAACATAGACAAAAAGACTTTGGACAAATTTCATATTTAGGAAAACATTTTGATTGAACAAAACAAAAAAAGCATTTCCCCAGAGAGCAAAAAAAAATAGAAAGTTAAGGAAAATTCTTATTGGAGTGTGAAATGAGAACTAATTTAGAAGAAATATCCTTAAAATTGATGTCTTATGTCTTGAAGCAGTAGCCCCAAATAGCAAAAAAAGCTAATGGAAGTCCTACATTACTAGGTTTAGGGGATTTTTGACCCTGCAAGTATACCATCTACCTCATATCTGGTTTCAACCTGCATTTATTGTACATGACTATCACACCACTATTTAAGGTATTAATTTTCAGGCTGCAGTCTGAAACATCCAGTCTTGGGCCACAATAACTGATATAATGGCATCTCATCTTCATAATAAGATTTTTTTTAAGCTTCATACTGTGGAGAGTACAACAGCATACCTTATCAACCCATCCAGCAGGCAATAGCTTCCATCAAAGAATTTAAACTTGCAGCCATGGCCTTAATCTGTTCCTTGGGAGCCCCAGCACTGTGGGGTTGCTTACTGTAAGGGCATGTTCTGTAAAACACCACACTTTTCAAAATGTTATGTCGCACTTGCAGCACCCACCTCCACCACCCTAAAGCTCTACCCTGTGCCATGACAATCTGTAACAGGGGTAAAACCTATTTCTACTTGCCAAGGCTGGAAACAGAAACATCTCAGGTACCTCTCTTTGCGCTTACCCCACCTGAAACTCTGCCCCAGCTGCTTGAGTCTGTGGTATACAGAGAACACCAGCCAAAGACAAAGACTCATCTCCTGAAGACACTATAAAACAGACACTGCTTTTTGTCCTTAAACAAGGTGATTGATATTACAGCACCTTTAGCATCATTTGAGAGGAAGGGCCTCATACCCACAGTCTATGAACCCCAGTCACTTATCCAACATGTATATGCATGGGTCATTATCTTTCCTATATTTCAAATGAACACTTTGCAAGAGAGTATCCATTTTCCAGAAAACATTATACAAAGGTCCTCTATTTAAACCCTGAACTTTAAGCTTAATGGTTACTTCAATCACATTCACAGGGGGAATATCCTCTTACTCAGCATTCAAAATCACGAAGTTCATACAGACCTGCAAGAAAGCATTTTAAAACTGCTTATGGCCTCTTAACCAGCTACATTTTCTTCCTACACATAGACATTTGCAAAATGAAAATATCAGTTATACATCTGCATCAGACATAAGAGACACAGGTATGAAAGGCACACTCCTGTGCTTTATTGCCATTTATACCCACCCACACATGCACGCTGCAGCACAGTTCATTTTTAAACTATTGTGTGTCTTATGGTGCAGCTGTCTAAATAGAACTTGGTTGCAAACTATTTTCTTAGCCGGTATTCAAATTCTTCTGTCATCTCACAGATTTGCCTGCTAAATCCTCCTGCAGTTGAACACTAACTAACTAATATTTGGCTCATTCTTCCCACATTCAAGCTGCCCACATTCAGAACGTCTGCAGTGTTTCCTCCCACCCTCACCTCCTGTTCCTGTCTCATGGATTAGTACTGCCACATCACCCAGATTTCTTCTGATGGTTTCTCTTCCCCTCCTGATTTACTTATCTGCACAAGACCCCTCCACAGTCACTGGGACAAAAGTCACTGTCTTGCTTGTATTGGGATCCACCAAGTCTGGTGGCTCTGAACAGATGGAGTTGACAGCAAATGACCAATTTTTTTTTTTTTTTTTTGGTGACTACGCATTTTGGTTCTAATTTGCTTGGACTTCAAAGAAAAAAAAAAAAGAGCTGTATCTGAAAATAAATCAGTTTACCCAAAATTGATAAAAACAAGTGTTGAAGATAAAATTTAGTCTTTTCTATTGGG
>JACBWW010000009.1:21775010-21810010 GCA_020086605.1 Lanius collurio | reverse complement strand
TGCTGGCACAGCCCTACCTGGAACATTGGGCTGGTTCTGGGAATTTTACCTTTGTAAATAATTACAGCACCACAACACATACATATGACCAAAACCATAATTTCTGCAACTTTGAAAGCCGCAGCCTTGGGATGCACTAAGACATGATATTGAAGAAAAAGGAGCGAACAGAAGGGAACAGTAAATCAGAAAGAGTTTATTTCACATTTCATGGGGTCCAAAATCTCCCTCTGCCATAAGCTGTGTATGACATTTAATAGAAAGTGAGCTATGTAACCCTTTGGTAAAATGAAACATCTACTTAAGACTGTTCGTAAGCAAAATCAAAACTTAGAAGGAAAAAAAAAAGGCTGCAGCTTAAAGATTTCAGTGCTTTAGAGATTAATAAATGGCTGGCCATTTTGAATAGGTTCCAGTACTGACGTGTTGTCTCATCAGTAAATAAAGATGTTAACAGTTTACTTTTCTTGACAATTAACAAATTGTTTTTAAATATCAAGACCAAATGTTGGCATTCTCCATAAATCTCTGCGTCAAACAGGTGCCCACAAGATACACTTGCCAGACTTAAGTATATATGAAAGCCAAATATAAATACAGTTATCATGGTGCTTTCAGTACTTAGAGCCAAATTCGACACTGATGTAATATCTCTGAATTAAGTTCTGTGTCCTCAATGATGAAACTGGCACTTCCTTTATAAACAGATCTCGTAATTCAAGTACCACACTGCTTTTCTTTTCAGATATCATGGAAGTAAATACTTTTCACCATTCAAATACTTTAATCAAAGTAGCTTGTAGTTCTAGGTGAAAGCATGTTATCTTTTTTATGAAGGGAAAGGCAAAGAGACTCTTTCCTAACATGAAAGGAAATGCCCTTCACATGCTTAAAATCTTCAGTTGTATTTAATGTTTAATTCTAAAAGATATTTTCTTAGTCTGGAAGTCAAATTTCTGGTAGATGCTTTCTCTGGGGCTAAAATTTTACTCAAAATGGAAAAATACTTTGGAGCTGAAAAAAAATACATTTTAAAACAGTTGATAGTGTTCTCAGAATATCTAAGGCAAATTAGAAATTGAAAGTAGTTACTACACTTTTCATAGAATCATAGAATCACTGTGGTTGGAAAAGAGCTTTCAGTCAAGCCCAGTTTTTGTATGAATCCTACAACAGATTTTCCATTTATTTCTGTGGTACCCAAGTGTCCTTGCAGGGCATGGCACAGCTCCTTAAAACCACACCAGGTCACATCAGTTTGGTTGGGCACAATAAATCCATGGTGGACACTTCCCATGCCAGCTCCTTCATCAGATCTGAAGGATATGTGAGGGGGTATGGTGGAGTGTGGATTAGGGAGAGTGGACAACACATTAGACCACCAGGGTGATTTGTCCACATCCATCTCAGAATTCCCCACCCCTCCAATACCTCATCAGATCCAGCCAAAGAGCAGGCTGCAGGTTAATAAGTCAAACACTCCTGGCACTCTCTTTCTTCCTTTTTCCATCATCCAGAAATAGGTCTGCTCATTCACCACATGGCAAAGATGACATTCAGAGGTTTAAGAAAAGTGAGGCTGGCTGACACCACCAAAGTATTTGTTGTGGCCAGCAGGTCCAGGGGGCTGATTCTGCCCCTGCACTCCACTCTGGTGACATCCCACTTGGAGCGCTGCATCCAGCTCTGGGGTCCTCAGTGTAGGAAAGATGTTTTGGAAGCAGGTCCAGAAGAGGGCCAAAAAAGCTAATCAGAGGGATGGAGCACCTCTCCTGTAAAGGCAGGCTGAGAGAGTTGGGGCTGTTCAGCCTGAAGAAGAGAACCTCTAGGGAAACCTTAGGGCAGGCTTCCAGTACTTAAAGGGGGCTTATAAGGAAGATGAGGCAGAGGTTTTAGCGAGGCCTGCTGCAACAGGACAATGGATAATGGGTTTAGATTATAAGAGGGTAGATTTAGACTAGATGTGAGGAAGATGGTGGTGAGGCAGTGGAACAGGTTGCCCAGAGAAGTGGTGGATGCCCCATCCCTGGAAATATTCAAGGTCAGGTGGCACAGGGCTCTGAGCAACCTGATCTAGTTGAAGATGTCGATGCTTGCTGAAGTTGGAGGTTAAACTAGGTGACTGTAAAGGCCCCAAACTATTCTGAGATTCTATGACCTAATGGTAGGTATTCATAGCCTATACTCACAGAAACTGTAGAAAAGCTGTGGCTGGGGACAGTTCAGAAAGATTGTCTTTGGAGCTCACCTGTGTTTGGGACATCTCATCCTCCATATAAAGAAAAAAAATATGTTTGCTGTATCATGTATTACTCAAAGAGATCAAGATTTTTTTTTTCTTTCACAGGTTTATTTTGCTTACTCCTACTTCTGTCTCCCTGTAGCACCCACGTATTTCTTTCTTGTTGCTGGTCTCTTAACCCTTTCTGGAAGCTACAAGCTATTCCCTTCCCCCCCCCCCCCAGCTATCACTTAGTCAGCTTAAGTGATTGTATAATAGAATATATTAAAATTCTTATCTTTGGGCTGCCCTGATGTATCATCATACAACAGGATCTGTCACTATGTTTGAACATCCTTATTTAATATGTTAGGATGTTATCTGCAATGTGTCATATCGCTGTCCCTGGCTGTACCCTAATACATGAGGAAAAGCAGTAGGAAAAAAGCACCCAGGCTGAGCAGGAGAGGAGGAACAAATCCTGAAGAAACACTGGGAATTTGACAGTGTTCACAAAAGACAATGTAAAATATTTTTCAGCAAAGTAACGTTTGGACTCTACTAATTCCTCTTTCTCTTCGCTGTAGGAGGATTGAGACAATTTAGTAGTAGTAGTATTTTTAAAAGTACTTTTTAAAGTAGTATTTTTAAAATTGTATAACAGTCTTCAAAGTAGTGCATGAGCAAGCCACATAGCAATATTCAGTGAAGCACTCAGAATCAGAACAGAAACTGGATATCCAGAAAAATTTATCATAGAATTAGACATTATTTCGCTATATTCTTGCTATTCCTTATTTTCTTTTTGCTGAAGTGTAAAACATGCAGTAATGAATGTTAGCTATGGTGCTCTCACCCAGATGTGTGTAAAATGTAAACATGAAATTAATATATCTTAAAATGTTGGGCCTTTTACAACACTAAATCGTATGTTAAATTGGGATAAAAACATTTGTCCAGGAGGAAATCAATCAGTTTCTTGTACTGAGAAAGTGAAGTAAAGAAAGAAAAAGTTAATACTTTTACTAAATATAGTGATTGCCAAAGCATTACTGACCTGTTCTCTCTCAAATCAATGCTCCAATATTTGTTAGGACAGTGGAACACATGAACACTCTGTGGCTGAGATTGCCAGGAATAATTATTTTGGGCTTTGTTTGTAGGTTTGATATATTCAGGTAATAGCAGAGATAAAATAAAGCAAGTTCTGATAACTCCATTTACACTTAAATAAATCAAATACAGACATATTTAAAACTTAAATTAATTAAATATTAATTGTATGAATGTGAAGGGCCACATACCAAAAAATAGTTTTGGTTCCATGGATTTAAGAACCAAGCAAGATCTTGGAAACTCTCAGAGATGAGCCAAATAACAACAATAAATGCAAACATTGGCTTTGACAAGGCATCTGTCTGGTAAATATGGATGTCTGTGTGCTCCTTCATCTTGTCAAGGGAAAATAACTAGTTTGGAGTTCAGAGGTAGAGATGTGCATTGGCATAAACTTCAATGCTTTTTGAAAAGCAGGGATAGGGACAAGAAAGCACTCTCCTCCGTGAGGGAAGCAAGGTCATTTTTCTGTGAAGAGAATTGCTTTTGTGGTGACTTCTATCTGAAAAAACTGTGCTCCCGTAGCCTGACACGATGCTCCTCTATAATCCCGAGGAACTCTTTCATAAGAATTCAGTAACACTGAAACTCATCCTCCTCTACGTCATTTTTCACCATTGAATCTATTCGGAACCAGAGGGTCCAAGATACAAGATTACCTCTCTTGGGAAGGATATTTAGAATGCATCTTGTCTAATGATCCTCACCACACTGTCTCTGGGATTGGAAAAGACTGTCCCGTACCTCTGGAACAGACCTTATTCACCAGCTTTGTAGTTTTTCTTACATTCAGTCCCAGCCCTCTTTTTTCATCTTAGCCAGGTAAGGGAAGAATTATCAAGGAGATTGCTTTAGACTCTAGTTTAGAGTAGTCTGAGTTCATACTCTTCTTCCTCCCAAAATCTTTCAAGGACTATTGAAAATGCCATTTTTTCTGTGCTCTGGTACTTGATATGCAAAGTATGATTTTCAATTCATGAATATGAGGAAAAATAACTAGATTACCATGACTTCACATTCATATTGGTCATGATCATGATTATTAGATCAGAGTTAACTTCGAGGCTAACACTTAAATTGTACCTTGGTTCATCACATGCGGCAGCTTTGGCAGAAACTTTATTTACGTGTTCATAAACTAGCAATGCCAGGAAATGAGTGTGGTGCTGGGATATAGATGGCATAGGACTCTATCCAATTGTCTATTTATAAGCAAGCTGTTTTCCCATGCAGCTTCAAGCCACAGCTCATATGGACTGAATTACAGGACGTAGATTATGTGAAGAAATTTATACTATTAAAAAAAAAAAAAAGAAAATAGTCTGAGTTTCTTCTCATTCTGGACAGCTTCAAAGGTTCTTCTGATGAGCCCTGTCTTCTCCTTCATTTCCAGAACTAGTCTCACATGCTCTGATGACTCAGTATGAAACCACCAGCACTTTCACTCAGAATTTTAATGCCAGCCAACAAGCCAGGTCAAAAGGAGTATCTTACAATGCTGCTGTAACTTTTCTAGAACAAGAAGAAAATTTTGTAACACTTGGCACTACCTCTTCCATCATCCCTCATTTCTCTGACACATGGAGATTTGTACAAATGGGAGCAGGAAGAACACATTTAAAGCTACAGCTCCATCCATATTCAACCAGAAGGCACATTTTTCGGTATACTGGATTTTTTTTACTTTATTTTATTTTGCCTGCGCTCTGTTAGATGTAGCTCTGATTATAACCTGACCACCAAGCTCCCCAAACTGAACTCCTGCACCTATTAAAAGTAAAGGCAGTGTGTTTATGAAAGACAGCAAATCTGTGAGTCAAAAGAAGACACCTTACGAAAGGGTCAGAATTTGATATAAGGAAGAAAACACCCAAAAGTATGGAAGAAATGCTACTCCTTGGGTAAAGAGATTCTTTTGCTGATACAAATCAGAGATTAATAATTCATTTATTTACAGACTTTCTACTCTTGACTCTAGGGAGGTAAAATAGTTTGAGAGCCCCACAAAGGCACGGGAAAATATTATATATTTCTTACCTTCTGTACATTTTAAACCAATTGACTTTGGTAGGGTGGGAAGGCCTCTCAGGCTCAAGGCTGAAAACAACTTTGAATGCTCAATACAAAATTTTATATTTATTAGCTTGGACAGAAAGAATAAAAAGAGCTACCAAATTGATATCTTGGTTCATATATCTCAATTTATAACAGCATCTTTGATCAAGAGATAGAGGAGTGTAGAGGTACCTTTCCCTGAAATCCCAGGGGGAGGGACCCTGCAGGGTATGGGTCTGTCTCTGTCCCTGCTCCCATGTCCCGTGTGCCCCATACCTGTTCCCAATTGGGTGGTTTGGGTGCCCAGGGCCAGGGGAAGAGAGCAGGGTCCCATGACTGGGAGCTGCCTGGGAACTCCAGCTACGCAGCTGGAGGAATAAAATCATCTCTGAACATCTACAGAAATATCGCTTCATCTTTCCTTCCAAGTCCATCACTGTCTTATCCTTGTTGTAAGGATTCCCCGCGCTACAACAGAGTAGAGTTAACTCAGCCAAATTTTAAACTTTCCAACAGGGTTGCAATTTAACATCTTTTCCTACTCTATTACTTGTCCAGCATAAAGTGTGGTATACAATAAAATATTTTACCCTGATATTTTAACATGCTGTTCCTCTCTCAGATTTCAACAGACACAGAGACAGTAAAAGGGTGCATTTACTGTGGGAGGTTTCCTTTATTTGTTGTCTGGTTATAGCTTCAGCTAATAACACATTGCCTATTCTTCAGTATAGGGCAGATGATTGTACAGCCAATGTACTCATTGACATTGTTGCATCCCTTGCATAGAAAAGTCTATTCAAGAGCTAAAACTATGTGTAAGAAGTTGTTTTTTTCCTTGACGTTATTCAGCTGGGGTTTTGGGGAGTTAGCTATTGAAATAGGGATGATACGGCTGAAATATTAACATTTATTTTCTTATGCTAGCTAGTAATGTTGCTACTGAATTTCTTTTACTGAAGACTTGGTTTTTCTTTTACAAAAGTAATTAAAAAACTAAACACCTGCCTTGAAGTCTGGAGTTATATTCCAGCCAATCATATTTTGAATTTTTGTAGAGTGAGTTTTGCATAGCTCTGTGTGCTGAACAATTACTTGCTTGTATTTCAACTCTTTATGAAAAAATCTAAGTCTTTATTCCATGTCTTTCACTCTGTGGCACTACTTACTTTCATATTTTAGCATTTGAAAAAACATTTATTTATCTTCCTAAACTTGTCTAAGTTCCATAAGAAGTAAATAGTATTAGATTGATGGATCACAGAGAAATCAAGCAATAATCTAAAGTCGTATCTAACTCCACTCCTTAAGAAACAACATAATCAACAATTAGATACTTTCTTATAGTCTTCCTGTAGTCAAACACACCTAAGAAATTACAACACGCTCCCCACAAATAACACCTTCACACTGTAAGTTGATAGCTGTGAATCATCTCATCACAGTCCTCTGTTGAAAGAGCTATAGGTGAAGCACCTGTCTTATCTTTAAAGATCAAGCTTTATATATATATATTTTTTTTTATAACACCAGCATTTACTTTAGAGTCAGTCTATAAACTTCAGCAAAGGCTAATATTTACACATTTTTTTTGTTTTTATTTTGCTTTTCGGAAATCACTACCAGAGCCAAAGAGAGGAAAATGCCACTATAATAAAAAAAAAAGAAGTAATAAATCTATTGAAAACACATGAAAGTAATTTCTCAGAAGATCCTCACCCTACATATAACCATAAATTCACACAAAAAAGTATTATCTCATAGTTTTATCTAAACCAAAAGACACCACCAGTTTGCAAACTGCAGTAGTCTCCTGCAACAGATATTGATAATTCAAATTTGTTCTAGAAAGATAATTAAGTAAAAATTAAACATAAAAAATAAAATAAATGCAATCTAGGAGGAAAATAGCAGCCTATTCTATTCACAGTCCAAAGAAAACACATTGGTTTAACATAGAAATGACAGTGAAGCAAAATACACAGTTCTCTCTTCTGTTTCTTTATGATATGTAATTTTTGTAGGCAACAAAGTAATTGGTATGTCCATTAGCTTGATAGTAACATCAACTTATTTTCATTTAATACCTTTAAAGTTGTATATTTCTGCACAAATGTGTTGTTATGCAGTGGTTTACTGAAAAAAGTAGCAAAAAAAGAAAAAAAGACAGTTCCAGCCATTCACATTTAAAACAACCCTTTCTTAGACATGCAACAAACCTGCTCTTGAAGAGGGAACAAATCATAATCAGTAAGGGTGTTTTCAAGAGTGAAGCTGTCAAAGAAGAGGTCAAATGAGCACAGGCATATGTATATTTACCCCTACAGACTTGGGCTGATTGATGACTTGAACTACCCTTGGAACCAGGAAAAAAGTCAGAGGTTTCTGCTGTTTCATCATCTTGAGCTGCTTCAAGCAAATCCTGGAAGGACGAACTCCTGGCACCGAGTGCCACAACTTGCTCATTAACTGATGTGCCCAGTGTGTGGTTTCTGCTGCTCTTAGAGCAAGCCCATCATAGGCAGTCTCTCACCATCCCTAAGTTCCTTATAAAACCACCCTGATAAAAAGAACCCTAGGAGAGTTTTATGTGAGAATCACTGCAGATGACCACTCAGTGGAAGAGCTATTTGTTTCAAACCAGAGGACCTCCTTTTCAGTCTTTATACGAGATTCTTTTCAGGCAAAGGCATGACTGACTTTGCTAAAGAAACACAATGCAAGGGAATGCCAACTTATCAAAATTCTCCCCTTCGTGAGATGAAGGTTAGAAGCAGGCTCGAATAAGATGTTGTTCATTACAAATCTTAGGCCTTTAGATGCTACTGAATGGCAGAAAAACAAATACATTGATGGGTTACATAGCAGAGTGATGCTACCTCCACATACTCAGGGAAGCGTTTGGGGTTAGCTTCCTTCTAATTTTTACGTATTTGGGGAGTAGTTGTGCACATCAAGACCACATCCCAGTTATTGAATTCACATTAAAAAAAAAAAAAAAAAAATCTGCTTTACCAGCTGCATCTGCTGGCAAGGACAAAAGATGTTCTGTCACTGCATTTTGTAAACAGCGTAAGGAGCAAACTGAGGAGAGTGCTACAGCTGACGGACACAACCTACCACCTGACCCTGAATAAAGCCTCTCCCAGCACAACTGTGCTAGAAGAACTCACCTAAGGAGAGAGATTAGTCTGATCTTGCTATTAATTAGGTGTTTTTTTTATAGTTTGTATTTTAATTTCAATATATTTTCACAAGACAGGGGTAAAAGGCCAAGCCCCCAAACAAATAAACAACCCAAAATGGATTTTAAAGGTCTCTGCCCCGCCTCCCTACTTCTTTTCATTTTGATGCTTGGACTTTCTGCTTCATCTATTGATGCAGAAGAATACTACAGCTCCCACAGGCCTCAATCACACTTGAAGATGAGCCACTAAGATGTCCATGTCATCACTCATGTTTTAAGTAGTCTTTTCCTTAAACAACACTTTAATATGAATCTTCAAGTTATTGGAGATTAATGAGTTGTGAGAGGGCAGGAATGAAGACAAATATGCCAAATGTGGAAGACAGAGCTAGAAAAGGCAGGTGTGTGTTGGAGGAAGCACCCAGACAAGGAGGCTACAGAGGAAAGGTGTATGCAGATAGAAACCAAAACAACAAATTGATTATAGGAGCAAATGAGGAAGAAACTAGAAAAGATTTCATAAGAGATTTATTCTACAGGCAAAAGCTGGAGAAATAAAAGCTCCTCTGGACCATGAAGAAGACTAGGAAAATGAAAGGTAAGATTATGACAAAGAGAGAAGCTAAGGAAATTGCAGGCTATGAAAACATCAGAAGCTGAGTAGGAATTCTGAGACAATCATGAAATAAAATTATGGGAAATAAGTGCTGTTGAACAGAAAAAATAAAACAGTGGAGCAAACAATGTTCTAAAAATTAAGGATGAAATTATGAAATAGAAGAAAAAATGCAGGACATGGACTGAATAGATTACACAATGCATACATTCATGTCACAAGAGCTTGAGGATGAGAGCAGAAGGAGACAATTATCACAGGGGATTGCTGGATGATCCTTTCATGTTATTTTTTAGTCAAATCTCCTGGCTCAGCCTGGGGAATAGGCCGAGCCAAAGGTGACCCTTGTTTTTGTCCTAAGGGACAGCTAAGATAGAATAGAGGTGGTTCAGTAGACAGACCCACTTTAAGAAAGATGCTTATAGATTACATTAAACTAGAGAGGGCTTGACAGGATTGCCTTAGCCTTTTCTTAGAGAGAAATCAGGTTTACTTTGGATTCGATCTCAGAGTTGGGCGCAAACATGCCCTTTCAGACAACCTTTCAAAGCAGGGCCACTCCCTTGCCCTGGATCAGCCTCCAGGCAGACAGTTTTGTTTTCACCTTATCTTGGAAAAACTTTCCAGCTGGAGGCTGTCAATAGGGACTCATGATGAATCGTGCAGAGCATGATGCAACCAAGGTCAGACATTGACCTAAAAGGGTGCCAGAAACAGGAAATATCTATGAAGAAAAAAAAATCAAAAACAAAAAAAAAAAATCCCAAACAAACAAACAAAAAAAACCAACAAAATCAACCAAACGAAAACAATAACAAAGCACAATGTAAGAATTAATTGCACATTCTGGTTCACTTATCCTGGGAGCAGACAGCAGCTTTTCCCAATCATCACCACCATGTAACACAACCACTGTCTTTTTAATCACAGTTCTATAGAAAGTGCCAGTAGATTAAGACAGCACAAATCTACCACCAAGTATTCCACATAAGTAAAAACATGGTGTCCACTGTTCCTTTAAAGCCAAAAAACAAATTTTAAGACAGTGATTGTCTAATTCCTATGAGCCTAAGCAATAGTCAGTCTCCTGTTTTGTTTCAATTCTCTTCAAAAGTATGAAATTGATATTGAAAGAGAGGACCAGAAAAATTATAGCAGCTTGTTGTAGAAACTCGTGGAAGAAACTTACATTAATTAATATATTTACAGGAATCATAGAGTAAGAATTATAAACAAATGTTTTTGGGGTTTTTTTAAAGCTTTTGGAAATGGATTTAGACTAGGAGGTCATTTACGTGATAAGCAGAACATAGACTCCAAAATTTCTAAACCTAGGAAGAGGAGATATAATTTAGAGATGAGCAATCCATCTGTGGCTTTGATTATATCAGGGCTTTTTCTTTTATTCTTTTTTTTTTTACAAAAGGGAAATAATTTAAAAGCAGTGTTTCTGATGAAAAAAAAAAATTTACATTGCTGTTTAGAGTCTCAGGCTCTTTATGTGAAAAAGCATGGAACCATGCTGTAAGTTTGTGTTTCCAACTAATCACCTAGTTACAAAGACAACATTGAAAAGGAACTAATGAAATTCCAAGGTATTCTAGGATGGCTGTTTTATTCTGATCAGCGGTAGATTGCGCTATTGACCAAGTGTCAGACACAGAGCAATCCCCTGATTGAATAGAAGTGGATACATAATCGGAGCAGAGAACTTTGCCAGGACTAGCTCTGTTCCTTTTGCTGTAATACCAAAAGAAACCTGCTCGCATTTCCCCTTTCCTTCTCTTTGCCATCCACACCCTCATTCTCCTGTAGAGTGCAAATACATTTCCATCCACCCCCTCCTGTTTTTCCACTGCTGCCCCCAGATAAAATAATGCAAGGTGCCTTAGCTGGAGACACTGATGAAATATTTGCAGACCAGATATTAATCTGTTATCTGTTCTGTAGGTGTGAGATGTGATGAGGATGACAGAGGATCCTGCTCTGCAGGCCTTAAGTAATTTGAGCCAAAGATATTTAGATCTGTCTTTGGACACTGCAAATCAGTTGTTATGGGAGGGGGGAGAGCCCTTGGGAAACCTACCTTGAACCATATTTCAAATGCCAGGGGACTTTCATGAAAATTGGGTAATGAATGAAATTCTGATTGCAGAAAAATCACTTAGGGACGTGCCTGCTGTTGCATGCCACTGCTCTCTATGTAAACCCTAAATGCTTAATGATGTAAACTTTTGTACTGCAGATGTTGTAATGCATTCTCTCCTTCAAACTGCTTTTTCCTCTTGGGCAAGGGGGGTATCGGTTGGAATACTAGTTTTGTCCGCTGGAAAGAGATAAATAATTCAGCAGCTGCTGTGATAGCTTAATAGCACACAAGACCAGGTGTGAAGGAAGTAAACTTTCTTGCTGGGATGTCAGAGTTACCCTTACAGAGAAGCAACAGCTTCTGGAGCTAAGCTGTTGCCAGGTCTTATGTATTAACTTCCCAAGAAGAGACGTCTTTGTCATTCCATCTAGAATTTATTATGCAGTTCTTTGTCAAGATTTAGTTCCAGTGGAAGGAATTTCTTTCTTACCAAAGACAGAAAGACCAGACTCTACACTTCTTCAGCCCGTGTTTGGGATTGTCATACTATGACAAGCAACACAGCTTAAACCAGATCCTCAAGATCCATCTGGAGCATTGCCTTTGTGCAAGGGATTTTACAATGTACATATTGAGAGTTTTTTTATCATTCCCATCCTGAATGTCTGGGTTCCTACAGCTGAATATCAGCCGTCTCAGCACTGCCCTGCAGAGCTTTCCATTCACACAGAGCTGAGCCACCTCTGGCAGGCTGTGCCACCAGAGGTAGTGTGACACCTACTCAGCTTTTCAGCTGCAGACTATTTGGGAAAACAAAATGTGCTCCCATTTTGCTCTCTTATTCTATGATGTATTATCACAGGTGTGGAGATGGAGAAGTGCAGGGGGGGCAAGGTAAAAACTGGAAATCTAGGCACCTCAGAAGAAATAAATGAAGAATTAAAAAATGTAGAAGGAAAAGGGGACAGTTTCCCTATCAGCAAATGGCACAGAACCCAGATGGGGCAGCATCACAACTTTTACTGATCACTATTTGGTATTAAATTAATCTCTTTCCTCAACTAAACCATTAACAGTTGAAGGTTTGATTAAGAAGAATTCCGTGTTCCTTGTTTCATTTTTCTGTATGAAAAAAAAGACATTTTATAAGAAATATATCCTCAATTTTTAGACAATTCTAGCTTTCATATTCAAATGTATAATGGAGACTTATTTTCCAAATAAAACAATATTTTTTCCAAGCCTATTACACTGACCAGGCACACAGAAAGTTGTGTTGTGGGCTTTTTGTCTGTTTTGTTTTGTTTTGATGAATAAATATACGATCCCCCTTTTACAGACTGAAAAACTGTGTATAAAATTGAAGCCATCTGCCTCAGACAATGACAGGAATGTTGGCAAGAGAGCAATACCTGTTGCCTGAATTTGTTGCTAAATTGCTAGTCCACAGTAATTTACTCTGTATGCCAACAATTTTATTTTCCAGTATATCTTTTAATCCAGCACCCAGAGTAAAAGACTTGTGATCATTTCAGTGGCACACTGACCCTGAAATGGCAATAAATACCTGAGACGAAAGCAAAATATTTGATTTCTTTAATTCAGGGAACAAAAATACAACTAATATGATTGTAACACAAAGCCTTAGGAAAGGCTGTTCAATCAGGATAATTCCGGTTCCTACATCCTATATTTCCCATCATTGCTGAGACACAGGCATGGAAAGAGTAGATTTCTTTATGCTGTCACTAAAAGATGAATTAAGGTGAATCATAAGATAAAAACAGGTATGCATTTATCTGAACTTCTGAAAAGATCAGATTCACTGCATTATCACTCACTGCGTGTTCACTTTGAGGATATATGTGCTAGTGAATTCCCATGGCAAGAATATCACCAAAAGCAAGCTTTAAATACGAATTGAGGCAGTTAAGAAAAGTAAGTATCCGGAGTATTGAGTGCCAGTACTTAGAGCTGACAGATAACTGTAATCTAACATTAGCACAACTACAATCAGAAAAACAGAATTTTTCTTCTACATTATTTTTTTTTCCATTTGATTACATGACAAGTATTCATTTTCATGTCTGTACCAGATCTGCACAGAATTTAACCCCGTATTTCAGTGTAATGTTGCTTTATTTGATTTTCATTATTGCATATGTTATCCCTTAAGTATTCCTACTGTATGTTATGGGAACAGCTCCTTAAATATTTCTAAATACAATATATCAGCTTACCCTCCTGGGAAGCCAAGTATGTCTGGGAATGTAGAGAAGAAAACAATGGATGGTGAGACTTGCAAGTGTGGCAAAGATTGCAATGTTGCTACTGTTGGTGTCTCCTAACATGGATGGAGTTTTGTTTTTATAGGGACTTTTGTTCTAAACAGCAGCTTCAGTAACTCTACATCCAGCTGAAATAAAATTAACCATGCATTTGGTTTTGGTTGTATTCATGGATTTTGGCCAGGAGCATTCACAAAAATAATTTATTATTTCCACTAGTGCTGAGGAGTACTGCAGAATTGGAGAACCACAGAATGGCTTGGGTTAGAAAGGACCTTAAAGATCATCTTGTTCCAACCCCCTTCCATGGGCAGGGACAGTTTCCACTGGACCAGGTTACTCAAGGCCCCATCCAGCCTGGCCTTGAACACAGCCAGAGATGGGATGTCCACAGCTTTTCTGGGCAACCTCTGCCTGACCTACCTCATAGAAAAGAATTTCTTCCTAATATCCAATCTAAACCTGCCCTCTTTCAGTTTGAAGCCATTCCCCCTTGTCCTGCCACTACATGACCTGGTCAATAGTCTCCCTCCATCCTTCCTGTAGGCTCCCTTCAGGTACTGGAAGGGAATTAAGTCATCCCAAAGACAATATCTCTGGGTATATGAAAACAGTAAATGCAAATCCAATTTCTGGTTTATTATTAAAATGTAATAACCTTTATTTAACCCTCAGGAATGTCATTCACTGTGAGCCCCCATCAGAAATTAATTGTCTGACTTCACTAGGGGTATAAGTGGTTCGACCAATTTTTTTTTTGTATTTCAAGATAGGGTAAAAAGTAAACTAACATTTAAATATATGGGTTGTATATATTCATTTGTACACTATTCCAGAAAACAAGAAAGAACATTGAGAAATATATTAGTCCCAGTAAAAGTTGAATGACAAAACTGAGGTATTTTTTTTTAATGGTAGGTTTCAGAGGCATTGCACTAAAAGTAGGGGGTTTTCGAGGAAAAAAAAATAAAAACAGACAAGAAAAGATGTATCTCAGGAGTGAGCCTTTAATTAGGTACATAGGGGAAGAGGTTGAATATCAATTTAAGCTTTAATGTGTCTCTCTACCAAAGAGTAAACAACCTCTTTGTATGGGTGTTCAAGGGCAAACATCTAATTTCTACTGGTGTCAAGGACAGGCAAAAATCTCCACATCTCCCTCCAATAAGTGTTTTCTCCACAGACACAAGCATCACCAGGTCCAAGGGAGCAACTCCATGTGTCACAGGCTGCCTCCCAGGCTGATGCCAACAACCTATTCTGCACTATCCGCATTGGCCTTACAACCCCAAGCAAGTCTCTTCACGTGCACCTGCCTCAGTTTCTCCACCTTCGAAACAGTGGCAGTATTTGTTGTAACAGAGCAATAACATCAGGCTGCTGTCACGTTGATAAGTGGCTCAGAGATCCCTGAATAGATGCTGACTTGGCTTAAAAGTGTGTATTTACAAATGAAGATGTATTCCATTGTTATGAATATTGTGTATTACAGGCTGCTTGCATTATCAATTTAACGTACACGAAGATTCAATCAAAGCTGTTTAAGACCTTGAAAAAGACGCTGCTCTGTGTACATTCTGATAGGCCAAGTGTTGATTCAGCCTACATGCACGCACAAATAATATCTCAAGTCATTAGGGTCTAGCTCTTTTAAAAAGCAGTTTTCAAACTTTGAAAAATCCTTTCTATGTGTGATCTGTGAGTTGCCTTCTACATTCGGAGCTGATAAAATGCAGGAATGTTCACATTCATGAGACAATAGCTCTGACTGAATGCTGTAAAATGAAATAGTCTCTTTCAGTTTTTCCTTTCAAAAGGAAAATTGCATAAATAATACATTTGGGCCTTGCAATACAAAACAAGCACAATAGCTACTTTACAGCTTTCATCAAAATGAAGGCCATCTTTTTCATTTATATTATGAAACTGGTAATACAATATCATCATCTCCGATTGGCTGAAATCACCTAGACGGTGAGCTCTCCTTTCCAGATAATGCCACTCACTCCCTATGTCAATGGAATGTGTAATGGTGGGACATGTAAGACAAATTTTTTGTCATTGGTTAGCAATGAAGCTTAAAAAAAGTAATAATGGAGATTTATTGAGGAATAAGCAAAGCTTCCCAGTGAAAAAGAGTAAGACAATATCTTCAAAGTTTCTCTATTTCTTGTCAATATTTTGCTCTTACATTCATGTTCCCTTGCATTCTTAATATTTTCTTTTTCAGAGGGGAGAGAATACTTAATGATTGAAAGGGTATCCTACTTTCAGGACTCTGTGATAAAGGTGTGTCCTTAATTTCCTGGTTAACATTAGATAGATGTCACTCCTCTGGACAAAAAAAAAAAAAAAAAAAAAGCAAAACATTTAGGAGGTGTCCCAAGAGGGCAGGTGGCAGAGCTGGGATAGTTTGTGCTCCATTCCCACCACCATCAGGAGGGCTGTTTCACCTGCTCCCCACTCTCAACTAAAGCTCCTTCTTTGACAGCTGTCTGCCTTCTCCAGTCACTCTGTTCCTTGCCTTTCATTTATTGACCTCAATCTTGGACTAAACCTGACGCTGAACCAAACATGGAGCATGACTAATCACACAAATCTATCCACAGCTGTCCTTAGGGAGTTCTCAAGCTCTCATAGCTACAATTATTTTGCATTTCCCTAGCTCTTTCCTATATCACGAGAGAATATGACATCATGTCTGGATAAGGAATGAGATTTTCTTTCATATGATCATTGGCTCTATCCTTCATTTTCTCTCTCCATTGTACTGGCATTCTTTATTTCTCAGATGTATTCACAAATCACACATCCTGAGCTGATTTTTATCCCTCATGGTGACCTTTCAGAATAGGATATGCACCCAGAATGAAAACCAAAGGAAAAACATAGCAACACTTTAGATGTCGGCTGAGACAGACACTTTATGGACCCACCTCTTGGACTGCAGAGAACATGTTGGTATTTTCTGACAAGTTTAGTTCCCATCTCCTCCTGCCCACAAGGCATTCCACTGGAAACAGGAGCAAACTAATTCCTGAATGTGCTGGTTTTAACATGCTTCAGATATAAAGAACATTTCACCCACCTCTCCCAGACAGTTCTCTACGGAAGCTACACACTGAAGTGTTATGGAAGTAGCAAAAACAGCTCATAATGAGCAATATTTTGTTCTCGGCATGGATAGATATTTCAGTCCATCTTGCTCTATGTTTGCTAGGCCTTCCTTAGTCAGACTGGCATATGCAGAGTTGCCTTTGGGAGTCTCTGGGTTTTGTCCAAGGTCTTTGAATATACTTCATTAAGACCTTGAAAAAATTCACTGTGCTGAGGCATCCCACTGCTCTATTTAGACCAGCACAATGTACTGAGTTAAAAACAAGACCTATCTGACCTGTGTGACACAGCAATTCCTTGAGAATAATTTCTCCATTACTGTGCCTTGACTTTTCCCGTTGTAAAATGAAATTTGGCTGCTCTGTGAGTGTTTTGAGCATGACTTGCCATTTTTATTGATGGCTTCATGCCAGATATTGTTTAACTAAACCTCAGTTGTGTTTGAGATGGCAGAGCGTGCTACCAAACTTCCGTGGTTAGTGCAAACCCTACAGAGGGCTCTGTTTCCTCTGCACTTAATCACTCTCTCATTGATTTACAATTTTATTTTCTGCAAGGACAGACTTCCCTTGTTCTGTTTATTGAATTCAACAGTATGGGTTCATAATCCTTCTCCTTTCTCATTTTAGCATTAGAGAGAGTGGAAGCTTCTCACTTTCAAGCTGGGAGCTTTCAGTTCCATTGCTAAATGCAGCTGGAACAGAAATTCCTACCTTAATTTTTTAAACTGTGTTTTCCCCATCAGATGAACAAACCCAGACCTTCCATGCAGGCACTAAATTCAGGCATTCNACTGAAAATAAGCAGAGATATAAGAAAAATATTAAAATCGCTATGGGAGTGACAGGAAAAAATGGAGTGAGACAGATTCCTCCAGCCTGATCCTTTATGATTCTTTTCTAGTTATTGAGTATATAAATTTCAATCCCCTAGTACAGCTGAGGGGGGAGAAAAATACATGATTATCATATCACTCAAAGCTGCACAACTTTAAAATCAGCTCCAATATAAATTCACTCCCTATAAAATGACTTTTAATATTCTTTTCCTTAACATAAGTATTAAATTTTGTATGATTAAAAATTTATTTACTCTCTCTTCCTTAATTTAGATTTTTATTTGTTATCATTGCCATTCCCATCTGATCTCAACAAAATCTCTCTTTATGGCAAGAGCATACTACTACCTGTGACACATCACTGGGCTTTGAAAGCTAAACCTTAAAGCAAATTAAAAGTGACCACTCCAACCTGCTGGCTCAGACAATGTGCATTATGCTCCTATTTCACAAAAGGAGAAAGAGGACAAGGCAAGGGAAGCAAGAATCCTTTTCCTGGGTTAGAAAAGCATATGTGAAAGAGCTACATCTCTACAGCAGGAGCCTGTTACCTAATTTACATTGTGACCGAGTGGAATTTTGTCATATTAACTCACATTGTTCTTTTAAAACTCATTAGTTCTGAATGTCTTATGAAAATTAAATAAAACAAAGTAAAATAAAGTGAACTTCATGCAAAATCGTGTTCACTCAGGACATCACACTTGAATAATCTTCTCTCTGAGACAAGGTAGCTCACACTGTCTTGACTTGTTACAAAAGTTAAAAAAAAACCCTAATTACCTAAAAACTGCTATGATCTAAGGTAAAATATGGTTAAGTAAATGCAGGCAGGAACATGGCCATAACCACCAGTGAACCAAAATCCTTTACCGTCAATGACAGTCTCGTGAAATGACTTGGATTTTGTCAGTACTTGTATTTTTTCCAGTTGTTCACCCTTAACTTGAATTTTTTGTGCATGTTTATCAGTGGAATGTAAGGGACTAGAAGGAGTGCATCATTATTTTAATCTAAGAGTTGTTCACTCAAAAGGTGTGTATATCAGATGGTTTAGTTGTTGTGAGCTTCTTGCTCTCCATGCCCTACCCACACTCACACCAGCACACTACAACACCTATTCCAAATCATATATTTTCCAGAATAATGTAAGAAAGGTCATATTAGAATATATCCTTCTGATCCAGTATTATCCCATGCCCACCAGCAGTCTCTCAAGCAGAGGAAACCATGGTATTTCCCAGATTAAACATCCCAGCTCCCACTTCCCACATGCGTGGTATTTCCACAGAACATGGATGGTGTGGACCTCTCTCCACGGATTGGCCTAATAGAATTTTGAATGCACAGAAGCTTTTACTGTCTGCCACATACTGCAGTAATTTTGATCAAATTTTTCAGCTGTGAAAAAGGGCCTATAAAAATTGTTGGCCATAAAAATTCACCCAGGTGACTGTTCCAGATTCCATCAGCCTAACCTGGAGGGACCAGCATGGCTGGCTAACACATCACTGGCCTTCTGCTCCCTTTCACGGCTTACCCTGAAAGATTTAAACATGCTCAATAGAAAAGTCATATTTTGAAATACTAAACTCCTACTCTAAATGGAATAGCTTTCCCTACACACCAGGGAATGGGTCCACATTAAAAAGAGCCAACAATGCCTCTCCTGAAACAGCAGCTCATTAAGGACCCAATAAAGACCATCAAGAAAAGCCCAATTTGAAGTCAATGTCCATATTTTCACCTTAATATAAGCTGGTTTTGGCTTACTGTCTCTATGTACAAGTAATATCAGATTTGTCATGGAGTCTTTATAGAAGATATATTTTAAGCCCTCTAAACGGCATGAAAAATCCAAGTATTATTTTTAAGAGCTATGCTCTTTTTCTTTCCCTGATCCCTGTTAGAGCAAATCATAAAGGCTGAACCATTCTTGCCAGCTTTATTGTTTGCATATATTTTAAATAAAACTTTTATTCTATTTAAAAACACTTTGATGTTACTTTTCATGCATCTTTTTTCCTTTATAAGAATGTTATAAAAAATTATTTTGAGAAATGCTTACATGAATTGCTTTAGTGTGTGAAGGATGCTCCTGAAGAAGGTGTAAAAGACCGACTCCCCTCCAACCTTGAAATGTGGTTGAAATATTGAGTATTCTTAGTTGATAATTAGTCCAATTGTTTCACAGTCCGAGTGTTTGCATCCAATCCAACAGAAGATGCTTTTATTTCATGGTCCTTAGGTTTTGACAGATGAAGTGCACAGGCCCTTTTGAGGAAGATATGCTCCATTTTGGGTGTCACGCAGCTAGATAACAATCCACTCCAATTGTTCAAAAATCCACAGGTTATTCAGGCCATACCGCATGCTTTTTATATTCAATAAATAATACACAGTTTGTATGAGCCTGGAAAAGAGGAGGCTTTGCTCTGACCAGATTGCAGCCTTCCAGTACCTGAAGGCAACTTATAAGAGAGATGGAAAAGACTTTTCACAGCATATTGTAGTGACAGGACAAGGGGAAATGGCTTCAAACTGAAAGAGTATAGGTTCAGATTAGATATTAGGGAGAATTTCTTTATTGAGCTATCTTGGACAGTGGTCAAATGTCATAAATTACATTGCAAAGATACAAGAAATAACATTCCCAAGACAATGTTCTCCCCAGCTTCAAACAGGGGCAGGGAGGATGGTGTGGGGAATTCAAGCCTAAGCAAACTGTGTAATGAGGGGCTGTAGGAAAGAATTAGTCATTGTGATGAAACACTGAATGAATGTGGGGACCTTAAAATGCCCTTGGAGAGGGCCAAGAGCAAGGCAAGTTCTCTAGGAAGGAAGGATCTATTGAGGTAGAGGATTTGAGACTACACTAGATGGGATATGAAAATGGAAGGGACTAAAGCCAAAAGTTAGAACTACTGTGAAATTTATACATCTCTGCACAAAGACCCTAAAAAGGTAGGTGCAGTCAGCTACTGGATGACACAGCCATCACCAGGAGCCTAAAGACAAGACATTGTACATGTCATGACTGCACATGACACTCAGTGCCATGGTCTGGTTGACATGGTGGTGCTTGATCATAGGTAAATGTGTAAATGGAGGAATTTTTACAATAAATTTAAAAGTTACAACATAATAGAAAAACAGGTTGAGCTGAGGAATTTTAAAAATAATTACAGTGTGATATTAAATATTTTGTTCTCTTGCCAGTGCAGGGTGAGATGACAGATAGGAGATGAAATTTTAAAGTTCAGTCTATCTGTCTACCTACAGCAAGTATCTCGGCATTTACACCATGGTCATCACTGCTTTATCTAAGGAGCTATCAGAGCAGTTGTGAACTGGGGAGTTAAAAGAAAAGACCTCTTTTTATCTCAAAGGTCATGTGGATGCTATAAAAGTACAGATATGCAGTTCTATAAAATCTTGCAGGTTAAAAGGTACATCTATTAAAACAAAACACGTGTGCAGATTCATGTTTCCCTGCTCCAACCTCACTGCAGGGACACAGCTGAGCTGTGCTGGAGAATGGGAGTCCTGGTACTTGGGAGGAAGCAGCAAAATCTTAAGGATGTGGGAGGTGACATTTAGGACACTCCGTTATTCACTTCAGTTTCTGCTATTCGTGCTGTTCTGCTGGTTCAGCTTAAGATGTGCAAATAACCAAGCGCGTCTCGTCAGGGAAAGCTGGTCCATCTCTTGTCCTTTTAGGGACACCCAGAGAAATTCAGGCAGCAGTAGTTCCCTATCCCATGACAAATAATTCCAGGGTCTCCTCTACCTCACCCACACTCTTGTTCCAGCAATAGGCTGGTGCAAGTGACATGGGACAGCCTTGCAAAATTTCTCCTCTAAGAGGCAGTCAAACTCTCACTGCTTGCAAAAAAAAAAAGTGGGAAGGATGCTCCTATCTTCTCCTGTCTTTCATGAACTGGTCAAATGGAGAAGGGATAAGCAAGGGGAAGGCAAGAGAGTATTTTTTTAATGCATATATTACCCTCTTCTTTTACAGTCTTTAGCAAACAGGTTTGACACTCAATAACCCAATTAGGCAAATGAAAATTTTTACTCAATTTATGGCTGTATAATCAGGCATAGTAAGAAAGAAAGTGACAATGCAAATGGGGAAGGTATCAAGGAGATTTTTTTCCCCACTGTTAAAAGGTTTACAGTTCCCTAACAGAGAAATTATGAAAAACCTTAATTTACTCTGCCCCAATTATTAAAAAGTATCTGCAAAGAAATTTGTTTGATACCGAGACCTTATGAACAGAAATGAGCCCAGTTTTCAAAAATACTAAGATCCCATACTGTCACTGATTTCAGTCAAGCCTTAGAAGTTCATGATATGGGAAAACAAAATGTCCACACACGCACACACAAACACAGGGAAAAAAAAAAAGCGCTCTTGTGATATGACATTAAATTCTAGGTCTAATGTTGTGCTGGGAATAGTTATTTACACTGCTGGCAAATTTCATATTGGAAACCCTAGTCCACTGAGAATACTCTCCCCAACACTCCTTCCCCCCTAAAAAACCCTAAAATGCTGTACTTTTAAAATTCTTCTGTTTTTTACTGTGTGTGACATTTCATTAACTGTATTCATAAATACTTACACATATGTAGATGTATAGGTCTATGTATAGAAATCTATGGCTATGTATCCCATACGATGAAGTGGAACTTCACATGCAGACATAAAGCTTGTACTGTCAAGGCATTTATGTTTATCTGAGTCCATTTCCTTCTGGCAACAAAAGTAAAATCTCAGACCACTTCTTTATCTATTAACTATGGATTTAAGTACCCTACCTCTTAGACACTCTTTCCCAGATCAGGTAGCTGAGTCACAGGACCAGATACTTTTCAAAGATCAGGAAAGCAATATAAACTCTTGGTAACAAGACAGGTTAAACATACATGATAGATTGCAGTGACATACCCAAATACTGGGTTATGCAATAATACTTTTGGTAGCTAGGCAACTTTTAAAAATCTTTCTAGTTAATTAATTCAAAGTCACAGAGACTTACATTTCTAAGTAACTTAACTACTTCTGAAATGTTTCCTAGCCTCACTTGTCAAAATGCATGCCATAATAAACTTGAGCCAGTTTAAATCCTGAAGTATCTTTCTGATGTTTAAACAGCTGACTGTTTCATTGCTACCTTTTTTAATGAAACTGTACATTCCGAAAATATCATTGTGACAAAACATGCCAATTGCTGATGTTTGAGTGACCTCCCAAGACTGGCCATAAGTTAGGAAACACTGCTTAGCAGTGACACATTTGTGTGTTGTATTTGACAGAGGCATCATGGAAAAGCCAAGTGTTCACTGCTCCTGGAATGGAACTGATTCTAGACTGTTCAACAAATTTAAAAATATGGATTCCATCTGCAAAAGCAGCTTAACTCCATTCCCACTGCAACCAGTGACAAATGGTCAATGCTTCATGCTTTGGAAAAACTTCCCTTTGACCATCACAAGGGATTCACCTCCTAATGAGATGCTCCCCTCTGAGCCCTGGTACAACTTGGATCAATAACTCCATGACCACACTGGTGCTCTCACACTTTTATTGGGTTCCAGCCCTTAAATAAGTGCTAGCAGAGGCCCTAACACACTTCTATTATTTCTTTGCTTCTGTGTTTAGTTTCTTCATAATTCCATATTGTGCAAGAATTATAAATACTGTAGATGCAGTGGTTATATCTAAGGTTCCAAATAATACAACTCCAGTGGTGTAAAATAGATGCAAAGGCCACTCCATGCAGTTTCTGGGGTTTGTAAAGTAACTGTAGGTGTTTATTATAGTAAAAACCCAAGTATCTCCAACACCCTGGTAGCAAATTATCCTTCCCCTACCTTGCCTTGGAACATCATCATCGTTTTACATTAGACACCTCTGTTTCACAGCAAGGTGTCCAATAAAACCATGCAAGAGGTTCACTAATGTCATGAGAGAGAGCTTATTGTCAATGAAACAACTTTGTTTCTTCAATGTTCACAGTGTGAACCTACAGATAATGCTTTTAAAGTGGGCTGGGAATTTTTGGAGGTTCCTGTACTTTTGAAGCAGCAGAATAGTGTTTGATGTTTAGCCTTATCCAGTTTTGCTCCACCTTCTATAATGGCCCTTCTCTACTGGGTCTCCTGCACACCCTCTCAAGGTATGTTTTCCAAAATCCAAGCACTGCAAAAGTTTCAAAATTCACTCTATAAATGGAATTACGTGCAAAATAATTGGGCCCATAGACAAATAATTATTTGCAAAAGCCAGCCAAAAAGTATGGTCTTCACCAGCATTACTGCACATCTATTCTTAATCAGTGCTAATAGAACACTAAAAATAACAACAAGATGGAGTAGGGGGAAGAAAATATTTGGGGGCACAAAGGTAGGAAAGTAGTAGAGGAAAAGGAGAAGGAAAAGTGAAGGGACTGTATGATATACATTAAGAGATTAAAAGGAAAAGCCATCAGTTGTTAGCATTCAACCCTAATATTATATTTTACCAAAGAGAGAACTAAAAGATATTAACTTGTGTGTACTTTCTGATTTGTAAGTGTCATGCTAAGGGTTAGAAGATGAACAAGTAAAGGATAAATCTATTTGGAAACTTTTGTTTGAACTTACTTAGCATGTCTTTGACAGCAAAGCCAGTCCTTATAAACTCTTTCTACAAAGACTTTAACAAGACATTTTAAAGATAAATGCTCACAAAATGTAAACGCAGAGAAAAATCCAAATTTTTAATCATTAAAATTTTCACTTCCAATATAATTCTAAGCCTTACAAGCATCTGTCTGATAAAAATCCACTCCTATGCCATAAGCAAATAGAAATAACTTGAAACCAAACTCACAGTCATCAGTTCCCAGGTTATCCACATGCTAAAACAGAGATGTATGAAAGCTATGTGAAGCTATGAATATACTTAGACTATATACAAACAATAAACAGAAGAAATTGTTAAATTTAAGTGTTCATTGGAGCAAAACCAACCCCTACTCTCCATAACACACTTCTGGAAAAGACTTTTGGATTAAGTTCTGTGATGATGTTCTTTAATTTCATCTTGGATGTATAGCTTGATTTAGTTTTCAATAATTTTAGCTAGTCTTTTAACGTTTAATATCACAACGTCACAGCACTTTTGCATTTGTCACCTGAAGTAAGCGTATCCTTTTCTCTGTAATCCCTCCTGTTCACTGAGGTGTCCCATTTTTCCTCATTCTCAAAAAAAAAAAAAAAAAGCAAGGGGAAGTGATGTTTGTATTTTCTACCTTGTTCCATTTTTATCAATACACTTCAAGCCTTCAGTTTCACAGAGGGTCTGGGCAGTCAAACTCCTGAAGGGCTGAGTAAGAGATCACATCCTAAATTATGGTCATTGCTACAGAACTTCGTGAACTGTCCATTATGATTGCAAGTGTTCTCAGCAAGCAGTCTAAGCTTGCTAGACTATATTTTCAGATTCAAACCTATATTAAAACTTTTTATAAAGTATTGACTGTTCAGTGTCAGGTTTTCTCCACACAATATCCAATATAGGTGGCATTCCACCCCATATTAGTTTGTTTCTTCCAGTGAAAGCAAACCCTCCCTCTGATTAATCTCCTCTCTAAAGACATGGAGACACACGATCAGTTCATAAATCCATCAGCTCTGTTTTCTAGACCCTTCCTCTCCTGCCTAAGTCAGGATCTGAGCCAGTTTCTTTCTCATGGGTCTATCACCACCACTGCAGACTCAACATCTCCATTTGTAACCAAGCTCTGTGAACATGACCACAGTTCTATCAGAAGGTCAATAACTTGGTTGTCAGCTGTGATTTAGCACTCTAAGCCTTCATGTTCAAACTCCTTCCCAGACCCGAGATCCACTTTGCTATGCATTCATGTCAGTTGCTTCCCAGTTATGACAACTGTCTTTCCCTTTGGCCTTGACCTCGTGCCAAACTTATTCCCTTTATAGTCATTCAAAACACCCCTGTGAAGTCCATTATCTGAAGTCCACTGTTTTAGGACAGGCCCGAGTAATTTCTAGCACTGTGCTCTTTGGTTCCTCCTTTCTGCCGTGTCAGATCAGAGCTGTTTGTTTTCCCCCTGCACTGTGATTTCTCTTTCACCACCAGGTCACAATGTTCCTGTTTACAAGCCACTTGTCACATTTCCCGACTGCCAGTGTGCACTTTCGCTAATAGCCCATTATACACAGGTTTTGAAAGAGTTCTCTGCAAACACCCACAAAGCCACGCCAATTACCTTCCTTCTTTTAAGCTCTTCCCAAGGTCCCCAAAACACCTCTTTCCTCAACATTAAACTACCATGTTCAGAGATGTTTTCCCTTTTCCTCCCCTTTGCCCACCCCCACAGTTGTTCTGGATTTGTGCAGTGCTCAGCACAGGGCAGCTGTGTCCTGTGACCACAGCTCCCACAGGCTGCAAGGATACTGGAAAATGTCACCAGCAAATACAAAACCTGTACAAAAAGGAAGGCAAGTGAGCAAGCCTCTTCCTTAAACTGTTAGAACACTTGACATAAAGGCAACAAGGAAAATGCTAACTTCATCATGTAAACACCAGGAATTCCAAAAATAATAATAACCCATCAGACCCTGCACTACATCTCTTGAAGTCCTGCATACATCAATATTTTCGTGTTTTTCTCTATGTTCTGTAAGTAGCTGGAACTTGAAATGATAATGCAAGTTCATCTTTTCCAGCCTTGCAGATATCTCATCACCACAGCATTACTCCAAGTAATGAAACACAGACATTAATTCAAAGTGTTGCTACCTCCCCCAGTCAGTCCAGAGGCACAAAGCAAAACTGCAAAAGTTCTGCAGTGTGTATAACTTACAAGTCATTCTCAAATTAAAAAAAATATTAAAAGCCTATCTTAATAACAAGTGCAAGATCTGATGTCTGAGAAATATATTCAAGTCTGCTTCAAAATGTTGGCATTTTCAAGACAAGACCATTTAAAGGGCATAACCTAATGAATCATTAGCACCAAAGCCCATATAAATTAAAACTATAATAAGATGCTTTTAGAATCATCAGCCCCCCTTTTTTTTCTGTCCACCCTTGTTATTTCACTTTCAGAGAATATCCAGAAGTACATTTACCTAAATGTCTCTTAAAATGGCTCACTCTGATAGTTTTGATAGACTCCATTTTTCTTCTGTCACAGGAAATAAATTGGACCTGGTGTTTTTAAAAAAGAAAAAATGTGTCAGATCAGATTCCTATTCTCAATAGAAGGAGGAAGACATTTTTCTCATTATCAGGATCTGCCCTAATTTCAGGTTAAGTTTTACATGATATGCATTAATTCATATATTTACTTTCTTTCTGCAGGTGTCTATATAATGTAATGGCATATTTGTTCACACATAGATATTTTTGTGGGTTTTTATGAGAATTAAACAATCCAGAATAGGTCCTTCTTGGGATTATATCAAGGTTCTGTAATATTCAGAGTCATTTAGGAAATAGCCTAGGGAAGAAAAAAGTAAAGCAAACCAAAAAAATCCACAAATATAAACAATCCTCAAATATTTTATCTCTGACTGGTCTCAGTTGGGCCCAGCCTTCCTCTGCAGACAGAGAAATAGCCACAGCTCCCAAATTCTTGGAGAACCACAGGGAGGAAGACTTGACTGCACATCCAATGGCAAGATTGGATCTGAGAAGGAGGAGATATAATTTCAGACTCTGAAGCCTTTCCTGAACTTTATGTACAACCCATCCATGGCAACTGACAAAAGATAGAAGCTGCTCTCCAGTGTCACACAGTATAATTTAGTATGATGGAAATGCAAACTACTCCTTTCTGAATAAGCTCACATTGTAATTTATTATTTTTTGGACTCTCGTATTCTTTTCCTCCACCTCCCAAAACGAAAAGCAGTATCTCCTTAAATTGCTTCCTAAAACATGGCTATTTCACCGTGAAGGATGGAGCCAAAGGGAACTGTTCTTAGGAAGTTTACTTGTAAAATCTTGCCAGTTCACCTGAATAAATTCCCTTATGTGATTCTGTGCAAATTAGTTCTCTTTAACTGGCCTGAGCTTTTTTTTTTTTGCACACAGACAATTTGGGACCTTTTCCTTTTGAGATACAGCTGTCTACAAAGGTGGAATAGAGCTAATCCAAGAACAGAATAAGCAGAATCAACAAAGAAGCCCTAAATGTTTGAGGTCACATATCAAATATAGATATAATTTTAAAATACATTTACTTTCTATAGTGGTTGAACCCACAAAGCAGCAATCTGAATTTCTCACCCTGCTACCAGTGCTTAAAGATGCCAACATTTGAGGTTTTGATCCAGTCTTTATTAAAGGTGGAGTGAGAAAACTGTGGGATTAAAAAAAAAAAAAAAAGGCATTTCAATTTAGGAGTTCTAGTTCCTAACTCATTTAGTGGCTTCCAGAAACCCACCCACATGGACAAACATGAAAATGAGCACCTATAGTCAGGATGCTGATACACCCACTCCACCAGACTGCTGTTAGTCATTTCTAGCAAAGTCTCTACAGCACAAGCCAGCATATGAGCCCAAATATTATATTCTATTCCTTTTTCATCTTCTTACACATTACTGACAACTGAAAGGTGAAAGAAGTGCAAGTCAAATAGAAGTACTAATTAAAGGAAAATATTTTCATATTTTGATTTGCATGGTTTAAGTGGGATGAGCAGAAGCAAGGACTGACTATGGGGAAAGGAGAGGGGACAATAAGACTTATTTATGAGAGATGCACTGTTGATTCATTAAACCAAGCAACACTGAATTATGCTTGGTTGGAAACAGTCTCGCACTGGCAAAAATAGGTGGATGGTCAGTAGCATATTCGAATATTCTGCTAATTTGGGCATTTTCCTGTTTAAAAAAAAGTGTCAGAATGAACTGTGCCATTTCTTGTGATCATTTTCCAGTAGGCAGTGTTTCACAAATCCGGAATATCTGGGGAATGTGGAATTCCACACAGTGTAACATGTCTCTCAGGATACAAGCATCCATCTTTCCTACTTGCCTGCCAAGGGATGGGTCTCTTAAGCATTAAAAGGCTGCTGTGCCAAGGAGTAGCACTCAGAATTTGGAGAGGCTTATCAGAACTATTAGCCAAAACCATAAATAATTTCATTTTTCAAAAAAAGGAAGAAAATTTCACAAAGTGATCTGGCAGGCAAGATCATGAACCTAAGGAGAGCCCAATTAAATTCGACAGATTCTCTCTGATGTGGCAGCAAAGGGGAAGAAGCACTTAAAGGAAAACTGAATCATAAAATAAAAGATAATCTGTTCACTACACACAATTACGAGGAAGAGTAAATCATTACAAAAAAGGCTTAAATATGTAATCTACTTCATTCATTTTTCTCTCAAGTATAAACAAAATGTCTTTATCCAAAGTTTTGAGGGCTTATAACTAATTAAAAATATTCATAACAAACAAAATTACTTGCTCAGTCCAAATAACTCCCTGCCCACATAAATCAAATCAGCCCAGAATCACAAAAAAATTCCCAGCTTGCCTCATGCTCTTCAACCCTCAGCAAAAGCTCAGCAAAAAATAGCTATGCAGCATGTTCTGAAAGTTAAATTTGGGCTATTTTGGACCTCAGGGAGAATAAAGTCTGAAATCAAAGAATCTTCATGGAAACCCCCTATCACCATTTCCTTTCTATTAAGTGAAAAGCTCGATCATTTATGCATCTCTGCAGATGATATGTATGGTAACACACAGATACCTAAAAAATAGTCTGTTAAAAGGACCAGCTGAGATAATTTCCAACAACTTCCACTCAGCTTGGAGCAGAAAAGAGCAGAGGTGTAACATCCTACAGCCAGATAGTCACAGTCTGCACTAGAGTCAGTGTCTGAATCATTTCAAGGTGCAGGTCACACACATCTGGCAAACACCCAAGCACCAAAGTGGGAAAGGTGCACGTAGGACTTAGACCTCTTTTAGCTGTGAGAGACTGAAGAATATCTTCTGGCTTAAGATGGGCTCTGGGGCAGATTTTTTCAGTGCTGTTAGGGTCCAAGGAAATTGGTACAACGTTCAAATCCCCGCCATATGAGAAGTATATTTTAATGATCTCTCAAAGGCATTTTGTGAGGTCCACACTAAAACAAGTCCAAGTCTACAATCTGGGCCCCCTGATTCTGAGCTGTTTCTCAACACAGCTCCAGCTTTCAGAATCTGCCTATTTCTTTGTCCCAGTTTACTCTCACCACTGTCACTCTTGCCTGGGTTGAACCTTCACTATTTTGTTGCACTCCACACACTCGTCTCAAAAACTCATCAAGGTCACATGAAATAGGGAGAAAGATTTGGGTGTCACTGGACTTTGTGTCACTCATGCAAACTGATTTGTGTACGGCAGCAAATAAAAGTGTATGCAAAGCCCAGTTTACAGGTCAGTCTACCTCAAGTTCATCAAATTAACATGGCTACACTTATTTTGTGCTGAGGTGGGGCATGGTTCACTAAACCAAAATCCCCCTTTCATAGTCAGAACAAAATCTAAGGTTGCCTACCAAAGTCTAGGCAATTGAAAATGTATCAGCCTTCATAAACTTCTGGAAATAATCCAATTTTGTTAATAACCTACAGTCATAAAATAAGTATCAGTCTGCCAAGATGTCAAACATCAAAGTCTGAGAAAGGTGGACATTTCCTGGTGTTCTCAACTCTTTGCTCTCATATAGTCATGGAAAGCATTGTTTCTCTAATCATCATCCAACATCTTGCAATAAGCAAAGTGACTCACTTTCAGAGTGCTATTTACATTGAGAAAGTAAAAGAAAAAAAAAATCTGCTTAATACATACTTGGACTTGCAGTGTACCAGAGAAGAGTCAAAGCCATAAAATTAGACTTCAAACTTTGCCAAGGACAGAGGGAGCTCACAGCCAGTGTTTAAAATGAGAAATATTTAATTATGCAGAAACTAATTAATATTAGAATTACAGCCTTTTCCTTACTTAGGTCTTAATCCACACTTTGTCCACCTCTTACTCTGAAGCTCTTGTTCAAACAAACACGTACAGGCTCCCCTTAAAATTTCATATTCCAAGCGGATCTTTATACGGTGACCTTATTCTGATTATTACTCCACGGTTTTACCGTCCCATTTGTTCCCGAGCAAAAAGCGTTTAAAATTCCAGAGTAGTTTCACAAACTTCACATGTGGCTGGCAGTGAACTCCTGGGTTTCCAAAGGTTTTTCTGATATATGGTGCCATGGGAGCCAGAGATGTACCCCTTCAGAAGTCTGAATGGAGACAACCTGTCTGAAATTCAGTGTCAGGGGCACACTCAGCAGCCTGTGCCCAGAAAAAATGGTCACTGAGGGTAAGCACAAAGCACAAAAGCCTCTCATGTTGCTCAAAGGTGTGGACAGCAGCAGAGTAGAGGTCTTGCAGATATCTACATGGTTTCTAAAAGCAGTGGAGGTGGAGGTTCAGCAGAAAGACAGCTGCCCATCTTGGGTCATCACTTAAATGTGCACAGCCCCAATTCTATTGTTCTTTTTATAAATCATGCCTAAAGTTGACATGTAAATTAATATCTAAGTGCCTTACTTAACAGACTCACTTTCAAAGAGAAAAAATGCTATGAATGCAGCAGATCACCTCTCATTTATCTGAGAACACCAATTCAGGGCTGGAAACAATGAAACAGCCACTGCTTTATACACCAGTTTCTGTGTGTCTATAATTTAAAGGTACCTAATGCACTCTATTTTAAACTTCTATTTTCAGTTGTTTCTAGTTTTGCCAGACTTTCAGAATCTGCACTGAAATTTTCTACAGCAAAAGTCTGCCTCAGGCTTCCCTTCCTCCCCTTTTGTTTTCTGAGTTTCAGTTAAAACTGCTTAGCTGTTGCTGAGAACAAAGAACTAGGAGAAAAACATGTTGTTTTGTCCATTGTTAAAAAAAAATAAAAATCCTGACTGCGAATCTCTACTGTCTCCTTCTTTTGAGTGGGATGTAAAAGGTCACTCACGCTAGGGATATGAGTTCTTATATCCCTGTGAAAAGCTGCCCAAATTTGGCAAAGTTAAGAGCCTCCCAGGGATTCTGGTTCATATGCATCAGTAGAGACTTCAGAGATTAACTTTTATATTTTCCCAAGATTCAGCTGCCACTTAAATGCTGTAATCCTTTCCCTGTTCTTCTTCCTCCTGTCTGCCTGGGCTGCCCTGTGGCCATGCCCATGGCCTGAGAGCAAACTCTCCGTGTTTCTCACCTATCCCCACCTAGGCACCCCAGAAGCTCTTAGGGATGGGGCTTCAAAGCTTTGCTGTGCCCCTTAGCTCAGCCTTTCAGGGGCAGAAAATTAAAAAGGGAGAGAAGAGCTGTGGGACATGAAAGCGAAATAGCAAAGCACCAAGAGACAGGTGAGTTAAGGCAGAGGAAGACAGCACTCGAAAAGGAGCACAAAAGTATTACATATGGAAAATGTAAGGAAGACAATGCTACAGCCAAAATTTAGGAGTCCTGCACCGTTTTCAACAAATGGAACTATCAGGAAAGTGGGCATCATGTTGCTGGTTGTGTCACTGCCACAGGCATTAATGCTTCTCTGGTCTACAGTCTGAAGACTCAAAATTGCTTTAAACAATCTTAAACTCCATGTGATTCACTACTTTAGACTTTTTTATGTTATCTCTTTTTTTTTTTTCCCCAATAAAGGAGCTACATTAAAAATATTTGTGATGAAAAGCCAAGTATACTGGTATTTCACACAGGAAATACCAGTATTTTGGTATTTACATACAACCTCAATTTACTTCCCTTATGAATACAAATCATTATACTGCTTTTAGCTTTTAATAACACAATCACCTGTCTAATTCACTGCATGAGAGAAACTACCTTGGGAAAATACTTTAACTATATGGTGGAAAAGGCTAACATCTATAGGATCTATATCTTATGCTTTACAAGACATGTAAATCGATTAACACAAGGTATCACAACAGAAAAACAAGGATAGCTTCCTGGTCAAAGTATCCAGTTTTTATCACTGAAAAATAAATAGGATTCTATCTCTTTTATTCCTTTGTACAGTTACTAACTGTGTGCTCTTTGTTTGTGAATTCCTGATGCAAGGCACCTGGGGTCAGGTTGGCAAAGGTGCCAAATACTCCCACCTGAAATGAATAGGAACAGTGCTTTCAGCATATAAAGAACCAGGAGATACCAAAGGTTTAAAAAAAAATAAATCAGGAGTTGTGGAATGTTAGCTGCCTGAAGTGGATAGGCCCTGTTGAAAGCGGCAGTGTCAGTGGTTTATTTAGCTCTCTCTTTCTGAAATGGGATGAATCCCTCTCTCTCATGAGGATTTTGAAGTACTGAATTGATCTTTCTTTGTGAATGACTTGCATATGACTTGCATACCTAGGTAAGCACACCACAGGGAGGAAGGAAACAACACAAGGTTTTGTATTATTTCTGGGGTTTGGAGGTGCTAGCTTATATAAGGCCTAAAACTGAAGAAATGGGAAGTTTCATAACTGAATGAGCCCTTGTTCCATGGTTGCACTAAGAGTATGTGTTCTTACTTCAGAAGTATGCTGCAGCATGCTCTTAATAGAGGATATATCAGTCTTAGGTTTTTATATAAGAATTGTTCTTAACCATTAGCTTAGAATTTCCTAATTCTCATCTCTTTGTTCTTGTACTCCTCATATTCTCTTACCAGAGAGTCATCTTGAATCCTCATGGAGTGTCTGAGTCCATGGGAAAAATCATGCATGGTGATGGTCAAGATACTTTTCAAAACAGTTTTCATAGAGTTTCCCCTACAATAAAATTAGGTGTAGGTCTTTCTCTGCTAGGGTACCAGGTGCCCACAAAAGGGGTAATTTTCATAAATTCATCCATAAATACAGATAATTATTGACAAATAGCCTAGAGCCATCCCAGCTGCTAGGGCTCTGATCTTTTCATATTTTAGGTAGGGTCAAGCTTGGATCAGTAGTTAACTATGAATCACCTGGGAAAAGCTTGGGAGCTCCAAGCTGCCCTAGTGGCCACTTAGTAGGTGGCATTATATCCCAAAAGATGGTGCCGTGACTGTCCCCTTGCAGGACGTTTTCTAAAAGTGACTTTCACACAAAATCCTTACCTTTGGCCCTCATTCATACTTGCAGTTAAGCAATCCCACCCCGTTTCCTTTCTGCAGAGGGCACAGATTGAACCATGAGTTTCACTGCTCCCACCAAGCCCTCAAAGGATTCTGTGCTCAGCCTCCTGCAGGCAGGACCTCCCAGACTGCGACACCTCGGGCACCAAGGAGTTCCTCAGATCCCAATCCCCTTCTGTCCTATCAGAGACCTACAATTTGCTAACCGTGTTCCAGCTGCTGCCTTGTGTGTGCCAACAGTTAATCACTCATAAAGCTCTGCATCTGGGCATTAGTAGCTAAATTTCCTCAGCTGAGGTTGCTGTGAAACTTGCAGGTACCAGTCTTGATCTTGCACAGGAGAGCTTGAAATTATTGAAGGACAAGGACTGCATTGCCTGCTCAGCTCACAGCTGAGAGCTCCACTTGCTGGTAGGGCTCAGAAAGACTTGGAGAGATGCAAACAAAAGGCAGAAATCTGTGTTTCTTGGGAAGGAGGCTTTGAAGGTGAGATTTAGTTGGCGAGAATATGGGCACATGGAGAGAATGGACACAGTTGGAGAGAATATGTGTATACACCCCTTACTGCAGCATTTAAAAACAATGTAAGTTAGAAATGGTCTTCTGTAACACTAAGCCAAGCCTTGGAAAAAAAGGAACAAACTACACCCAGATGCCGTAGAGACTTGGAGAGCTTTTTAACTCCACTTTCTGTGTGTATTCCTGTTGACCTCCAAGGCATACGTTTCATTGCAAGTGGATGGACAGACTCCTTGTTTCTCTAAATGACCTTTGAAAATAGGATTACTTCTTAAACCTCTGAAGTACTTTGGCAAACTTTGTCCCAAGTTGTTTCTGTAGGGACAATAAGCCACATTGCATTTTAAGTTTCCTGCTATATGCCTTTTTCTCCTTACACGTGGTGTCTCCTCCTTAGGGCTTGACAGGGAAGGTTTGAACACAAGTGATCACTTCTTATTTATGGATGGCCTTTTGTTTTGTTTTTCAAAGAGTGTGTACAGAGAATGCACAGCATGACAAAGGATGTAATAATTGTGAAAGAGAAACTTGATGCCCGTCCTTAGACCGGCTGGTCTCTGTAGGTGAGGCCCTCGTACCATCACAGTGATTACTTTGTTGAGATTGAAATTGTAGTTTGTGGAATTCAGCCTTAGAAAGAACAAGCTGCCTGTATTTTGATATCCTCCAAGGGAAGGAAGGGGGAAGTGGCAGGAGATGGCAACATGCCCGAAAAAGCCATTTAGAAAACTGGCAAGGCTTTAATTTTTTTCCTATGAAAATCTCAC